>JAOWBC010000182.1:20317652-20335776 GCA_028566105.1 Hypoplectrus providencianus
CTCGAACTCGCGACCCTCTGCACCAAGCACTCTTGCTGTAAGGCATGAGTGCTAACCACTGCGCCACCGTGGGGCCCGAGAATGAATCCATTTACTAATATTTTTACTCTTATCTTTGCTCAAACTGGTTTTTAAAGTAAATGTCCACACTCTGTTAGTCGAAGCATCTGGCACTGACAGTCGGTAGCTGTATTGGATACGTTTTTAACATGCAGAACAATGACAGCCTCCCAGATGGTGCAGGTATTCTATTGTTTTCGCTACATTGTGTGCATATAGATAGTAAATGTTTTTTTGTTTATTTTTTAATCCTAAATAATTTCAAAAAATGGTCTCAAAAATTGTCTTTCTTTTTCCAACATTCAAGATCAACAGCTATCTATTTTTTTTAACCAAATGGCTGTAACACAAAACACAGGAATTCCTTTAAGTCTGTCTTGCATTAAAAAAAATCCATGTATAGTTCAGTTATGGGTTTATCCTTCCATCACTCCATTTTAACTGGTTTGGACAAAGTCCTTATCAAGCTGCCTGTTTAATTTGTTACAGACATTCGTATCACATGATACATGAAGACATAGCTTTAATGATGCTTTCATCTCATGAACTTGATAAAAAGAACATACTGTGCTACAAAATAAATGCATATCTTCCCAGAAGGTTCAACAGTGATCCTATTACAATAATCCTAATATGGTTTAAAGCTCGATTGACATAAAGTCTGCCGAATCTCTGCCTATTACCCTCGCAGCCCTCCCCTTGTCTTCAGGGGCTTCAGTCTTCATTATGTGACATGTCATATGTTGGAAGACAAAAATATTACAGGGCCTTGGCCTGTCTCTAATTAAAAGACACTTTAAATTATCAGTTGGGCTGTTGGTGATGTTACCAAAATGAATGAATGAGTTTTGACTGAAAATGAATGTATGATTCCGCAGGGTGGTTCATATTTAAGTTGATTAGTTAGGTCTCAAAGCAACAGAATCACATATTCAAATTGACAAGTAAAGGCTCAAACCCTTTTGCCTCTGCCCGGTTGCCTCAACATCATCGATGCATCATATGGTTGTTACAGATTACAAAGGAGAGGAAGTGACTTTTCTTGTGGTGGTTTCTGAGTAAATCAATTCTGATATAATGCTGCACTCTCCAGGAGTGGCAGCCATTTATTTCCTCATCTCCTCTTCCTGTATCAACCAGTTCATCCTGGCAGTCTGTACATTGGGGCAGATTCTGGATTGCTTCAATGTCGAGTGTGAAAAGAGGATGAGGCCCTTTGGCTGAGCCTACATATGCAGCCTGACAAATCTAATCTTGGCACCGGTTCTTCTTCTTAGCCTCTCCTTCATCAACAAGACGATGTGTTCATTTTACACAGTCCATTTACGATCGAAGGGAACATTGAGGCCTGTAAACATCTCTTTTAATTAAAACTGCATACTTGGCTATACCTGTGAAAAGAAGGCTTCCCAAAGCAGGCAAGATGACCCTATTTTCTTGCCATGATGTCCATATGTAGCATCTTGTATTTTATATCCTACAGAGCAATTATGTTGGCTACATGGTTGTTCACTTAAAGTCAAATATTGCTATCAAACTATAGGTCATAGCAGTATCTTTGGCACATCCCTAACTTGTAGTCCCATTATACATTCTATAATGACAGATGTTGACAAAAGTTAGTCATATGCTTCAGGTGTATTCCCGCAGCTATGACGTTTGGGTTAGTAGACCCATTTGTTTTCTTATGGTGAGTGCCCACCAACATCTCTGGTTGAAAATTAAACCAAGATGAAACTTCAGTTCCTGAAATGGCCAATTGAGGCTCAACAAGTGAGTCAATGCTGACTGACCTCCATGTTAAAATACCCAACATTAGAGCAGAAATACATGTGTGTAGCTTGACAGGACAAGAAACAAAACGTAGCCGAATTCACCAAGTACACAGGGAGCATTTTTTTAACTCCTCTGTTTTAATAGGATTAGGGCTTAACAATCTGCATAATTAAAGGCAATGCTGCTTTGAGTGACAGGTGGATGCCATCACAGCTGACAGGTATCCACCCACAGCCTTCTCTTGATATGTTTTTGAACTAGGTGGAGGTGAGGAGGAGTCAGGCACTGCCAAGACGGCAATGGCCAGAGCAACCCACATTGAATTTAAGGCAGGCTCATCAGAAAGCTATAGGTGACATTGTGGACACTTTGTCCATATTATTTACCGTCTTTGATTCCCATATAAGCTTTTCCCTATAATATATAAGAAAAAGGGGAGACCACTGTAGCAAACTGCTAACACTTGCTGACACCAGTTCAGTGGAAAAAAAATAACCGGACTGCTAATGAGCTGCCATGGAGCTTGCAAGATCATTGCAAGATAACTCTAAACATCACTGTTAAGATGCAGTACAAAAATGAGAAATCTGCCCCATTAGATTACAAGCACAGAGACTGCGTATTACTGTGTCCAGATATTGTTGCGTTCTCCCTTAACCAACATACAGGCATCAGACCTTTGTTTTCTTTTGTTTTTTAATTAAAGGCTCCCTTTGTCATGGCACAGTGACAGCAGACAGCAGACAAGAAAGTTTAGGCAAAAACTCAGCACTCTGTTTCAGGCTTGCTAAGCTTCTTGTCGTCCACAGATGTTGACTAGCAGAGAGGAGCAGCTTGACAGCTGAAGTAATGCATGTAGTTTTAACACTCAAAGTGGAAACAAAGCAATATAAAATCCCAAGGCAAGCATTTTCTCCAACACCGCCGTTCTGCAAAAGTTTTCACAAACCACTCTGACCATTCCATTTTTAAAAATACCCATAAAAGTGTCCCACTGGCAGAGACATTACCTTCTCAAACAGCTTCAGTTGACAAGACTACCTATTATATAACAACAGCTTAAAACTGCCTTGTGATTTGTGTGTCAATTTATCCCATTTTATGCGTGAAGATGCACGCTCAGTGCTGTTTCAGCTCACGGATGGTTGACATGAACAGATGTTAGGGATGTTCGGGTACTAACATTTGCAAGTCACATGTGAGAGGTTGAGAATAGACCAATTTGTGCTTACCGTAGAGTCTGTGCTCACATGCAACATCTGATGCCTCATCGCATTTTACGCATGTGTATGTACGTCATTGCGAGTGCACTCAGGGAGGCGAACATTACACAGAACAATGTGCTACAGACACTTGACCCTCACCTATGCTATCTCAGTATGTGCATCCCTGGAAGTACTGTGCATATCAAAGGTGGTCTGACCTTGGGCTTGTAGTATATGTTCAGTCCAGTTTATTGAGTAGTACTCACTAGAGTATTAGTGAGTAATATCTATAGGCTTCATTCAATGTTTTGTATGTTGTATTGAGCTCTATGTGCATTGTTATCAGTCTTTCTCTTTCAAACCAACCTCAAATTCATTCCTCTTACTGTTGTGTGTAGCTGGCCTGTTAGCTTTATGCTAAAGGCTAAAGGAAAACTGGTAAATGGCAAACATGGTTCTGTTGGAAGGTAACAAAATCTGCATACTAGCCCCTATAACTCCGTTTTTGTTTAATCATTTATATCATACTCGCATCAAAAGTGTCAAAATTACAATATGTGGTCACTTTTGGAGTAACCGGTAGTGCCAGTATTCTCCTGTTGCTAGCCACTTCCCCTGTTTACACTTTATTAGCTCCACTAAGCTAAGTGTCTCTTGAATGTAGCTTGTTTTTTTTTTCCTGGTAATTAAAAAAACAAAAAAAAAAAACATATTGCACTATAAAACATGATTGGATCTAAAAAATAGAAAAAGAAAAAACTTTTGGTACAGCCCATGATTGATCTTAATTCCTGTTAAACTTTAAATGAACCTGTCAGAGTAAATAAAGGCTGAAAGAAAATTAACACATCTCCCTCATTCCTCTGCCTCTTGTTCCAAATAAGTCTAGAGTCTTCTCTAAATCATGCAATCTTACCCCCTCAGAATGAGTCTTTACTACAATGTGTAGAGAGCCATGCAGTGTGTATAATTCACATTAATCTTTTTATAAGATGGATTTTCAGCTTCACTATGTATGCACACTAACTTTCTTGATGGGGATTCAGGGTGTCCTCACACTTCCTACCTCCTCCTCAGCATGTGTAGAGTTGTCATAAGATGGAGTCACTCAGAGGGCTTTAATGAAGTGAATATTTTTTTCCAGACAACTTGTTTCTGTTTTGTCCTGATGAAGCAGAGTGCCACTCACATCACTAACTTTCAACATCCTGTAATGGTGCACGCCATCTTTGTGCAGTATTTTTGTATGTCATCCCTTGTGTCTGCTGGCTGGCAGTGGAGTGTGGATATTGCAGAATTGAGGGTGGAGGGACGAGGTGGCATTCAACCAACAGTTAGCGCCACATAAAGCCTTTATCACACCTAAACGGCTCCGTCTCCCAAAGCCAGAGTGAGATAAGCACTGCCCATTCATCTGTAATGATGTGGAAGCAAGAACCAACTGAACTGAGTTGAGAGGAAAAGGCTAACTCTGACACAGCGGGGATGGCTGAAAAGGGTGCAGGGCCAATGGGGTTTGTCTTGTTCGCTCCTCAGAATGATGTGTTTATTTAGTTTGTGTTCTCTGTGGATTCAAGCTGATTACAAGATGAGTGTTGTTTTACACTTCAAAGTACTGTAATTATCTGTGAGATGAAAATGTGAAGCAGGGGCCACATTACACCATGGTCATTGAAAAAGTTCCCTTTGGACTACAAATTACGTTTTTGCAACCAGACTGAATATTCCGAGACACTTAACCCTGCCTTCAAATGCTCCTTGGAAACTACTGTTTCTCAAGTAATAATTATAAAATGTCAGGGCTGTAGTCGAGACCAATGAAGTCCAAGTCAAGACCTGGTCTAGCTGAGTCCAAGACCAAGAGAAAAAGCAATCATGACCGAGTCTAATCTAACATGGAAAATATTCTTAACACATAAAATTAGATTTTTTATTATAATGACAGTTTATTTTTCTTTATCTCTTGAATGTACACACAGAACCTCCCATTGTTTCGAAGACAGTAAAACAGATGCACATGGCTAATTATTATGCAAAATGAAGATATCAGACCCTCTTTGGTGCTGGTCAGCCAAATTCCCAAACAGTCCAACTTGTGCCAGAGTGTGATTGGAGTGACTATTTACAAATGCTGCTTCCTCACAAATTACAAATTTACTCTTTCTTAGACCCCTGGAAAACTGCCAGAAAGTTTTGGCCATTTTGGTGGCGCTTTGAGAAATTGTTTTGCGTGTTTTGCATCAGCTGAACTTTATAACCTTAATAGCATTTATAGAGACCACCAATCAAACCCTTTACAATCAACAAATAACACTCGATGGCAGATCGATCATAGCGCCCTTTAGAATTTATGAAATAGTGAGTATAGCCTGACTGGCCAACACCAACCTTACCAGGAAAAAGTAGTGATAAAATGCAGCAAACCAATTAACAGTGCATCAGAGTGACAAAAAATCAAACAAAAACTACATGCACATGGCTGTCCATGGTATTTGTTGGTTAAGTAGCAATAATACAGCTGGCTACATGACAGGTAAAAACAGTTATGCCACCACAATGCAAATGAGTCCTCCAGAAAGACACAAATGGATACCGTAAATTATGTTGTGTTGAACACAGAAGAATACAGCATGGTGGCATATTCTCTTATGGTTTCATATTTACAGTAATGAAGATTTATGCTTCCTTTTCTGCTGAACTATTACATCTGCAGTCAAGTACCATTATTCCTCCGTTTTGAGCTAACAGACACTTCATCTTCGGTAAAATCAGCTAACCCATGTTGTCTCTTGTGCCTGTTAAAAAACACTGATGGGGTTTAAAGAAACATACACACTGACTCAAACCTGCAACCTGTCTGTGTCTTCCAGGTGTAATTGGCTCCCTGACTGCAGCTCTGGACCCATCAGGAGTTCCAAGGAAGAAGACGAATGAGACCGCAGAGTCTACCTGAGAATGCAACCTGTCCTCCCGCCTCACCATGTCACCCTAGGAAAACAGTTAACCTGTCCCCGTCCACAAATCCTCTTTTTGCCTTCGTTATTTCCCATAACTCTCTGAGTTTGTGATCCCTCCTTACACCCATCTAAAGTCCCAGTGATATGACTAAAAGAGCCTTTATTTTGGACATGTTGTTTTTTCCTCTCAATGCTGCCAGCCACCAAGGCTATGGTGGGAAGCGCCATTATACTTCACAGCAGGTTGCTCATCACTGTCTGCTGTGGCTCTTGGGACTAGTGCTCCACCTCACCCTTTCCTCGTGTCAGCGGGTTGACCCCAAACACCCCATAGTGTCCACTAGCTATGGAAAGGTACGTGGCATCAGGAAGGACCTCAACAATGAGATCTTGGGCCCCGTGGAACAGTACTTAGGTGTGCCATATGCCACCGCACCGATCGGCGAGCGCCGCTTCCAGCCTCCTGAAGCTCCAGGATCCTGGCAAGAGATTCGCAACGCTACCCATTTTGCACCGGTGTGTCCCCAGAATGTCCACGGGGTTTTACCTGAGATTATGCTACCAGTGTGGTTCACAGACAACCTGGATGCTGCAGCGACCTATGTTCAGAACCAGAGTGAGGACTGCCTTTACCTCAACATCTATGTACCCACTGAAGATGGTGAGTGAGACGACACTTTCACACTAGATATAGGAGGAGATCAAGTTAGTCTCACTCTGTTAAACTCAGCATTAATAGTTGGGTCAGAAAAAGGTGAGAAATCCTCAGTCAGCCTGAAAAGATTAGTTTATGTCACGACTTTTTCAGAGTGTAAGAATAGCTTGTACTTTTCTAATCATTTTCAAATATCGTGTTTTTGTCAGTGCTCCAGGGACTCCTTGGAATAGTGTCATTCTGATCAGTTAGCCAGGATTATATTAAAAGAAAGACGAGCTCTTAACGTGACCCAGGAGACACCCAGGAGATTACTAAATATATTATCTGATAATCTCCTGGTCTTTGATTAATTTCACTCTTAATTAGTATTGGCTTCTCAATTCTGATCAGTCTAATCGTTATCTAAATGTACATACAGCAGCGCAGTCACATGTGCAACCTTTCTTGTGATAACTCTTTTACGTTCATTTCTCATGTTTAATGCATTAGAGCAGGTTATCAATTCTCTATGAAGTAGCTGCATTTCCTATCACTTAGCCTCAATGATGTTTGCTTAAACCAGGTTATATCTTCATAATACTCATTTGTTATTTGGCCAACATTTGGCCTTCTTGGACAGTTTATGAAAATGGCTTTTACACTTCTAATAGTACCATATAAGCTGTATTATTATCATTTTAAATAGCCCACATGGTCATACATTGCATTATTATAAAATACTCAACTGAAAAAATGCCTTTTATGCTATGACTCACAGAGGATTTGAACTACTGCACATTCTTACAAAGGGCACATTTTGCAGGTTCGTACTGAACAAAGAGCTCTAATGTAAAGCATTTTAAACCTCACTGACCAGTTCTGTTACTTCACTGTGGATACTGTGGATACTGTGGATCATCTAGGTTAGAAAATATAACAAATGCACAGCCAAAGACTCGCCTTGTTTAGGTCTCCTGGGGTAAAATTAGCCAAAAACTGAACATCACTATAATGCAAAACCTCCACTACTTCATGGGCTTTCTGGGTGTACTTCCCACACTAACGATCCAGTGGAGAGTGTTTGAGAAAGAAGATGGGCAGGTAAAAGAACACGGGATCAAAGTTTAACTTTTGAGGCAAAGCATATGCTTATGACAATAGTAAGCAAGGCTAATGATAAAATGTTAAAAAGTCTATGATTAATGGGCTCACCTGAGAGTAGTGTGAGGGTACACAAGAAAACATGTTTATGCATTACTGCTCTTATATTATAAGAAGTCTCACTACAATTTGTAGGTCAAGGCATCTCTGCAGCACCGCAATAATGAATTCATAATGGCATTTTTTTTTAATAAATATTTTGCTGCTACTAAATTTTGCACCTCCTACGATGAGGATATTCCTTAAAAATTGTGATTAATTTCCATATTGTCAAGTCATTTAACAAAGAATGTTTCCATATGCGGGGTAAAATGAGAGCTCTGCTGTGACAATATGTAAGCTGTACACTACATATGTCACATACTCAGCGAGAGGCTGATGTAGAGTCTCCTGTGTTATACCCAAGGGACAAGGTGTGCAAATGAGTGAGACTGATTTAACATGTAGCCCTGTCTGCTTGTCAGAATCTGTCGCTTATTGTCAGGGGTCACTGCTTACGCAAGGCTGATGCTGTCCCCAAGGATATGTTTTACCCTGTGTGTGAGAGCGGAATAGAGACTGAAGGAGACTCGAGTGCCCCTGAAATCAAACACAACACATTTTACACGTAACGGCTGTCACAATATCGCAAATATTTAGTATTGTGTTCAGCTTGCAACTGTGTCTGACAAGGTTCTGAAAACATGGTTTCAAATCTTAGTTATTTCATTCAATTTCTTTAGCTAAATAAAAAATATTTATTAACACTCAACATCTCAGCTGCACTGCTTTCTCTGGCCTGTGTGAGTGCGGTTTAACCAAATTTAATTGGCAGTGTTCTTTCATATGATGAACCACAAAAAGCCACAACGTCAACACAGCCCTCACGCCAGAGATGGAACCTGTACAGTGCTCGTCCTGATGTCCGGATGAAATGTGCCAAGAAGTGTTGGGTCGCCCACTTGTCTTTGAATTGTTTGCCTTTAGTTTAGCTTCAATGCACTTAGCCAGTGCTCAGACTGAAATATTGCAACAGTTAAGTAGTTAAGTCTGTAAGTAAATAAGTTTGGATAGATATTCATGCTCTTCAGAGGAGGAATCGACCTGTCTTGTGATTGCTTCAACATGACATTTCTGTTCTTGAGTGTGATTATTCTACAACAATTGGTCGTATTGTCATGAACATATGCCTATCAGAATACTTTAAATATTAACTTTTTAAGCTCAATAACAAAAATCAAGTTCATGTTCATTTTTCAATCATTTTTTAAAAATATCATCTGTCTTACTTGTTTGTTTACGTGAGAGTATCTCAGACTCTTCAGCCAACATGGCGCCATAAAGACAGCAGGGTTTTTCTGACCATTATAAGACTTACACACAGCGCCTGTGTGTGTTTTCACAGCTCAGAAACCAAATGAACAGAAAGGAACAATGACACGTTTTGCTTGCTAATTATTACATCAGTGGCATTGAATTGTCTTAAAATGATGTTTTTGTTATTTTATATCATCCAATGAAACGCAGTCATTGTGTCATGTGTATATTAGAGTCCTTACAGACATCCACGTAACTCATAGGATGATTTTATCAATTGCAATTGACTGATAACCATTATGGCACCTGATACTGTAACCTTTGAGATGGAATTGAAATAGAGCTTTTGTGTCCATACTGTGTCCGAGTTTAGCCTCACATTGCTGCTAATGTTGCTGTAGACCACTCATGTCGTTTCAGTAAGTTAACTATCTAACTTGACACCAGTAAGTGATGGTCAAACATGTTTAAAGGACGGTGTCACTGTTGTATTGCACTGTGTTTGGCAGTGAGCAGTAGCATGGCGGATGTAGGTGGGCCAAAATGAATTGGCAGCACAAACTCACACTGCCTGGATCAAAATGTTTTTGGTGCCAAGTATGCCCTTCACAACTTGATTTTAACACATTTAATCTGGATAGTACAACATTATGTATTATCTCCGCTCTACCTTAAGTCATGCCCCAGTCTGAATTAGGCGTTTCAGACTTACAGATACTCTCATCGAACATGTTCTTTGGCTTATTCTCTGGACAAAAGAAAATTCACAGCCCTCTTTTCTTTCTGCATCTGTTCACCCCTCCTGCTCTCTCCTCCCTGAAATCATCCCTGCCTCCTCTTCTCTCCTCTCCTCTCTCTGCTCTCCTCTCTCCTCCATCTTTATGCAGATGGCGGTAGAAGGGGTCACTGTTCTGAATGCAAATGAGTTTTGTGCCCTTCCCCACCAGGCCTCTATGTAGCCTGCTACTTTTTCAACTCAAATGAAATGCAAACAATACCTTAGAAGAATGTAAATAACACAAATGTTCTTGTGGATTGAACAGTGAGTTTACACTTTCCCTTTATACCTCTGTTCTGCTCCCTACTGCCTTTTACGGTGTTCTGCGCTAACTCTCCTGTGTGGCCAGGCTGCTTGGCAAGAACACTGTCTCACTGCATTCCTGTTTCCTCAAGACACTCTCCAGCCATGGGCCTGAGATCCTTCATTTTTATTGCCGCTAGAGCAGCCATTTACCGTGCTCTTTATTAAAAACCATATTTCAGGAGGCAGGACAGTGGAGGCAAGGATGGAGCTGGAGGCTGGGGGCACAGTAGAAGAGATGGAGAGCAGAAGGATAAGACTGCATGTGCTGAAAGCTGCCGCCCGTATGCAGGGGGGGGTTGAACCGAAGCTGTGTCTGACACCTTGTCAAGCAGACAGGCCACCATAGACATGACATACTGCAGCTTCATCCCGTTTACTGCACTGAGGAAATGGAGAGGGACGGGAGACAGCTTGCGCTCTGGCCACTAGCTCACTGAACCGAACAGAAATGCTGTTGACTGAGAGATGGAGCTGCATTAGGTCAAACAGTACTGGGACAACCCAAGCCAAATGCTCCAGCAAAGGCCGGTGCATTTCAGTGACCAGTGGCCCATTACATCATGTGACAGTAAACCTACCGGCAGGCTTCTCTATGCAGAAAGGAAAGATGAATATAAAAAAGTGTGTGCTTCCATTTGGCTACATCCTACTTCTTTTCTTGTCTGTTTTTCTATTTCCTTCTAAAGTTGGACGTTATTGTTAGAATAGAGACCTAAATACTTGAGTCTTTCAATGCAGATTGTACTCCAAAGAAACACATGATTTCAGCCACATTAGCATGAGGCAATGCTGTCTGTGCCAGAAGTTAGACAGCCACAAACTGATGAGTCCTGAAGATTGATGATTCATGAATTGTATAAATCATTATCAAGATTTAATCCCAGATTTGAAGCCAGGCAGCTTTTCCCAGTTTCACTTTGTTCCTGACTGAACTAACACAACTATTAGACAGATTACCACAATGTTTAGTACACACATTCATGTTTCCGTCAGGATGAATTTTAAAAAGTCTGGTAATCCCTAACTTTTCATCTAGTGGCATCATCTGGTCAGAAATGTCATTTTTAAAATGCTTTGGTTTACAAGCATCCCTGCAAAGCTAATGGCATCCCATCAGCCTCTGCTGTTCTGTGTGTTTAGTGCTGATTAGCAAACACGCAAACACACAAAGATCATGAACTGGCAAACATAAAAAAAAAAAAATAGTTTGCTAGCATTGTCATTGCATGCATGCTAATATTAGCATTTAGCACAAATGGGCTAAAGTAGTTTTACATTTTAACAATGTGGCCACTGGGTGTAAAAAGGACAACTGCATTGATCTATAAGTAACAATAGAAGTTTTGTAGCACATTAAAGATGTGAAATAGCCCCTTAATGGGCTGTTGCTCTCAAAAAATAGACTTCTGTGGACATTCCTACTATTTTAAATCAAGAAAAAAAATGGATTAGATCTCCTTTAAACTTTGCTGTAGGTGGCATGCCCTTGTGACATCTTAATGTGAATTCTGATCTTTTGTTAAAAGGTGTGACTGTCTGTCTGTGCAGAGCTTACCCCTATCTATAGGTTAGCTCTTTCTTACGCATTAGAGAACCAGTGAAATTAGAGTAGTCTCCATTAAGCGGTGAGGTGTGGTTTTAGAGTGGTGCTAAGTAGTGGGGAAGTGCTGACAAGACAGAGGACTTATGTGCCTTTTTATCCATTACCGGTCTGTGTACCTGTCTGCTCTGTAGCCCAGGACCAGCTACTGTAACATCTCCCTCCACTGCAGGAAGTGCTCTCTGGATCAGGCGCCTGCATGGAAGTACTCTGAGGATGCAGTAAATCCATTCAGCATTGATCCCATTCCATTTAGACGGAAGATAAACATTTTATATCAGGAAACCATATTCATATGAAGGGATGGGTGAAAATGCAGCATTATAACAGTGGAGTAAAGTGATGCTCTGTGTCTCCTTTGTCAATAAGCACCAAGGAAAGGGTATATGCTCACTTCACTGTGAGGTTTTCAACAGAATGGTAGAAACAGACATGTCAGCAGCACTCTGGCAGAGTGATAAACCCCTTGGCAACCCAACGTAGAGTATTCTTTAAAATAACAGACTGCAACGCCTCCCCACCGGAGAGCTGGGTGGGTATGAGGAGGACAGCAACAGATGATAAGGACACTGTTAACATGCTGTGTGTAGCGGGCTGACGTTGAATGTGTGTGAGGCTGTGTGTGTGCGCGTGTGTGTTTTAATGGCTTTCGCTAACACGTGCATATGCAGACAGTGACTGAGAACGACACTAAACGCAGCGGTAATTGTGGGCTGATGGAAAGCTCCGCTGACAGAAACCAAGAAAAAACAAATTAATGGGATCCTTATCAGTTAAGACTTACAGAGGTTGACGTGCCGGGGCGTTGGTTGGTCATTGTGATAAATGCTTGTTATTGGCTGTGCCCTATGGAGCATTTAACTGGCGTTACCGTTAAAGCTTAATGTGGGGCTCCTCTTTGACCTTGGTGAGGGGAATCCTGTCACAGTGCTCTGCAGGTGGTATAAATATCAAAAACAGCTCCTCTTAGCTAATTCGGTAGGAAATACTTGCATTTCAGGCTTTATGTGGGCATTACTCTGCACAATGTGCATGCATAGTCACATGTATTCGGGTTGAGTGTCTGTGCATGCCCTTGTGTATGTGTCTTCAGTGTTTTGACACTCTAGTCTCTCTATATCGTGCAGGGACTTTTCGCCTTAGGACTGCAACACTGTCCTGAGCCGGAGCAGGATATAGAGTCTTGGCATTCCTTTGCCTTTTCTGACCGAAAAGAGTGATGGCTTGATTCTGCTCATTGATTTTTCTTTACAAAGCAGCAGTGTGTCAGGACTGATAGGGAGAGGGGTTGAGGAGAAGTGGCCTCTGGGGTCATTTACAAGGCAGTTACGTGACTAGATCCTAAGCAGTTAAAAAAGATGGGATTATCTTTTGAGGAAACGGTGTGTAATCCTTGTAAACATTTTGTCCTCAGCTGTACATATAGCCAGTGAGAAGTAACAGAGCGTAACATTTCAGTGTTTGCAATTGTTCTCTTTTAATCTTCTGTTGTTTTTCTGCAAATGCAATCTTTCTGAATCCTTATCTTTTGTCTCCCCCTCGCTCCCTCCCTTTTTCTGAACCTTAGGTCCGCTCACAAAAAAACATGATGAGTCTACGATGAACAGACCCAGGGATGAAGGTATTTTAATTGCATGGTTTTTTTTTCTTATGCTCCATTTTTCAAGCACTGTGGGGAATGTTGTGTTTGTATCTAAATTGATAATCAGCTTAGACTCATCACTCTGTGTGCACGTTACAATGTCCATGCTAACCGCTTTTATTAGCACACAAATCTGCCACTCCTTCTCACAAGCACACCTTTATCTAAAATGCATAAAGAGCTACATACGGAGTGGCTGTTCTTTATTCCCCACTGTCACAAATGCAGCTTTTTTGCACTGAGAGCTAATTTACTTTCCTTTCTCGGTTGCTATGTGGTTGATCAACCACACGCTGATGTTCTGACTATCCTGTGTGATGCATCACTGAAAATCAATATTCAGTCCTTTTTTCACCTGCGCTTTTATTCTTGTGCTAAACTCCTTATGAAATGGTCTGCTGAATTATTGTCCTTCATAATGTTATTGGGCTTTTTCCAAGACTTCATCTTAAAAGCAGGGAAAAAATGGAGGATTTCTGCATATATTCACCATATTGCTGTACATTTTCAAGTTCACTGCAGTCAAACGGAGATGCTCTCACTGCTCTCTACTGATGCAGCCAAAATCCATGCAGACAGTGTGTGCATCTGTTTCTGTACACGTGCCCAGACATACTGTATATTACATAGCTTTAAGCACACATAGACTGCATTACATTTTCTATTTATGCATTATGTGTCTACTCGAGCACAGTGCATGTGCGAATCTATGCCTGAATGCATGTGCTCTAATTTGTGCCAATGTGTGTGGCTTTTTTTTTTTTTTTTTGTATTTTGGGCTCCGTGCTATTTGGGTATTGAATTCTCTCTCCCTTGCATCTCTAATTGCTATGGTTTAAAAAGAGACAGATGTAGCTAATCCAATTGTGTGGTTTCTTAACGGTGAAAACAGAAGGAAGGATTCATGCAGGATTGCCTAGGAGAGGGAGCAGAATGATAGAATAGAGATGAAAGAAAAGGAAAAGCTGAGCACTGCGAGAGCACAGGGGAGGGCAATGAGGGGGAGAGAAGGGAAAAAAAATAGTCATAATGAAGACAAGTGCATGATGAAATGACATTTACAAAGCTTTGAAAGTGAGAGAGATGTAGAGAAAGAGAGATTGAGAGGGTGGATGAGTAGGAGACTGGTAGAGCTTGACATTTATTCCGACACCTGATGGATCTCGACAGGATCAGGAGGGTTCGGGTAGGACTGAATTCCTCACTTAATTGCTCAGGCATGGATTGGACATAAGTTTTCCAAACATTGTTGGAAAAAATACTATTATTAGCATCCCGGTTTTTGAAAGTCATTTGCAAGAGACTGCATTGCTTGGGCGTGGGTTTGGATGCAAAAAAATATTCAAGTGCTGAGTCAGGCTGAAACTTTTACGCCCAAATCAATTGAGATTTCCATAAGAGAATGAATGAGAGAGGACCGGAATAATGGAAAACCAAAAAGTAGGCAGTTTCTATTGGGAGGTAAGACATTACATTGAGAATAGAAGTGAGGGTGGGTGGATATTGAGGAGGATAGTATCAGGTTAGGTAGAAAAGAGAGGAGTGAATAATGTGCCAGTGTTTTGGAGGCAGGCGGGATAAGACAGTGAGCTCCTTGTTGGCCATATAGGCTTTGGATTTGGGCTGAGTGAACCACTTTCACCCTGCGACCCTGCACCCCTAATCACCCCTCTGTTTGTGCCGAGCCCCCTCCAGTCATTGTGCCACGTCTCTCACTTCAACACACATCCAACTCTGTTCGCATCTTTTTCAAACGTATTTTATTTTATCGCAGGTTGTTGCACAAAAATCATTCCACATAAATATTCTAAATATTCTTCTTAAGCCTGAGGAAAGTCCAAAGCTCCAAAAATGTTGTCTGAATAAAGTGTGCAGAAATGATGAGATGTAGCCTGCTAGAAGTTTTCTTCTTTTACACCATTTGAACCTTTTCCAATCCACTTTATTAAGCATTGTAGGTATGCATGAGCTTTTTATCTTTTATTCCAAAATGAATGGATTTTTATTTCCATTTCTTTTCCTTATTTTTTTTTCCGTACCCCAAACCTCTTATGCCATTGGCTAATAATTCAGTTATAACGTTTAATTTTTCCAAGGTTTTGGTGGTTCTGACTCATTAAGAAAAAAATCTCTTCACTCTTTCCTTTATTCAAGGTATAATTATGAACAAAAACTGCAAGTGAAACAAAAGGAGTGGGAGTCCGTTTTGGATTCAGAGATCACCGTTTGAGTTTAGTTCCATTGCACTTCATTAGTAATGACCTTGCTGTCCCGTAGCACTATAAGATGGGTTTGTGTACTCTGAGGTAAAACTATTTAAAGATATTCAAACTGGATCCTATTTTCCTGTTTGTTTTTTAATCTAAATGACTAATGGGGACAACAGTTTTTAAAAAAAATTGGCCCAGTTTTGAGTGAGATTGCTGTTACCATCAGGTTCTATTATTTACCTTCTCCCACTTAGTCATTATATCAGCATTACTCTTGATTATTTTATAAATTAAAAAATGGTCTCTGTGTAAATATTTTTGATATTTGTTTATCTCCTTATTGCACAGCCCGAGATTTGTGTCATTGCAGAATATTCCCCCACAATGTGGGGGAGGCCACAAGAGACATTTGAATGAGACTTATCCTTGTGAAAAACATGTGTAGACCCAATAATATACAACCTGGATTAAACAAATCAAGAAAATGTTTAATTTCTCTGTAGGGTCCCGTTCCAGAATTTTACAGTCATAACAATCAGAGGGATCAAATTGCTTCCTGTTTCAAAGCTGCTGGTTGCACCTCTCTGAATCAGTACTGAAAAACATGTTGTTCCCTTTAGTAACTTAGACACAGAAAACATGGGTGGGTTATGTTAACTTAATTGGTTGATCCATCATAGTTATGGTGCCAGCTGCTGGGTTTTTACTGTCCAGTACAGCAATAGATACCAATTTAACTTGGACAAAAGAAAAGCACTGTCATGTCTCAGCCTTTTGGAGAAACCACTGAAAGAAAGGCTCAAGGGTAAAATATGTTTTCTGGTCAAGGATAGTGGAGCAGCGGCTAGCTTGAAAAGGGGGCTCCCTGTGAAAGGCATAATCTGATTTAAAGATACGTAAAAGAATAGAAGCTGTCCTGTCACTGCTATTGACCTGAACTTTATTTATATGGCATGCTACACAAATAGAATTGATCCAAAATGTATTATGACACCAGTTGTCAAGATTCTCATATTAAGGTGATGTACATTTGGTCACAGGTGGGATTTTGGACATTAAGTTTTATGAACTTCTAAAATCTAATAAATTATCTCAAGTGTCATATCAGTGTGGGTTGGGCTGAAGACGACAAGTTTGAAAACGAAAATAATGTGGGAATATAAACTAGTAAACTAATATAGAGCTACTGGACCTCTTTGGCCTGTGCCTCATCTCTGCTGAGACTAAAAGCTCCATTAGCTGCTATGAGCATGAAAATACTGAATCTCCAGTCCAACTGTATGCAGACAAGTTGCATTGTGGGCAATGCAGGTATTAGACTAAGAGGAAGGATTTGGAATAAAAGGACTAAATCTCTAGTTCTGTGCATGCCATATCAGTCCAGACTCTTAAATTGTTTTTGATGTTCAACAGATACATTTTGCATCAAATGTGTTAACATCTGTAATCTGTGTAAACACAGGAGTAAAACAATTGTTTTTTAAGTAAAAAAAAAAAACTGATTG
Source organism: Hypoplectrus providencianus (assembly GCA_028566105.1). Taxonomy (NCBI): domain Eukaryota; kingdom Metazoa; phylum Chordata; class Actinopteri; order Perciformes; family Serranidae; genus Hypoplectrus; species Hypoplectrus providencianus. The sequence goes on from JAOWBC010000182.1 coordinate 20,334,786, forward strand.
GGTGTAGAAAATGGCTGCTACAAGTTCCTTTTCTCTCAGGATTTAATTTATGGTATGAGTGTTACTGTGGGCCTGTCACTCCTCTATACTGTCCTGGTAATGCCGGGATAATTGAACTTGTTTACATATCCTCTGGGAAATCAGCAGAGCTACAGAATACACCAGAGAAGAGCAGAATAAGAGCAGCGCGTCAGAGTGTACGACTGAAAAATCTTTATTTTTAGCCAGTCTGCCTGTGTCATACGTATGATCCATAAAAGAGATCTGGATGTGTGAAGCCATATGTGCCATTTTTCCATGTTCACTTGTGTACGTGTGTGTTTGTGTGTGTGTGTGCGCGTGTGCGCGTGCGTGTGCGAGCGACCGTGAGTGACGCACCCAAGTGCATGTGTAACCTGAGATTCAGGTGGTGATGCAGGCGGGTGTGCAAATACGTGAGTAGAATTTGTTACCACGGCAACAGGCATTCAGTGAGTCGGTGCGATGGAATGGCTGGTGCAGTTCTATTAGCGAGAAGCAGTTTCCATAGCGACTCAACATCGCAGCTGCCTATGCAAGAGTTTGTGTGGTTGTGTGTGTGTGTGTGTGTGTGTCTGCATGAATACGGTGTGAATCCTGTGTTCATTAGCGTACCTCACTTTGTATGACTTGCTTTCATATTTTTTCATCCTTGCTCTCGTGTTTTTGCGGTGTGAACCTCCCATCCATGTCCCTACCCCCGTCCGCTCTCTCACACTGCCCTATTTTCATCTCCTGCCCCCCCCCCTCCCTCTCTCTCTCTCTCTGTTCCCCATCTATGAGTGCTGAAGCTCATCAGGGTAAACAGATGCTGTGGCTGTTATTTATGTTTCCACTTGGTCTGGCTTTCATACAAATTATCCACAGGCCCTGCACAGTGCAGACGCTCAGCCTAACTGGGCTGCACTGGCAGCTCTCTCAGCCTTATCCACGCTCAGACACTCAGACCATACCACAGACGCTGCGAGAGGGG
>JAOWBC010000182.1:20337869-20351646 GCA_028566105.1 Hypoplectrus providencianus
GTGCAGCGTACGGCCACTGCTCCTGTCCTGGCAACGCCTGCAGCAGCCTGGGGCTGATTTTCAGGAGTGGGGAGGTTGGGGGCTGACAGAGTGAACCATAGCAACACACTGATGGGCACAGAGACACCAATAACAGAGAGGGCATCGGAACTGGCTGCACCATTTGCTCCTAGCATGGAGGGGAATAGGAGTTTGGGAAGGAACCATCACTGCACAGGACAGGGGAAACACACACACATCACAGGATGAAATACAGAGGATAGGCCCAGTGGGGGCACACATGAAATACTTGCTGCCAACTTTAAGGCAGTCCACTGAAAATGTTTCATACTTAGTATCTTTGTCTGCTTTCTTCATCCCTGGCTGCAGGGGGTTGGCAAAAGCTGCATATGGATCTTCAAAGACTGCTGCAGTCACAAATCTGGAGCTGTCACTTTAAAATGACTTGACTACCTGTTACCTGTTGAGCTCAGTAGGAACTGTAAACTATGATGACAGATTTTACCAGATAATGAAATACCTTTAAGATGAATTAACATCATTGTTTTTGTGTTGTGCAGATATTCGGGATCGCCGTAAGAAGCCGGTGATGCTTTTCATCCATGGGGGCTCCTACATGGAGGGCTCAGGGAACATGTTTGATGGCAGCGTTCTTGCTGCCTATGGGAATGTCATTGTGGTCACCATGAACTATCGTCTCGGAGTGCTCGGTAAGTTTGGTTTGCCGAAACTGGTGTGCCTGGATTCATTAGGCTGCATCTGAAGTGAAAAGTCAACAAACTGATGTTCCTCACACCTTGAGTTTTGTAATATTACATATTTAAAAATACAAAAAAATATTCAGTTCTATCCAAAGTAAACACACACACACACACATTTATGATCAGATATTAGCGCAAGGATTCATAGAGGAAACAATGCAGAGGAAAATCAAGTGTGTTGGGATTTTCTTTTGAATTATTGGCTAAATTAAAAGGACAAAGTTAAAAAAGAAACACATTTTGTGTTCCACAGCTTTAGAAAGAAGCAATTGGCATGTTTGTTTTTTTGTATGAAAGTTTCAAATTTTGTTATCATCACAACCTTATGCTAGAAACCTGATGTCTACCAAAATATGTGTTTTGGAAACAATGGTACAATGCATAAATTAAGTGTCCTGCATAATAAAAATGCACTCCTTTGAAAACACCCAATTTAAAACAGCTCCTTCTCGAGGTCTCAAATTGTGCAGTCTCACTCACTGGATGTAGACTGTGTCATTGGTGGCGTTTTATGCTGCATTGTCCTGCTCTTCCTCTAATTCCACAATATATTGTGCAGGAAAACCAACGTTGCATCCTGGGCTGCACCACCCATGACAGATTGGTTCAAAGAAAAATAAACAAGCTTTTTCCACAGAAGAATGGTGCAACTAGACCATTCCCAGGCGCTGACACAGCACTGTGGAAGTCAGCTTGGCTAGTCCAGGCTATACTGCGTATTGAACATTGAAACGCATATGAATGTCAGTTTATGTCAGAATAGCATATACGTACTGTAAAAGTGCTGTTTGAGTTAAGGATATAAAGCAGCCACTTATCTCAAATTACTTCAGCACACGCTACAGCAGAAAGAAAATAAGGGAGAAAATGCATACAGCATGCATAAAGAGATGATGGAAAAAAAATTGTGTCAGTCCGTGCATCAAAAACACACAAAAAGTAACAAACCAGGCCTTTTGCTGTGAGGGTTTCTATGAGTTCCTAAGGTTAGTCATCGGTTTCCTAAAGCTGTAATTAAGAGCATATGCATGGAAACACCCTTCAGAGTGGTGTGATTTCACCTGACCTGTACGGAAGTAAACTCCAAATACAAAATAAACAGTGATGATGTGTTTTTGGCTGTCTGGAAGCCATGCTTTGTATTAAAAATGCATAAATCCCAAAGTGCAAATGTTATAAAGTAAACAAAAGGAATGTTTTATTCTTCAGATTGTTCAGTTTTTAAACCAACGCTCAGCCAGCCAGTGTGCAAGGAGAGGAGGATGATTATGGCAGAAACAACCACATGTATGTCTTAATCTGCGATCATTGTCAGTTTGAAATGTTTTGGGGAAGCACCTTTTAGGATTAAGTTAGTTTGTAAGATGGATTTTCTATGATAATTTAACACCCTGTTTTGGCTTAGAATAGAAAGAAACAATGACCTCTGACCCTCCCACCCTGCTCAAAGGTCCGAATGATCAGCTCCTCTGTCCCTCTGCCTCTCCCCTGACTTCTCTGAGCCTTCCAGCTGTTTTTATGCTCATATTTAATCTGACTATGATTCAGAACTCTTCGACATTTATTTACATCTCATGAAATTGACATTTCTTCGAGTAAAGGGTGTGGTATACAAGAAAATAATTTTTAGCTTTTTTCATAACATTTCATAGATTTTTGGGGTCCAAACAGAGAAGAATTACTATTTGTTCTCTGCAAAAAAGGAAACTTCTTCTGTGACACTTTGGGTCAATGGTTGGTGTTAAAGAGTGACTGAACAGAGAATGATTCAGGTCAAAAACCTGACTTCTTCCCATCTTGACTTGAAGCCATGTTTTTGCTTTGTTCCATCCAGACTGACTGTTATCTTGTAATACTAATCCTCAAGAAAGTATCGCCTACACACTGTGTCCCTCAGTATCAGGGTCCGGGTCAGGTATGCACATCTGATAATCCAGACTGAACCACATTGTACTCTTCTACTGGTCTTGAACTTCGAAGCGTGTACAATAACAGCCTTTGTGTGAACAGCTCTTTGATCTGAGTGTTGTTTCTGTGCACCGGGGATTTTATAATAAAGCACAAACAGGTGTGTTTACTGTGCTCACTTAGCCTGAAAATCTTTTTTTTTCCCAATTAATTAATTGTTGTATTAATATGCACTTCTGCAGAAAAAGCAGCCAGGATCTGACTCATTATACTTCAGAGTCACCACAGACCACTTAGTGCCTTTGGTGTACATTCAGCTATTGGAAACAGAATTGAAATGTGTGTTTGTTGCTTTCAGTGTATTTTTGGATTAAGGGGGTTTCTATTTGTCCATTCTGTTGGAGCTTTGCAGTGCTTGCATGGCCTGTGACTGTGGGCTGAGTTGTGTGTGTGTGTATGTGTGTGTATACCCAGCCCCTGTGCTGTTGGATATCAGTGGACTCAAGTATTTACATTCGCCGTCATCTTTCGGAGTTGTTTGCACACAGACTATCTGACGCTGGCATTGCGGCTGCCAGGTTGGGTAATCAGATCTTGTTTATTGCATCACGCCTGTTTCAACATATCAGAATAATGATAAACAGAGAAATGGGAGTAGTTTAGGAGGCTGTCCAAGAGTTGCAGCGAGTATTAGCAGAGGGTAACATGATCCAGACCGTTATGGAGCGTGCCAATGGAGAGGGGACAAGGACAAACCGAGAGTTAGTGGAATGAGGACCTGGACCTGCAGCTTCATCCTGCTCCATTGGCACTTGTTATGAGTTTTTTCACAGCTGGCAGTCGAATCGTGACTGTTAACAAATTGGGCGTTAGATTCAGCTCACGCTTTGAAATCAGGTTTTCTGGATGTAGCTACTATTAAATTACTGAAAACACTCTTGTGGGGTATCTTTGTTTGCCTCCTCTACAGACATCCTGACCCGGTCGATTTACATTAACGTTGTCGCTGTGATTCATGTTGGAGATGTTTGAAGTGCACTCATGCATCGCACACTGTGTTTATTGCACTGAACTCCCATATGCAATCATTAAAATGTATATGAAATACATGCACATAGAGGCGGAGAGCGATCATGCTGAGTGGTTATGAGGGATGACGCAGTGTCCTCGATTCCTTTAACATTGTTGAAAATTTTGGTATGTGGGCGAATGTGTGCTCTCTCTCTCTCTCTCTCTCTCTCTCTCTCTCTCTCTCTCTCTCTCTCTCTCTCTCTCTCTCTCTCTCTCTCTCTCAGATATGCTTTAAATGGGTTACTGTACTAAGGCGATTATCCTCGTGTTTGTGTGTGCGCGCGTGTGTGTGTTTGTATGTTTGTGTAGCATAAACATGCATGTTTGCCCATGTGCACACAAATATGTCCTTGTGCATGTGGAAATTTGTAAGTGTGCGTATGTGAGTGTGTGATTGCGCCACTTGGTTGCGTGCCATGCGTAAAATACATATATGAATAATGCACCATCCATCTGCATTTTTAATGGCCCTCCTCTCTGACACTGTGAATTTGAGTCAAAGTGAGAAACACAAGCATACCGTGTTTTAATAGTTTTATGTTCTAATCTTTAGTATTATCCTTTACTTACACACACGGGAGCTTACACATGCCAGCCTCATTTCATACAATGCCTGCGCCTTTAAGAGAGTGATAGGGAGGCAGGAATAAGGGAAGAGCAGGGAATAGAGACAGATGAGCGAGGGGGAATCATAGAGAGACAGTGAGGGAAAAGGAAACAGAAGGGGGGAGATGGAACAGGCTAAAAATAAACCGTCAGAAATGCTTTTTTAAATCTGCAGCGATGCAAAGTATTCATTCAAATAAACGCTCCTGCAGTGTGGCCGCGGCAACCTTTCCATATGGTTTACCGCCTTATGCTTCCACTACGACACATGCACATGTAACATCCCAGCAAATGATATACTTTTCTTATTAATTTATGATACGCCCTGTCGTGTGGGAGTAAAAAGGGTGAATGAGAGGAAGATGTCTGCAGCTCACAGCTCGGTTCAGAGGTTTGGTGACAGTTGAGATTCCAGATTGCTCCTCGGCTCACCTTCTTCTACCTTCCTCCTGCTCCAGGCCCACAGAGCCTTCTGATTTGTGTTGCATAGCCATCTGTTCAGACTAATTAACTAATTAACTAATTAATGAACTCTGGGGAAAGGCCCACCATCGTGGGCTCTGAGAACATTTTTCACCTCAGGAAGAGAGATGAAACGCTTCTTCTGGAAACATTTCTCTGTGCTTTCTACCCAATTTCAGCTTTTTTTTTTAACCTCTAAGTAAGAGCAACCTATTTAATGGTAAAACCCACAGAGTAAAATGAGCTGTGAATCTTGCATTAATTTTGTCATCATCCAGCCAAAATGTACATTTATATTGGGCTGGGCGGTACTTTGTGACTCACATAAATCAGTTACTCATAACTTTTGTCTCTGTTTGAGATAAGTTCAGGACAAACAAACCGAGCTGTCAATGTTCTGAAAATGAGTCATGTTTTTTTTTCTAAATCGATCAATTTTGACAATGAGTGACATTTATATTCATTTGGAGTCATATTTTGTATGTTCTCAAGCTAGTAGTTATATACTTAATCAATCTTTAAAATATTATCGAACTAGCCTCTTAGTCCCATTCATTTTTGTAAATTGGGCACTCTCTTACACTCCATATTAACTATTCTGATTTATATTAGAGCCCAAACTACATGAGATTTGTTGACACAGATGCCATAACAAATTTAAAAAGGCAGAAAATTAATTAATAACCAACATGCCGGTTATAGTGATTCTTTGAACTGGAATAAAAAAAAAAAAATCAAACAACTTTGTACATGAATTGTGAACTCATATTTTCTCTACACTGCACATGTACCCAGAGAGCTACTATGATAACTAAGACAAACAATAAATAGGAATAAAATAATTTGCTAAATAAACATCGTTGCCACTTTCAGTCAAATTCTAATTATTTAAATAAAAGAATGAAAAGATTAATAACACCACTTTGATAGCCAGATTTTAGCCAAAATATCAGCCAACTAATACATCTGCTTGGCTCTAATTTATATTTGATAGAACCACTGTTTGAATTACAAAATGTATTTCCCTAAGCTAGTTGTTCTCTGTTGAGCTGGTTTGCCCATTAAGTCCTGATTTACCATCTAAAACTCATCTGCTAATGTATCCTGTTTGTGACACACTGCTAAACACCATTTAAGCCTTTACATAATAAATATAATTTATGTAGTTTTTATAAGCTCATGCACATGAGACTATTTTTAGCACGTCATGTCAAATAGTGTTCACAAATTCTGCTTAGCCCAGTGAACCTTTGGAATTGGTCTAAATTGTGTTGCCTGTTGTTCTTAATAAATAAATAAATAAATTTAAAAAAAACAACATCCAGTTGAATATGACATACGTGGTATTTTTAGGCAGCAGAGACTTTGCTGTCAGTTAATTTCAGCCTGCTTCCTTCTCACAACTCAGCTGTCCCTAAATACAAATGAAACACACCTCCCACTCCCTGCACAGAGCCACAATCTTCCCACTGTGCAAGCTATCCTTAACTCTTCATTCCCTGTACTTTTCCTTCAGTGCACGACTGTGACGACAGCACAGAAAAATGTAACAGCTCGTGTTGTTTTTGTTGTGACTGGGTTCTTATGTAAAGCAAGATTCTGGTAATAACATTTATAAAGAAGAAAAAAAAATCTATTTCATTTGCAAAAATGGCTACAAGATGCTGAATAATTTTCCTGCTTTCCAGGCCATGTTGCAAATTAGATTTTGCCAGTAAGTGGTAGAAAAGGTAAAATTGTGTGTGTGTTGTAGCCAAGAACACTTGCCTCCATCATATAGGCAAAGTTCACATTGAGCACTAATGACTTATAGATATGTTGACTGAAACTGACACCAATCTGCCTCCCAGGCTGGCAGCCAGCTGCACAGCTGGACCAATCAAATCCAAGGAAGATAATGAATGCAGCGAGTCACTCTCGATGCTCGACGTCTCACACATCACATTAAATGTCAAAAGATCACGGCCTCAAGAGCACTGCAGTACCTGAAATATACAGTATAGTATCAAAAACAAAAACCCGACTTGCCTTAAAAATAGACACGTTTTTAACTTTTTTTTTTCCAGTATTAAAGTGATCCACTAATAGCTTTCTGTTCACCCATGGGTACATGGATGAGAGGAATTATTGAATTCAGCATACCTTCATTAAATTTAAAGCACAAAATAGGAACAACCCTTTATAGGAACCTCATTGAAAAAATGGAAATTGAATATTTCAACTCAACCAAGTGTTACTGGAGGATATTACAAGACTTTTTTTTTCCACGTTTTCATGTCGCAAATCAAGTGAGTGAACATCATCATTCTATAATTATTACACTGATTGTCAGTTGCCATGGACCAACTATCTGTGACCTGATCCTCACTGATTATCTTAGAGAAATCCTTGTGGTTTTACGACCTCACAGAGAGAAATGGTGAAATATATGGTGTTGGATAATACACTCAAATACTATGCTGCCATTCATTCAAACCACACACTGTAAAATCCTTAGTTTGATTTCACAATAACCTGTAATGTTGGCATCAAATTTCCACTGCTGGTATAATACCCACATTGAGAAAAAAGTGCTTTATGTCTGTGTCATTAGCTTTGTAATTAAAAGTTCATTCTGTAAACAGGGCTTTGATTCATTTAATTTGATCCATTTTTAATTCTCACTGACTGATTTTCATCAGCGATGAGTCGTTTCTGAAATGGAACATTCTTTGAAAAGCTTTGAAACGTCTTTGTGTCACTGTGATGTTTGAAGCATTGCTTTTCAAATTTGCATGACAGCCTGGTTTTACTGCACAGCTTGGTACCATTTCAATGGACCTTTGAGAGTAAAAATTGAGTGAGATAAGTAAGGTAATAAATACAATGACATTGGAAGCCTATGGGCGGTGTGCTAAAATGACATTAGTTCAGCAGGAGGAAGCCCAATTACAATTTAATTTCATTTCTGGGTATACTTGACATAAAGAGGGATGCATAATTGAAATGGACTTGCCGGCAGGTTGTCGGATTGAGCTCCCAGCGCCAACTTGGAGATTTAACAGATTTGTGTAAAAATGTTGATAATCCAATGTGAATGAGCAAAAGGTGATGTACAGCAGCAGAATGGGAATGATCATTAAAGTTGGCCTCCAGAGGGTGCTAGCAAACATTTAGTGTCAAGCAAAGAGTGCAAAGAAGAATATCAGAAACAGAATACCATAAAATTACATTAGCATATTTATAAACCCAATATTACTCAATGCATGTGTGCTTCACATTGCCTCCTGTGGGAATGTGGCATTACACTGCACATTTTGTGCTGTTTTCCATTACATGATTTACTAACTTGTCCACCAGATACTTTTGCTTACAGAAGAAAATTGAAAAAAAGAAAAAAAACGTTAAGATCTTTCGGAATAAGATGTTCTAGGTTCATTCTGCATACTGTACAGATATATACACAGTTTCATTCATGCACAACAGAAATCCCCAAGGCTGCCCCACAATTTCAAATCGTAATCAATCCACTTTATTCCAATCATGAAAAACAGATTCTTCACTCCGCAGCGTGCAGGACACATTCGCCATCTGCTGAAGTTTTTATTTCCTATTTTGTAATAGCACATTCATTTTGTGACTCATGCATACACAAACACTGCTTTGTTTGCTAACTTCAGTCACCTTTTCGGAGTGTATAAAAAGACAATATCTTCCCTCTGATTTTTGACAACTCTAATCACCGCCCGTGTGACGTCACGGTGAAATTACATAACATGCCCTTCAATATATTCCTTTCACCTCTGTCATGTAGGATCTGACAGTAGCTTTGGGCAATATTCAGCTTAATACCTGTCTTATGTTTGGATTTGATTTTTTTTTTTTTTCATCCCTCCCCCACCTCCTCCCCCGTCCGCCCCGCCATCCCCTCCCTCTCCTCTTGTTCTCTCCTCACTATTCACAGAAATATGTTTACTGACCCACTGCAGTCATTCTGTTTGGGCCTGAAAATTACTCTGCAGATGCATGTTCCCGTCTCAGTAGTGGAAGACTTACATGATTGACCGCACTTCACTTCTGAAGTGTGGATTTGTGAGAAGAGATGGTCGACCACAGAGAATGCACTGAATAAAGCTTTTCTGCACAAAATACTACATTTAAAAAGAAAGCCTTCGGATACATGTCTCCATACTGATACATCTTCCTGGTGCAGATGCAATACAATATCAATAAGAGATAATGGCTTTTACCATGACTCATCTCATCAGCGTACATTAGAGAAACACTAAGTGCTCCAACTCTTATTTTTTTTTTCTTTTTTGCATTTGCTGGTAGTGTGCATTATGCTTTCATCATTTTATAAAATACACTTTTATGGAGGATTTTTCTAACTAAGAATGGACAATATAAGCAGGCGCTGCAGTTATGATTACACGATCTTGAAGGACTTTTGCAGGACACTTCATGATAAAATGTACTTTTAAGTATTTCTGTTTTAAATTTCCCTCCTTCAGTTGCTCACCACTCCTCTGTTTTCTTTCATCCATTCATTTTCCCTGTCTCCAGCCTGTATCTTTACTTAGAGGTTGATGACTCTCCTCACAGTTCCTTGGCCGTTACCTAAAGCAAGTGTTGAATATGCATGAGTTCAGCCTCATAAACTGCTGCTCTCAGCGCTAAAGTCAGTAGGAAGCCCAACTCAGCAGATGGGGGGAGGGAGGGGATCAGAAAGAAAACTTACCAAGAGAGAAAGAGAAGAAGAGGGAACTTGTTTGACTTATCTTCAATAGTGAAAGATAAACCAAATTTCCTCTCTTCATGTTGCCCTTGCAAAGAGAGTGACAGGAGGCGCTAGCTCGAGCTAGCATGCTAGTTTATACATTCATCTCCGTGAGGGTGTGTGTGTGTGTGTGTGTGTGTGTGCAGTTTGTTTTTGTGTTCCTGTGCGTCTGCATGCAGCTGTTTGTGTACTTGAATATGGAAGTGCTTGGGTGTGTGTATGCAAGTGCTTTTGTGAGTGTCTGTCCATATCATTTTGCCTGAAGCTCTGGACAGTTGCCAGGCAACTGTGGCAGGCAGCTCCGCACTCGGCTGGGCAGCCACGGAGCAGACACTTCCACATGCCTATGGTTTGGATAAGTGGCACAGGTCAGTGCTGATACGTTACCAGGTCAGAGTCACATCAGGCTAAGAGCCCAGTCAATTGCTGGGATGAGTTAAGGATAATACAATTACACAATAACATGTAAACTATATCTCAATTACTGGGAGTAATCCTATTAACGGAATATTCTGCTACAACATTGATATGATTTAACCCCTTAACAACCCAAACACATACAATATCTTGTTAGTAAGAGTATATTTTGGCTAGGTAAAAACTGACTTGGCCTTTTTAATAAGGGCTCCCTTGACCTCCGACCTCAATATATGTGAATGAAAATGGGCTATGTAGGTACCAGTGAGTATCCCCTGTATAAACATGCCCACTTTATAATACTCCCAAGCAGGTTGAGGCAAATTATCATCGTATTTTGTGTTATTCTTGCCTAATATATTAAAAAAAATTATGCATAATGGGGACCCTCATTATCATGAATTAGGCATAACTGAAAAGCTGAATTTCTTCAGTGAGATTCAGTGAGTGTTGATATTAGTCCTCATAGTGATATTAACAAATGTGTGTATTTTTAATGACAATATCAATGACAATTTGATTGATTGCTCACAATGAAAAAAAGCCTAGTTATATTTTCAAAAGGGATTTTCTAAGCAACTTCCAAAACCGAGATAATCACTAACCAATCTCTGAAAATGTCAAATGTTTTGGTGTCAAATCAACACATATTTTTTCTATGGTACTCGTCAAGGTCTCGCTGTCTTGTGGTGTGTTACCCAACATGGACTGTTTTTCAGGGGGTTAAAGTAACAAGATTTCAGTGTTTCACACACTACTCACTACACTGTAGAATCCCAGAGCAGCTGTGGTTTCTTTTGGTTATCTTATTATCTCTGATCACAATTTAATCAAACTGTGATTTCTCATTATTATTACCTCATGATCATGAGGTAAGAAGAAAGATAACCGGTGGGTCACTGTTTGTGGTTGCATATTGAGCTAATGTCATTACGTACTCTGGCACGAATTTGTTCTTTCAGGATAGAATATAATTTACTTGTGACTGATGAATGTGGGATCATAAAAGAATAAACCAAAATATGGCTTCTCTAAGCATCTATGTCTTTGCAACACCAAGGTCTCTGCATCTGTGGACTTATATGACAACATTTTGTTTTTCTTATGCATATTGCTGGACATCCAGATAAAAGCACAGACTTGTGAACATTTTGTTAGAGGTTAAACTTAATCTACTTAAGTTTCAATTATTGCTGTTCATGCAGACATGGTCTCTCTGTAAAGGTCAAAGAAATACTGTCCACACTGTAGGATGCTGGCACAGCAGCGCAGCATTTATTATTGGCAGCCAACAAGTGTCTCTTTTTACCTCCTCCAAGAAAGTTTGTTTTCTGAGCAATTTGTCCGTCTTTCAGCAGGAATACAAAGTATTGGACCAATATTCATGATATTTGAAAGAAGTATCTAGCTTGGTTTTTAGAAAGAACCTATTTTTTTTGGAGTTGATCCAAATCAAGGGGGCAGATGCACAGTTTTTTTTTTTGTTAGTAGTCAAGATGGTGCTGCATTCAAGTACCATCATAATAATCTAAACTACAATGTATATGTCCCTAAACATATTTCAATTCTCACTTGAGCATTTCCTTTTCTCCTCATACTAGAAACAGCTATGAATATGTTCAAACACTCAGAGCAATAAAATACAAATACCTTGAAGAAAAAAAAATAAATAAATAAAATGCTGCGTCCCAACATGGAAATGGAACCATCCTGACTGGATTGTTCACATAAATATTGTCCAAAATATCAACCATGGCAAATAAGAAATAGCAAAGAATTTGGACGACACTGTAAAATGAATTGTTAAAACAGAAGAATCCACTAAAAACCCCAGACTCATTATGAATAAAGTGAACAGTGTGGAGTAAGATGTGTGCCGTACTGACTGTTGTAGAGAGGTCAGTTTTCCCACAATCACCATCATCATTACTACCACCACCACCACCACCACCACCACCATCATCATCATTACTTACATTATATTAATCAACATTAAAAATGAATCTGCGTTTAACACACTTGAAAACGTGCTGACTGTCCTCTTTTACCATCTGCCTCTGTGAACTCCCTATACTGTGCTTGATGGCTGTCCCACTCGCTCCAACTGCCGTCTCCAACTTGCTGCTCAATTCGGTCACTTTTTCAGTCCCCACGCAAAGAATCCAAACAGTATTGCGTAAAAATACTAAAATGTGGGCTTATGCCTTTATGTGGACACTGAACAGAACTAGCAGAGCCGTCAGAGCAACACGTAATTAGGCATTACATAGTTTACTCAGGAGCAATCTAGATAATGTATTTGTAAATCACAATATTACTCAAAATTGAAAGTAATAAGTCTAAACTGATAAATTGAAAAAGACCTTTGCTTTTTACTTATTTTTGTACCTAGACTTCTTTTGTTTTTCCTCAGTCTGAACAGAACAAACTTCATGAAACATAAAAAATATGTTTTTTTGAAATAATTATGACTTTAGAGCAAAATATACAGGGCACCTATATTATTACCAATACAATATATTATACATGTTAATAGCTACAACAGAATAAATGGCAGATGGAAAAAAAAAGCACCAGAAGTTTTGGATAATATTTTTTCAAGTTTTGTGGTTCTGCCAGATAAATTGTTATGGCAAGATCAACAAGTTTTGTTTCAGTTTTGGGCAGAAATTCTGCTCATGCAGCAGAAGGCATAAACATTTTTAAATAAATAATACGAATCTAATAATATTTACAACTGTTAATATGAGAAACTTGAGATGAGGAAGTTTGTGGGTGTTTTTGGTTTTTCTCTTCTTCCGTTCCAACTGCAACTAATCTCAGGAGTGTGCAGTTTACTATAATCATTTAACATGTTTTTTTGGTATTGAAGTCGCCCAAACCTTCGAAGATCTGTTATGGTCTGCTGTTGCCGGGTGAAACATCTTGGTGCTGCCTGAAACCCATGTGACGTTCTGTAATTCACCATCCTAAGGACAAAGAATTGTGTGTGTGTGCCTGTGTGTGTGACATTTTGTTCAGTTTATTTTATCTTGTTGTGGGTGTGCACCTACTGTGTAAATGTGTGTCCTCGAAGTAGGTGAAACATGCCTTCTGTTGCTCTCCTCCTCTCTCTGCTGACAAGTTTTCTTAACTGTGTTGTATTTCCAGCGTGGGTATTAAAAATGAGTAATTTGGCAAAGCTTTCTGTGTGAAATCTCCTCAGGCTTGCAATGAGTTGGAGGCTGAGAAGTTCCTGACAATGACAGGATGCCATCTTCTGTTTATGTGGGATATTTTCTTTTTTAGAAAAGGCGATAAACGCACAGGATTATGTTATCCTGTGCTCCAGAAATTCGGCCCCGCTCCTCTTTCGGCACATAATCACTTTTTTCGTTCTCTTTTCCTCTCTGTGTTTGTTCTAATTTACCCTGCAGGGTTTCTGAGCACAGGGGACCAGTCTGCTAAGGGGAACTATGGCTTGTTGGATCAGATCCAGGCCCTGCGCTGGCTCACTGAAAACATTGGCCACTTTGGAGGAGACCCAGAGAGAATCACCATCTTTGGCTCGGGAGCTGGTGCCGCCTGTGTGAACCTTCTCATCCTCTCCCACCACTCTGAGGGTGAGGTTCTTTCACTGTCATTGTCACATTAGTAGTCATATACCCTGCTCAAAGGGGATTAACATTTCAGGACAGTTAGGGTAGTGTATTTCTTTACAGATCATGTTAATAATTTCAATGAACATCAGAAAACCAGATTTAAAAACAGGCAGTATTGTTATCCCAAGTGAAGGAATGCAGTAATGAGTCAT
>JAOWBC010000182.1:20351746-20363279 GCA_028566105.1 Hypoplectrus providencianus
AAAAGCAGATTGTCAGTCTGGACAGTGCTAGAGTCGACAGATGGATGAAAACACGAGGTTATTTGCCATAAAACTAAAACTACTCACCTTGGGACACCAGCCCTGTAATAATCCCAAATAACGTCATTCAACGAGGGACTAAGACCGCTGAACTGCACCGACAAAATTATCCCTCCACAATGAAACTAATCCTGTCTGGACAGGAACATTCAGTATATATGTATAGATATAAATAAAATGTTTATTTTAAGATTTAACATATTAACTTGACTGTACATTTCATGGTTCTATATGTTAAAATGGTTAAATTGTTAAAAAACACCTGATCAGATTTTTTCATATGCCACCCAACACCCGCATGGTTCCTGCTTGAATAACAAAGTGATAATAATAATGACAATAATTATAAATAGGGAATAAAACTTAGGTATGCTAGTTGCTAAAGTGAATTGGCTTAATTTTGTTTAAAAGTAGCATTTTCTTTCATTTTAGGCTTTCAATAAAAAAACATGACTTTTATATTATATTATGTACTGATTTTGGTTTGTATGTACACATCTCAGTCCAATTTTTATTGGGTCTCAAATGTATTTTGAACTTTTTTGGCCCCATATCTGCATTTGACCTTTCAAAGGCCTTTATGTGAATCAGGTCTGCTACAGTTGATTTAACAGGGTTTTTAATATGGCAGTTCAGATGTTTATTTGAAAAAGTTGAAATACTGATAAAATAACTGATGACATGACAACTGATTAAATGCTCCTGATAAATTACAATAAAAAAAATTAATGAATAGTTCTTGCTTGCCCTGTAATTAAGGCACCACCTCGAGAAGCTCTGCAGTATGACACTTATTAAGGACGGTAGGGTTGTTTCTTATTTATTTTTTCAATGGCAGATCTCTTAAATACCAACCAGATGTTTGATCACTAATCCTCTGATGCTCAGAAGGTGAATGGCGCTTTATACCTTTTTCCAAGAATTCAGATTATGTTTTTACTGAACTGTTAACCTTCATACTTACATAATGACCTTGGACAGATCAGCTAAAAAATACAACAAATGTGTCTGTATGCATAAAGGAGATTCTCAAAAGTGTGTGCACCATAACATATATCTTTCTTTTTGTCTGATTCAACAAAAAAAACATTGACAACAGAAAGTATGACAATACTTTGGAAGTATCAGCCAGTGTTGGCTGTATTGAATGCAGCATTGACATTGACAAAGAGAACTACTCAAGCAAGAATACTGTAGAAATGATCATATTTATGGGTGGTGTTTTATTTTTAACATGCACATATTAATGCTATTGCAACAAAGTATCCTTACATTTTGTGTAGTTTTTTAATCTCTTTATTTGACCTTTTTATCTAAAATGATGGTACATGTTTGCTCATGTAGGCTGTTATCATGTCAAGAAATGATAATTGAAATATCCATGTTGTCTTGACGGGTTGTTATGCATAGATTTGAAGAAGAACTCTTCTTCTACTCCATTTTGAAGTCTGGCTATAATACCACAAAGTGCAGAAAAGAAAAAAAAAGTTGGTGGGTGAACAGTTCTTAAAGGTACTGTGTGTGTGCAGAGGAGAGATGAGATGAGGGGTAGAGCTGGAGCTGCAGCTGAGAGGCTTCTTAATTGATTTCACAGGGAGAGGAGCGGGGGTGGGGCACATGCAGAATATGGGGGGGCTTAATTATTAATGACAGAATCTGCAGATAAAACAGAGGGACAGCAAGCCACTTTACATAACAGTGCAGCGGTGCAACAGTGCGAGCAGTTTTCTTTTCTCTCTGTGTCTCTTTCACGCTTTATCCAGCACGGCCCATCAAGCCCACTGCTGTGTGTAGAGCTGCCACCATCTTTCTTGCTGCTGTCTACAGTTGTATGTAATGGAAGCGCTTCATTTTCCTACCCTAATGTTCATAAAGGTTTTCCCCCCGGCAATGAAAATCAGTAGAATATCTACTTCATCTTGCTTCCTATGTAATAACCTACAATTGCTCCTCCTCCAACATATGCATTATTGAAAGCATTCACACTGTAAGGCCTTGAAGGCCCCATAAGCTGCTAGCAAAAGTGTGTCAGAGGAAAAAAAAAAAAAAAAACCCAGCACGAACCAAGAGAGAATAAGCGATTGTATGTTTTCTATTGAAGTTATATTGGCGGTATGTGGTCCTGCTCTGTGTAGGTTTGTTCCAGAGGGCCATTGCTCAGAGTGGCTCAGCCATCTCCAGCTGGGCGGTCAACTACCGGCCAATGATGTACACCAAGATCCTGGCGAGGAAGGTCGGCTGCACTCTGGGGGACATGGCTGAGCTGGTGGACTGCCTGAGGAGGAAGAGCTTCCGGGAGCTAGTGGACCAAGACATCCAGCCTGCACGTTACCACATTGCCTTCGGGCCAGTGGTAGATGGGGACGTGGTGCCCGATGACCCTGAGATCCTCATGCAGCAGGTCAGAGCTGATATCACTGCACTTTCCCCTGATCATTTCCTTGTGTGAAAAGCATTACATTACTGCTGCCTTCTGTGCTGTAATGTCATGTTGTGTGTGTTTGCTGTGAAACCAGGGCGAGTTCCTGAACTACGACATACTGCTGGGTGTCAACCAGGGAGAGGGCCTGAAGTTTGTGGATGACAGTGAAGGAGAAGATGGAATATCAGCAGCCTCGTTTGATTACACCATCTCCAACTTTGTTGACAATCTGTATGGATACCCTGATGGTGAGACCCTACCCTACTTCACTTTAAAATTACGAGTTGGTTAAAGTCTCAAACACGAACATGGCTTCTATAGCACTAAGATTTATTTTTAAACTCCAACAAAGGTTGAAAATTAACTTATATATACTGTAAGCATCTGTAGCGACTAGCTTCAGGCTCAGCTGTTAGCATCTTTACCAACTAGCTTCAGGGTCAATAATTAGTGTCTTTAGTGACTCGCTAATGTTAGTAGCTTTAACTAGTTATGTTACATTTTATTTTGGTTTACTTGCACCACAGTCCAGATATTTTAAGTTTTCTGTGCTCTTCACGTAGGCTAAAGAGTAACTGACCTGTTTTAATTCAAGTAATTTTAAAGCTGTTACTGAATGTCTGAAGATAGTCAACTACATTACTTGTAACGGCCAAAAGCAACAATGTTAACAATTAATAATGCTTTACTCCCACCATTCTTTATTTGACAACATGCAAGATTATATCGAACATGTTTGGTGCCAGCTTTGTGTGGCGTTATTACAATGTTATCTTACAGAAAAATGGCTAAGGGTTTGCTGTATTTCAGTAGGAAGTGATATTCATTGTTTTTTTAATGGTTCTGCAGCAGTAGCTTTGAGATGTTTCCTCTTCATTATCGGATGCTTTTCCATCCAGACAGTCTGAACAAAGCTGGTGGGCGATTTGTGCTGAGCAACAGACCCACACATTAACAAATCTGAGGGGAAATTTGGTAATAATAGAAGTGTGACACAGAAAAGCTTTCAGAATTTGATCAACTTTAACTTTGCATTCAAATCACAGGTATGATATACTGTCATGTCAAAAATAAATGGAGGTCGATGAATAAATAATGGCAGTAGGTTGAATATCAAGCTTTCATTGAGTTTGTCTGTACTGTAGAGTAACATTTTAGGGACACTTTCACTGATTAACTTATCTTGAAGGAGACAAGCTAGCAAAGCTAGCAGAAATTAGCCTGCTGACGCCTTCTTTAATCTTTGGCGGTCACGTTACCCTTGTCTTGCAGTCGTAGTGGTCCCTTGAGAGTCTCCTGCTTGTGACAACGTCTCGCCTCTGTGAACAGATGTCTAGCTGAAAAAGTCTTTTATTGAGTCATTTGTTTACTGTAATTAAACTAGAGACTATAGTCGCAAAGGATAACATCGATTTTGCAATACAGAACAATAGTCATAGTAAATGTTGTTTATGATCCGGTGTGATTGTGTCGAAGTCCAGGGAAAATCTGACACAGATTCAGATCAAAATTTACATCAAATTAAAGTTTTCAATGTTAAATCTTTTCACCTAATGTTCTTGATAAGCACACATTCTGTTTATACCCTCATTCCTTTGTATTTCTTTCAAGGTAAAGACATCTTGAGGGAAACCATAAAGTTCATGTACACGGACTGGGCGGACAGGGACAACAGTGACATGCGGAGGAAGACCCTCCTGGCTTTGTTCACGGACCATCAGTGGGTGGCCCCGGCTGTCGCCACTGCCAAACTGCACGCTGAGTTCCAGTCGCCTGTCTATTTCTACACCTTTCACCACCACTGTCAGACCGAGGCGAGGCCAGACTGGGCAGACGCAGCCCATGGAGATGAAATCCCCTATGTGTTCGGGATTCCCATGGTGGGGGCCACTGACCTTTTTCCCTGTAACTTCTCCAAGAACGATGTCATGCTCAGTGCTGTGGTCATGACATACTGGACCAACTTTGCCAAGACAGGGTTTGTATGATGTCAAATTAAATGATAACCCTCTGATTTTAGGTGTAATTGTTCCGTTGAAATTATATCAGGTGTATACAAGCTCATGATGAAATGGCTCGTGCTCAATTGAAAGCACATTCTGCTAAAGGTAGAATCAGTGTTTTCTTTTGATTTTGGAGATATTCTCTTGAATCTTTTGAGGCTTTGAGCATGTTGTGACACTAAACATCTGGGTTGGGACTGAGTCACACCGTAACATGCAGCACCTGCTGTTCCTGAGGTGTTTCTTTGTGCCAAAATCCAAACCAGATTTCCACACAGGTGCTCACCTCAAGCACAGATTTCAGCTCTTTTATTTTGGTGTATTGAATTGCTGTATTAGTAGTAGACAGACTAGCAGTGTGGAATGTAACCAAGTACATTTACGGAGGCAAATGTACTTTTTACTCCACTGCATTCAGGTGACAGTTTAACCTACTTCTCAGAGCAAGATTTAACAAACAAACCATGGAAGATTTAAAGTAATAAGGCATTTTATAATGCACCAATAATGATAATAACCCAATAATATATTTGTAATACACATTATCATGGACTACTCTGCACAATGGGTGCAGGAATATAAACATGTTTTGATTCTGCTCCTACAGGGATCCTAACCTACCAGTTCCTCAGGACACCACTTTCATCCACACCAAGCCAAACCGCTTTGAAGAGGTCATCTGGACCAAGTTCAGCTCCAAAGACAAGCAGTACTTGCATATCGGCCTGAAACCTCGAGTCAGAGACAACTACCGGGCCAACAAGGTGGCCTTCTGGCTGGAGCTTGTGCCACATCTCCACAGCCTCCACAAGGATATCATCAACTCCATCACAACCCGACTGCCACCTGGAAGCCCCAACCGCTGGAAGATCCCTCCCAACTCTGGCCCCCGCTCCACTACACGACACCCTATAATCTCCACCTATCCACCCGATCCTGAGCCTGATTCAGAGAGGCCTCGCTTTTCTCCTTTCCCCGACGAGACGAGGGACTACTCCACCGAGCTGAGTGTGACAGTAGCTGTGGGCGCCTCCCTTCTTTTCCTGAACGTGCTGGCCTTTGCCGCACTGTACTACAAACGGGATAAGCGCCATGAACTTATGCAGAGACGCCACCGCCGACTGTCCCCGCAGCGTGTCACGACGATGGGCATGGGTGTTGGCATGGGAGTGGTAGGGGCCCCACCGCACAACGACCTGGCGCTGAGTCAGGAGGAGGAGCTCATGTCGCTGCAGATGAAGCAGCAGAGGGTGGAGCTGGAGCACGGCACGCCCCTCCCGTCCCGCGGCGTTCATGGCGACCTGGAGCCTCTGCGGCCTCCCGTGTGTCCACCCGACTACACGCTGGCCCTGCGGCGGGCACCGGAGGATGTGCCACTGATGACAGCCAATACCATCACCATGATCCCCAGCACCATCAGCAGCATGCAGCCCCTCCACCCTTTCAACACTTATCCCCCCGTCCCGGCCCCGTCCACTACACCCGTCCCCAGCCACAGCAACAATGCCCTGCCACACCAACACTCCACCACCCGTGTATAGGACCAGGCACAACCTCTGCTACCCCACTCTGGGATTACAGAGTCGCACCACACAAACTGCTCCATACAAACGCCACTTTCACCACCCTCTATTCTTCTTTACTATATCTTTGTCTTTTCTCATCAAGCCCTCGAATAAAGCTGCAGTTTGTAGGATTTTAAGCAGTGAAATACCTCTAAAATGTAATCATAAATCACAGGGGAGTTGAGTAGAAAAGCTCCTTTGCCCAATCCCTGTCGTCATAGTAGAGCCCGACTGATGTGATATTTTTCAGACTATTGATACCAATAACAATTTTAAGGGGAAAACAATTCTTAAATCTCCAGTATAATAGGCTATATAGTGTATTTTTGAGCTGGAATGGAAATAGACCCTTTCTATATGGATTGTGCACCGATTTTGCACCAATATGACTATGCAAAGGTTCTCAGAAGGCTGCTTTCTTAAACAAATAACTTTGTCAAATATATTTAAAATGATTATAATTATATATTATGCGTACAGTTTATTACATTGTCAAACAATTCTAGAAATGAATACCATGAAAAAAAAATCTAAATATAAATACATATATCATTCAGTTTCTGACAAATATAGAATAAATAAACCTTAAATACGAAGCAAAATAAAAGTGTTCGTTCAGTATTGGTTGATTTCTGCATGAAGATTACAATCAAATGAAATAAATAGCTAAACAATTTCTAAAAGACGCCGGTCTTTGTTTTCTGCATTAAACGTCCTGTAAAACAGGGTTTCATATTGGCGGAAATATGTCGGATAACAAAAACGCCAAAAGTCATCTGGCTGTGATCAGTCAATAATGGCCGATATTATTGGCCAACCAATTAATCGATCGGGCTCTACATCATAGGTACATACTGCTTTGCCCTGTTAAAGCTCTTTTAGTATTTCATGTTTAGGTGAGCCACAAAACACAGCTTTAACCTTGTCGCTCTCTCTCTCAAAGAGCTATTGAGCTCATCAAAATCAGTCAGTATTTTAAGTGTAGCTTGGTTGTTTTGCGCATGTGTTGTTGTGTCAGTATAAAACTATGTTTGACATACAATACATATATTCATTTTCATCCATTTAGTAAAAAGATAATACAGTAGCGAGCAGTTTGAACGAGGCAACATATGCCCCGACAAGCTGTCTGTCATAAAGCGGTGATTTCTTGAAACTTACAAATTGCAGCTTTAAAGGCCCAATCTGGAAGTGGAATTTGGCACCCTGTGTTGAGCACTATGTCCCAACAGCTGTCTCTGTGTTCTGATTTTGGAGACTTTAGTTAAGTGTGTGAAATGAATTGACAGCACTGGAAGTTCAAGGAAGAGCTATTTGACATTTAAGCATGACTTTTTTCATAGATTTAAAACCATTATATTCATCCGTTCTACAAATTTATGTACCTGCTTTACTTAACAATGCGACCCTTCATGTCATAGAAGTTTTTTTTTTTTTTTAAAAGATCTGTATTCTCCACAAATGCTGCTTTCAGAACATTTCCAGATTGGGGCTTGAACTGTTGGGCTGTATAGGAAATAACTGAATCATTCTCAGTCTGTGGGATGCAACCTGGAATCCAGGCTGCCCATTAGAACTCGCTGCATCTCTGCCACACAGGCTCTAATCATGTCCAGTACTTTATTTGTTTTTCACTCATTATCTCTCTGTCTGTGTCCCCATCTCAGCCCATTTAACTGCTTCTCTTTTCGCTGCCTCACACTCTCCCTATCTCTCTCTCTCCCTCTTTCTCCTCTCTTTCTCTCTCTCCCCCTGCATCTGCCCTTGTAGCTCTTTTTATTAAACCATTGACATAATCCATTTCCATCTCCACTTCTCTCCTCTTTCTCGCAATCACTTCTAGACTCTTTTTTCCTTTTGGAGTCTTTTATACAAAAACACAAATGTAAATGATGTATTATTAATAAATTGTAAGGATATGAATGAAAAAAAAAAGATATTCTGATATCTCGTTTTTACCAGCATTCTTGGTGCCAAGTACTGTGATAAAGTTCCTCTTTCACTGGCGTCCAGTGGACCGCCTGGAGAGGTCCATCCTGACTGTATCTTACAAAAGGAATTACCATCATAAAAAGTGCCAACCCCTTCATCTTTCTTTTTGATCCACACACTTTTTTTTATTATTACACTCAATGTTGCACTGTGGCTGGTCTCTTCTTTAAAGGGAAATCAGATTCAATATATCCTTGTTTAAAGAAAAAAAAAAAAAAGAATATAAAGTTTTATTAACTACTTTGCTGTCTGGGATATTTGCATGATGTTTTTTTTATTTTCTAAAGAGTGTGGACAGAGAAGTTTGTTTGTCATTTTGATGATTTGCCTTGTTCTTCATTGTTTTTATTTTATTTTGAAAATCATTTTCATTTTCTATTTTAATATCAGCTGCACTTTGTGGTACTTCAAAAAGGTATTAAAGTATTAAGAGATGAATATTGTGTAAAACTATGATTATAACAAAGAGAGTAAATATTTCCTCTTTATTTTTTTCATTTCCTAACACTAAGGCTGTGCCGCAAAACTACCAGAAAGACTGATGAAAGCCCTTTTCTTTCCTCCCTTTTGCTCTGTTTCTCTTTATCTTTTGCAACTGTCAAGTTTGCAGTCACTGTCTCTCAATCTCACCTGAAGATAGCACTTTTTTAAGTTACAAAAAAAAAGAAACAACTTCTTTACATGAATAGTCTAAATAAGGTTTTTGTCTGTGACTGACATTAACCACATGCTTCAAAGACTGCCTGACAGTTATCTTTTCGTCTGCTCTTTTGTTGTTTCATGATTCTCCCCCTCTGCAAGGCGGGAGAAAGGATATGATATATTTATGTCGGTCAAAAGGTGAGAAAGCCTTGTACGCGCGTTTCACATCTTTCGCACAACAAGAGACGGGTCACACTCTGGACAATTCTGAAAAAAAAAACAAAAAAAAAACTAACCCAGTGACATTAGGACAACACTGGACAAACGCCGGCAGTGATTCAATGGTGATGACGAAATAGCTTGCCAGCTACGGTGATCTGTCAATGCACAGAGGATCCATTCGAAAAAACCTGATTTTAAAAAGAATCTTTAATGACAGACATTACTCATACACCATATACCACAAAAGCGAGGCGGGCGGGATTAACTCCCCCCTCCTTGTTGTGTTCTGTATCCTGTCTGCTTAGGATAACAACACTCTGGAGCCAGACTGCCATCCCTCACACTGGACTGGAGCGAGCTACGAGGACAAAAGAACAAACACATGAAACAAACTGTACATTTTTTAAGTGTAAGAGAACAAACTGAAATTTGTAAATATTATGTTTGTCGTTTGGTTTGAGTGATTGGCCGGATCTTTTCTTTGTGACAACAGGTGCAAGTTTAGATGACTTACATGATTTTAGCACTCATTTTTGGATTCTCCTTTTAATTCCTAGATCTCAAGGGCAAATTCCAATAGGTTATGGGCACATGAATACATCTGTTAACATAAGTGTGTAATTAAACGGAAAAAAAAATCACAGCATGGTTGAGGTCAACATAAACACGAAAAGGAATGCTTCTGGCTCAGGTTAGCCTAGATATTGTGGTGATAAAAATGCTCTTTCTGCATAAATGGCTGTGTAATGTACACACCTGGCAGTATCCCATCAATCATGAAGGCAGCTTTTGAGTGAATCGAGTCCTTTAATTGGTTAAAAAGCCAAAGAACAGCTGCAGAGAACAGATGAAGGAAGGGAAAACAGGGATGTCTGGAGAAACAAACCAGAAAAATGAGATAGGGCGGATGTTTTAAATGTGCTCAAAACAAACCACAAATCAAGGAATTTTACTTGTGATGCTGTTGGATTTAATTGTTAGTGTCTCACGTTGTCTTGAGCATTGTCATGCAGTACAACCTGTAATTGGGAGGTTGGGAAATCCTTTGTACTCTTTTGGTCTTGTTTCAGACTCTAATCATGGTGGTTGTTTTGCTACCTTTTTGCAATTTTGTCTGCACATTCTGTTTATGGGATTATTGACCCAGCTGTTTGATGTGAGTTTGAGTTGCCCACGCTTCCAAAAACAGCATAACAAAGACTTTTTTTCTTAACAAGCGTTTGGACAGCCAACAGATAATGGAAGCACACTCACCAAGTTTACATGTTTACACTACAGTTTTGATGTTGGCTTAAGGTAAGGAAAAAAAAAATATTCAAAAAATAATAAAAAGCATTACAAGGATCCAAATATCTTCTTCTTACAACATTTATTGCTGGAATGGTAAAGTGAAGGCTTGCACCTGTTTGTCTGTTTCATTTAGTCTGATTCAGTAACCTGCTTGAAGCTCAAGATACTGTGAGAGAGCATAATGACCAGAGGAGTTGAAAGAATTAAAGTTAATATTTCTATTTCAAATAGAGGCTATTACACACTGTATGTTGTGTATCTGAACTGGAAAACATTAAAAGACATTCTTAAACAAATGCTTTGGCATCATTTTTTGTATGTTTGTTTGTTTTTTGGCAATATTTAAGCTGTAATACTTAGCAGTGAAGCTGTTGTAGCTAACCTGTTAGCTCGTTTGTTTGTTTTTACAAAACCAGCAGATGCAGGGAACTTTACCTTTTTGAACGTCTTTTTTTTTTGGGGGGGGGCAGTTGCTTAACATCCAATTTCGACTCACCATTTATGCCCAGTTTGGTCACAAACTCCTCAGTCAAATACTTTTGGCTTTAATTATGCTAACTGCTATTTTGAGATGTTTCACTATTAGCTAACGTTAGCTTAGTTGCTGTTTGGGTTAGGGTTAGTGAAATATACTTATGAAAGCTTATTTACATTGTGTGAAAAAAACAATCCTACAGTCGGTATAATGAAAAAGTTACTCAAGATATGACCTCAAAATAAAGACTGGCATATCAATATATTGACAAACTTTGGCTACATAATAATGGCATAATGACTTATTTTCCTAACTTCATGCTAACAGGCCCGCAGCAAAATATTGAGGAAGTTTCTCATGATTTGAAGTTATTTAAAAAATATTTGGGCTACAAAGTCAATATTCAAGAGTCTTTGTTTTGGGGAATGTTTGTCTCTTTATTGTTTAGAGACTACTTTCTCAAGATATTCATTAATTTTTTTATGTTGTTGGTTGGTTGGTTGCTTGGTTGCTTGGTTGGCTGGTTGGTTGGTTGCTTGGTTGGCTCGTTGGTTGTTGGATCTGGCACTATTGGTGGTCTCACATCCAGTGATTTGATATACTGACTCTATTTAAACTAGAGATTATTATTGTTTGTTTGTTTTCATTGTTTTTGACAGAGGAACTGGTGTGGAGTGGGAGAAGCAAGCTATTTCTAGTTTTATGGGTAAGGAGTCAAGAACATCATGAATATGTTTTTCTCAGCATTGTTGCTATTAGCATATTGCTAGCATCCATAATGAAAAGTAGCTATCCTCCTGGTGCCCAGCTTCCTTTTGCATATCCACACAAACTCAGTTCTGACTTTCATTCCATGAGGTCT
>JAOWBC010000182.1:20368425-20398003 GCA_028566105.1 Hypoplectrus providencianus
GGAAATAAAATTTGCTGCATATCGGTGGCTGAGTGTCTCGTGCTGCGCTACACTGCCCTCCTCTCCAGTCTGTCTTATGCAAATAGAAACTGTTTGTCAGATTAGCTGGAGCAACAATCCCTCACTGCCCTAATAAGTCAATTTGAGTGACTGAGTGTGGTTATTCATCGAGGGACCAGCTTGCCTCTCTGATCTAATCCTGAGTTATGACAATCATAACTTATGTAGCTGGGCCCAATGATGCAGTTATGTGAACGGACATTTTTCAGCTGTCAGCATTTTTACCAATTAAAATTATACATTCAGACCAAGTGCAGCCCCGGCTCAGCTGCCCTCTACTGCTGCATCTTCAGTAGAAGGGCAGAGCTCTTTGCTGCATTTGACTTTAATTTTTATCAGTTTTTCAGTTGGAAATGTAGTTACTCATCATGGTTTTCGTTTTCTTGAAACAGACCAGTGTGAGTCATAGGCACATTGCTTTGGGGTATGATTTTAAAATATCTCATTGTCTGTTTGTTTGGGTGGAATGAAGATGTCCAGTATCTGTAATTCTCATTCAAAGTCTTTTACAAACAGAGTGATAATGCCTTTTTTGTAGTTCTGTGTCTCTCAAACAGACTTTTAAATATAGTCAGTCAGTCAAAAATAAAATAATGACATCTCAATATAAGGACTGACTTGGAATAAACCCCTGAGACAAGTGTTAATGTGACGTGGTTAAAAAGATTTTTAAAAAATCAATAAATATTTTATTTTTATTATTAATTCATCCTGGTACTGGGACGCACAGTAATGATTTTAAAGTGTTTATTTTGGGCAGCATGGCACAAACCCTTATTTAAAAATAACGGATCTTTATTTTTATTTTAAAACCAATTGCACTACTTGTTTTCAGGAAATTCAGGAAACCCAGTTTGTCGTCATGCAATAATATATATTGCCCACTTGGAGGCAGTGTAGGCTTGTTTGTTGCTTTTCCTAATTCCCTGTTTCATTTGAGTAGGAAGAGTATGTGTTTTAATTTATTAGCATCTTTTTTGAATGGCTTTTGGCACTTTCTATATTTTTATATTTGTGTTTTTTTCTCTTGTTTCGAGACTAGAATCCCCCTACTGACTGAATCAGTAAGTGTTATCTTAATGGCATCAAACTATTTTTCAATTATGTGACAAAAGGCTTGAATCCACATTAAAAGGATATTTATAATAACTGATCATTAATTAAGTGCATGGATGACAGTGTAAAACATTTGCTGTGTCATCACAGTATCAGTAAATGACAGCTTTTTGTTGTTTGTTTAGTTTAAAAACTATTGTGACAGCCCTTCAGTGTGTCCACCAGGGGGCTCGGTTTAGCAGATATTCAGGTCTATGAATCTGTCCGTTCATAGTTCTGCACCAAAGCCTTCTGATTGGTCCAAATACCCACATGGGGTTGCGTATTGACCAATAGAGTTTGGGCTGATCGGGGGCTGTTGCTAAGGCACTTGAAAGGTAAAAAAAAAAAAAAAAACTGTCAGCAGGCTGCTTCCACCATCTCACTCTCACACACTCGTCTGGCTCCGTCTCTACCTCTCACCGCGCACTCCGGCTCCGGCGGCCCAGCCTCTGCGTTTTATTGGCCGCTGATGGCTGAAATGAGCTGAGGGGGTGAGTGAGCGTTGGTTTTTTGCACCGGGAGCCACAGAGTGTAGACCCTCCCTCATGAACCTGGAGCTGTAGCCCCACCTCCCACTGGCTGTCACTTGACATTTGAGCTCAGCCAACACTCACAGCCCCTCTGTCACCATTTCACTCTGCTCACTTTCTAATCCATCCAGGAACATATAGGACACCGGTGTGTGCAGCTCTATGAAAAAAAAAAATGCAACGTTCAGAGCATCATCATTTAGCTTATTTCTTTTACATGAGCCATTAAATATATTTCTTTTTCTTAGTTTTTTTTAAAATTATTATTATTTATTATTATTATTATTTTATATATATAATTTAGTGTCAGCCACTTGCGGTAATATAAGGGAAAACGTGCTAATGTCTAGAATAATGTTTTACAGCCGTGTGGAGAAATTGAAAATACCTCCTCTACTGTACTGGCCTGGTTCCAACTCTCACTTGCTCTCACTCACACACACACACACACACGTATTGTATACACACACACGCGCGCACTCACACACACACATACAGAGAGAGATGGAAATAAAGAGCCCCTCCGTGCCTCTGTCTGCTGTTTTCCCCCCTCCTCCTGCCTCCTCCGGCTCGCTGCAAAATGTGATAGATAAGAGATTCTCCTCCTCTCATTGGCCGGCGCGTCGTGATTGGCAGCTTGTCGGCCCGCCTCGTCGCCTCTCTGTACATGGATCGGTCTGCTCAGAGAGCCCGAGCATCAGAGAGTGGAGTGGAAACAGGAAGAGGAGGAGAGGGGGAAGAAAGAAGAGAGAGAGCGAGAGAGTGAGAGAGAGAGAGAGAGTGTGTGTGTGTGAGAGAGAGAGAGAGAGAGGAGAGGAGAGGATCGGGTGAGACAAGGTGGCGAGGAGTGAAAGGAAGGGAGGAAAAGGGGAGCAGAGGGGCGTGTGGACCAAAGAGAACAAGGACAAAAAGAGGTAAAAGAGTGATTCCAGAGGAGCAGCTTTGTACGATAGCCTATTCGCTTACGGTTGAATGTAAATACACTATTTACTACATCCACCAGTGAGGAAAGTGTGTGTGTGTATTCTTTTCTCTCCCGTGTGTGTGTGTGCGTGTACATTTTTGTGTTTTCCCCGTGTGTCATTGTTCTGAACGATCTGTCTTGGCAGAACATACTGCAGTGTGTGTCTGCAGACTGTGCTGCACATTCATGCATGAAGCTCACATGCACACACACACGCGCACACACATGCACACACACTGAGTGCTCACGTGCAGACAGGGAGAGTGCAGGAGCAGAAATGTGGAATGCAGTGAAAAGAAACTGTTGCGGTTACACTTGTGTTGTGCTTACATTTGTTGTCCGAGGAACCTTTTAACTGTTGAGTAACAAAATGTGTGTGTGTGTGTTTGTGGGAGGTGTACAGTAGTAAGAAGCTACACTGTAACTGAGTGTGATGAATAATTGTCATGTCTAAACTGTGTCACATAAGTAGTTGCGCTTTGCTCAAAGTTCAGCTCCGTCTGTTAAACATCTCCCCCGGATTGCTTTTGGCTCTGTTGTGGTTTTTATAAAATAATGGGCTCAGCTACGCAACTCAGTTTTGGATATTTAATCATGTATGAAGGGTCACCGGGTGCATGCTTCCAGTTGATATGATTGCCAGCTTAGGTTACCACCTGGACGTGAGATTCTAGGTTACCGGTCCCCACACAAGCCAGCTGCCTGACGCACACACGCACATGGATCCAGTTCCTACTTCAAACCTGTTAACTTGCTTTACTGTCTTTGTTCACAAAAAGCTGTAGATTTTGCATTGTTTGCAAATGACACCCCTCTTTCTTGTACTTGACCTTGCCTTGGTACATTCCAGTACCCCTCAGAGGGGCTGTGCTTTATGGAGCATACACCAGGAGAAGCTGCTATTACAGAGAGGGAGAAGGGGATAGAGCCGAGGGAAGCGGGGCTGCAGCGATGTTATTTTTAGAAATGTGATTGATATTCGGCTCATACTGTACGTTCAGTGTCTGTGATCGTGACGCTATTTCAGGCCTGAATCCAATAAAATCACACGTGTGTGCGTCCAGGGAGGGTTGTCTTTCCAGGCTGTACATTGTCGCTTCTCGCCTCCATCTGTTCAATCCATGTCTCTGCTCCTCGTGTTAGCTAGCCTACAGTAGGAGCCACCAGAGACTGGCCTGGTCTGCTGCAGCCCATCCTTCCTTTTATGGTATAGGATCAGTATCCTTACTGGTAACACACACACACACACACACACATGCACAGGGAAAGTCTCAGCAAGAGATGCACATCTGCAGTGGTTCACTGCAGCTAGCAAGCTGCTCCACATAGTCTGAAGCATGGAAGAATGTGATAGGGTTTGTCTAAATGAGGACATAAATTGGAGAAGTGAATCACTACGACTATTTTTCATTCAGCTGACAGAGCGGCTGTATAATTGTTGCAGACATCTGAGAAGAACGAGTAGGGAAAAGAAGCTGTGGAAGTATACATTGAATCCTATGGGCTTCCTCCATTGCCCCCTTCTGTCTCTCTCCATGTCAAAATCACACACACACGCAAACACTCCCCTCTTTGCTTGAGGCCTTGCTCCCAGCTCTGGACTAAATGATATCATCGGTTGCCAGGGATACAGGGACACAGCGTGCAGAGAAGAGGGAGGGTGAGGCATAGGCAGAGCCATACACATAGCCTGAAAGAGAAAGGAAGAGACTGGGATATTGGGTATCAAGAAAGAAAAGGAGCCTTGTTGAAACAAATAGTGAAGATAGCAAAGGGCAGGGCCGTGGAGAGGAAAGAGAGGAAAAAAGGAGGCCTATCAGCCTGTCAGAGGTTACTGGCTCATCCTTCCTCTCCCTTCTTTCTCACATCTCATTTCATTCGCTTCCTTTGTCTGGAGAGGGTCAGGTTTGCAACAGTGCAAATGTGTGTGGAAGCATGTGTTGTAGGAAATGAGAGGAGAGGACAGAGAGGAAGAGAATGGCAGCAATACTTGAGAGATGGAGATGGAGGAAAGATACTGCCCCTGATTTGAGACAATAAAACCTTGTACATCTGTGCACCAACTGACTATGGTATTTCCTCACTCCCTCTACTATGTGTGTCTGTGTGTTTGCCAGCTTGCGGAGGATGAACATGTCTATTTAAAGGTATCTGAGACTGCACGGGTCTGCTGTCTTGCTATTCCTGACTGACAGCATCTTCGGATTTGGACCAGAGGCTCTCTTCCCCTTTTCTCCCAGTGCTCATTGTAAGGTAAGACTGGTGTCAGGGGTGCACATGCACTGACACAAATTTGTGTCTCCAATTCACACTTAGCAGACAGGAACAGAGAGGTGGAATGGCCAAATGAGGGTTCAAGCACAGACATGAAAGGATGCATGGCTGCCCCTGAGTGGTGACAGGGAAGTGAGCAGGTTTGCCTCAGTGAGAGAGGAGGGAGGAAGCAATAGGCAGATTTAAAGGAACAGTTCACCCCAGTGTCAGAAACACACATTTTTCATCTTACTCGCAGTCCTATTTATCACTCTAGACTGTCTATGACTACTGCTTCGTATGACTTGGAGGAGAGCAGTTTTGATCTTGGAACTATTTTCTTTTCTACCGCATTACACCCACACAACTAAGAATACATCTGCGTACTGATGAGAGGCCCCCCGCTTATAACATTTCAAGATGTAAACATTACTGGTACCTCTCAGGTGAGCTAGCAGTTATGGGTGGCACAATACAATGTTTTCAGGTCAGATACCAATTCCTATACATCAACCACAAGTATCTGCCAGTTCAATGCCTCTGCTGATTTCAAGATTCAAGATTCAAAAAGCTTTATTTATCCTGAAGGAAATTACTGTGCAACAGTAGCAGTACAGGAAGGAATAAATAAACACAAAAACAGTAAAAGTGCAAAAACAGTTAAAGTAAAGCAAAAGCACGCTGTAGAAAATGTTTAAAGTGACCAGTGTGTAAAGTGACCCAGTGCTAAATTAAATTGAAGTGGCATGTTACCCAATACAGTTATAGAATGAAAGTGATACAGTTTTCAGATGGATAACTTATCTGTTGGGAAAAAAGAAAAATCTGAATCCATTCTCACACCGTGAAACAACTACTTGCCTAAAGGAAGAAACACATTGCCCATAACAATACCTCAGTTTAACACTAAGACATGCTGCTCACCTCTCGAGGAGAGGTCGCCCAAAGTTTAGTGAAGCATCTGAGAAGTAATTTGTGCTTATGGATCTGAATATCAGATTATGCTTTTTTATTTTACCAATATCCAATCAAGTGATTTTGGCCAATATCAGCCAAACACGACGTATATCATATCGGCACAGTCTTACTACACCATTCTGCGTGGTAATATGGTTGGTGGGTGTTGTTTGATGAAAGAAAATAGTTCCTACATTCAACAAGCACACAACGTTCATGGAATATGTTGAGTAACTGGGTCATGCTTTTGGGAAAGAGGCATTGCTGTTGACTTTTTTTTAATTATTATTTTTGTTTGTTTTTGCTAAGTCCTATCTAGTTCCATTACAAAACCACCCAGACTATGCAATATTGATTAACGACATATATAATAGCACTGCAGGAAAGAGGAAAAATCTGTATTTTGATATTTAACTCTACAAGTCAAGAACAGAATAGCAGCATTGTGGCATTTAAACCCCTTACACTGCCCTGTTTGCACTGCACATTCTTCTTATCTGACTGTGAGGCAGAGCAGAGCAACAGCAACTTAACCCCTTTTGCACATGACATCATTTGGTCTCCGAGCTGAATTCCAGATGTCTCGAATTAACCCTGCACAGATGGGTTTAATATTGGAAGCACAGGGCCATTGTTGTGTAAAGTCAAATTTAAGCTGCCGTTGACTGACGGCTCCTGCTACAACACTGTACCAACAGTGTGTCCCAGTGTGCAACAGGGAGGGTCTACAACAGATGGTTTATCTGCTGTCTGTGTAATGTTGCTCAAATACCAGCCGGCTCAAAGAAAAAGGACAATTGTGTCTAAAAATGTCCTCACACCACACAAACAGTGAAACAGTTTTGTCAGCACAAAGAAAGCACACAGTTACAGTGATGTGACACGAGGAAAAAGTTGCCGTTCTGGCACATAAATAGGCATGTCATCGAAGAAAGTCATGCAACTTAAGATCCAGAGCTTTAAAGCGATTGATGAAGAGGCTATTGAAGCCTTAGCAGAGAAAGCTGGTCAAAACAAGACATGCTGTGTCTATTCTACACTTTTAGTTGCAGGTTTAATTTACTGTATGTTTGCAGTGTAACATCATATTCACAAAAAGGCCTTTTGTCTCCTCTTTCTCCTCTAAAAATACATCTAAATGCACTCTAAAAAGCCTAAAGCCACAGCAGGAAGAACTGTCTGGTTTCAGTTGCTCTAGCAACTGGTAGGAAACAGACACGTGAGGAGGCTGCTCACTTTGCTCATTCAGCACTCACACAAAGGTTGTTACACATCTGCAACAGCCTCACCACAAATAAACTTTTATGGAACACACTTGTTAAGCGTACCACAAGGGAAGTGGTGAAATGTTGCACAGCAGGTCTTCATAGTATTTATTATAAATAGCTGCGGGAAATGAACGCAACGTATCAGTGGTACAGCAAAGCTCACTTCAGCATGCAAAGTTGATCTTTACAAGGTCAACTCATTATACTGAGTGCTGAAGTGTTTGGCAGCAGCAATAGAGACAGTAAGACATCTTTCACTGTCCACCGCCAAATAAATACATGTATTCAACAAGTCTGTTTTAATCAAATGAAGACAAGACAATAACAATGAAAATGTGCAGAAAAAGCAGAGGAGGTTAGGATTAGAAATTGTGATTAGACACAGTCAGCCACACACATGACCCGGTACAGGGGTTCAGGTCTCAGCTTGCAGCGATATGAATGAGAATACAAACTGATGAACCATTCAGTTGGGATGGAAGATGCGTGTTGATTTGACACACATTCACCACCTCTCCTCTCAGAGACTTACAAACCCAGGGCTTTTACTGTAAGCTGAAAAAACACTACAGCATCCAACCCTGTCATTTTTCTCCCGCTTTTATTTGTTCTTAAAGTAAGGTTGCCGCGGCCTTTCGTCTTGGTGCCATGTCTTTTTTTTCTATCATTGGATGGCCACTGGCTGTGGTGGCTGCTGGGTAGCAGTGATTAGAGACAGGCTGAATGCACACTGCAGCTCTGGCTGACTGATGATATGACTGCTGAAAGGATACTGTGCAGCAGGAAACACAGCAGGAGGAAATAAAATGGACCAGAGATACACAAAATGACATCATGGTCCTGATGTAAACCACAGAGCCACAAGGGTAACAGAACAATGGCGATCATTTTGTAAACATTCATGTTTTTCTCTCTTTTTGTTCTCAGGTGTGAAGGCCTCCCAAACACAGACCAAGACTGGTAACTTTGTTTCTATCTCTGTTCTTTGAGTGTGTATGG
Source organism: Hypoplectrus providencianus (assembly GCA_028566105.1). Taxonomy (NCBI): domain Eukaryota; kingdom Metazoa; phylum Chordata; class Actinopteri; order Perciformes; family Serranidae; genus Hypoplectrus; species Hypoplectrus providencianus. The sequence continues at coordinate 20,376,555 of JAOWBC010000182.1, forward strand.
CTGTTTGCATGAAGACATGTACTATGTGCACCACAGTTGTACTTACTATATTTAAGCAGGTATGTGAAGGTATTTATCACTGGTCCCAACCAACAAAGCTCAACAGTTACAGTGAAAAACCAAACCAAACCCAGAATATATCCATGTATGAGTCTGTGCATGTCGTTTTTTTATCTTAGTGTTCAACTTCTGCTGTAATTAGATTTTCCTTTACACTCTCCGGCCACTTTAAGACCTTTTCAACTGCTCAATGAGTTGATTGACAGTCACATGGCAAGTCAATGCATTTAGGCCTGTAGACATGATGAAGATGATCTGCTGAAGGTTAAAGCAAGAATCAGAATGGGGGAAAAAAGGTGACTTGCGTGACTTTGGACGCGGCATGGTTGTTGGTGCCAGACAGACAGGTCTTCCCCTACTGGGAATTTCATATACAGCCATCTCTAGGGTTTACAGGGAATGGTCCAAAAAACTTTGATTGAATGGCAGTTCTTTGGGGTCTTGTTGATTCCAGAGATCTGGTTTGAGATGATAGAAAGGCAGCAGTAATTCAAATAACCACTTGTTAAAACCAAAGTCTGCAGAAGACCATCTCTGAATGCACAACCATGAGGCAGATAGGCTACAGTGGAAGACCACACCGCCGCTATATTAGGTACACCCTCCTAGCTAATAAAGGTGGCAGTGAGTTTACATCGTTACAGGGCCTCTTCTGTAGTCTTGTTTTTTTTTTTCAAATAAGTTAGAAGTGCAGTTTTTCCAATAAGCATCAAAGAAATAAACTTGTATAAACTCACTGCACAAGATCTGATTGGTTGGAATTGGCAGCACTCCTGTATGCATGTCATCATGCAGATTAGTTCATTTATTGATTGTAAATCGTAACACTGTACGCATTAAACGTGACGTGTGTTTCAGGCTGCATGTATCACCCAGCAGAGCTGTACTCTGGCCGTAACGCATGGGACTCCTATCCAGCTGGAGGACCTAACAGAGGACAATGGGCTCCTGTAAACGGTCGCCCCTGGAGCCACACAGAAAGGTCAGCAGCACCATCACAACACTCACACACTTAGTGTTTATCAGTGTTACCTTTTAAATGAAAGGTGCAGTAGTCCATTCACAAGTACATATCATTTCACATGCACTGGATACAGCCTGTTATGTATTTGCTGGATTTATTGTTTTTTTGTTCCTCTTTTCTTAACTGATGCATTATGATCTTGAGTTGTGAACAACCAAGGGTTTTACTAAAGGAGGCACAGTTGGCTTTGACAGTTAGCAGCACAGGCGATATAGAAATTCTTTTACACTTTGAGTGTTGGAGGGAAAAAAAACTGTCCAGACTTCCTGAAAACAATTTAACCTCAGTAGGAGAGGACTGTGGCACAACTTGAGGCTTGAACTTCCCCAACAAGGGTCATTCCAGCAGGTGGGACTCCAGTCTTTGTTGTCTGGGTTGATTCATGATAAGCACCACTTTGAGGGACTGACTGATTAACTGGAACTGTGATGAGCATATTCATGAACAGCTCTTACTCCAGCTGCAGCTGTGAGCGGGAGCCCATCTGCAGTTCAAACAAGCAGGACTCCGGTGAATGAAACTAAAACTTCTTCAGCTGCAGCTGAGAGACGCCTCAATCTGACTATTCAGCTGCGGCGTTCAAGGGTGATTCTAATGAATGTGATTGTGTCTGGAGCTGACTGTTTTTGGATTTGGCAATAGTGACAATTGTGACACCAAATTATATATATTGCATCATATCCAAATGCAATCCAAATCCAAAGACTTCAGTATCTATGTTTTTATGTAGAAGGAAGTTATTACATTAAAGGAGTCATTCAGTTGCCTGTTTAAAAAGTTCATCCTACAGCTGAAATTCCCCAAAAGTTGGGATGCTGTGTAAAATGTAATGAATAAATAAATAAACAAAAATGCATCAAATGATTTGGAGATAGTTAAATTATGTTTTTCCCAGCTTGCTAACTTTTTTTCAGATTGGGATTGTAATACAACATAAAGTAAAAAGTGAACTAATGGCTGGATAACCTGGTTTAACATAAGTTGTACTATCAGAACTCCAACCTAAATATAATTCTTTTATGAGCTGTTTTCAGCCCCTAGCTGCATTATTAATGCATTTTCTATATATATTTTTTTGGTACAGATGCCAAGGAGGGCGCAATCAATCACATCATCCACCGTCAAGTCGTCTTTATAATAGGTGAGCACTTTTGCATCACTTTCAATAGACATTATTAAATTAAACATCAAGACAGCATTTCAACTGTAAAATTAAGAAAAAGTCCCATGAGATATATGTAAAGTCCTGTTTGTGTGCTGTGGCAAGACACAGTTTCGGCATCACGATACTTAGTTCAGTCCGTCTTTTGCTCAGAGGGGAGAGAGCAGTCCACCATGTCCAGGATAAGGGTATCTCTAAGGGGCACAGACAGCCTCTACGTCTCTGGGATGGCAAAGAGCAGCCATTTGAGGCCCAGAACTGGCACCACAACTCCACACGCTCATTCCACAACAGAGCTGGCACCAACAGCGGTTATCTAACAGGACCAGGAGAGCGCTACGCAAACTGGGACAGCAACATCAGCAACTCTGTGGTAAGTCCTGCAGATAACTTACAACAGCGTGCATAGTGTTAATACACAAGTAGTGTGTTGTCATTTGTCTTTTGGATGATATCTTTTTTCCCCTCATGGCTGTTAGCATGGGGGTCCTCGCTTGCATCGCAACACCAGAGACCTCCAGTCGCCACCAGATAGATGGGCCTCCTCAGATTGCCACAGGAGCTTTCCAGGCAGAATGATAAACAACAGACCAGGACCCTGGAAACGACCAGCCCCCCACCAGCGGCGAGACCAACTGCACCAGCACAGTCCACCTCCACAGCACCCTTTATCCCCCAGGGAAGAGTGTCCAGACAAGAGGAGACGAGACTCTGGCCCTAATCAGGTAAAGTTTGTCAGCTTGGCCCAACAAACTTTGGTTCCTTTGTTTACTATGGTCTGTTTACCCAGACACTGCCTTTCATTTCTGTGCAATAGCACCACCCATTGGTAAAATCTCATTCTGTTTATGCTTCTCTGTTTAGTCATCTCATCCTGGATCAAGGCATTTACCTTTACTAATTCATGCACCATCACCACCTCGCCACCACCGCTGCAACCAAGACGACTGGAAGCCGCTCAACGACAGGGCGGGTCACTGCCACCACTCTGACCACAGGACCTCATCAACACAGCAACAGGTAAGCGTGTTTGAACAGTGAATTATAACTTAATTTAACATGAAAAGCAGCAGTGGTTGATTGTTGTATTTGCAGGAAACCTCTAAACTGCGAGCTGGAGGACATGGCTTCAGTAACAGTCACCTAGCGGCTTTCAGCCAGAGTTGTGGCAGCAGACCACCACATCATGGAAGCAGGGGGAAGGTCGACCGGAAAATCTCGTCTTCACCAGCAGACCACACTCGTGTGCCTTACAGCTACCACAACCATCATTACCACTACCAACGGCACACAGGCCACCCCAGAGCCGTACAGCACAACCCGCAGCTACACCCTCTCGAGGAAAAGGACTCACGGAGCCATCACCACAAACAAAGCACAGTGAGAAATACAGTGTTTTTAATTTAGTTTTATTTAAATGGAATCATCACACAAATCATTGAATGGAATGCATTATACTCTGTGTAGAAAAAATCAATATATACTGATTAATCGTGTATATGGAGGCAGTGATTTAGAAATGACAGCATCAGTACGTATCCATTAGTTATGAATAATGTAATTAAACTCTGTATAACAGTACACATATTAATGATTTGGTAACACTGTGAGGACCTCCTCTACCGTGCATTAAGAAGGCATCCATAGTGAATTATAAACTGTTGAAATGTACATTTACTTTAGTCCTGCACTGAAGTACAGTTTTGAGGATCTTATACTTCTACTTTTTACTCTTTCAAACTTTATTTAGCTTGAGTGACTCTTGTGGATTTAACATGATTTAACAAAAAAAAAAAACATGATAAATTTACAGTGATTCGATTTGTTTTTCATTAAAGGACATAGCAGTAGTGTAAGCAGTTAAAATGAACCCTACCTACCTAAAATTGAGAAATGCTGTCTACATAAATGCATCAGTTATAATGTTGGAATATATGTAAATAACAGTCTGAGTGCAGTCACTATGTATAACAAGTACTTTTACTTTTGATACTTCAAGTACTTGATGCTGATACTTCTGTACATTTACTTAAGTGGGTTTTAATGCTGGTCTTTTACTTGTAGTAAAGTGACAGTGTAGTGTAAGTCCTTTTCCTAAATAATGGAGCTGAATAAAGCATTTCACATGTCTTATAACATTATATACGCAAATTATACTGTAGCTCAAACAATAAAATATATCTACGATTATATGATTTTCAAGTAAAGAAAAAAAAAACATATAGTGTCAGTTTTGAGTGATGATGAAGATTTGACCAGCTATTCTCTGTATGGTTTATGAACATTTTGGCATCTTATATTATAACCATTCATAACACAGCTTAGGTTTTTTAAATGCATTAAAATGTAACCTGTGATTCAAGAGAAGAGTGTCAGTGTCAGTGTAAACTTATTATTCATTCCTCTGCAGGAACCTCAGCGCACCCATCAAAGGGGCAGTTCAAGGGATCGAGCCCTCTCCAAGTCTTCTGGTGCAGACTCTCCTTCATATCCATCCCTCCTCTGCAGCCCTAAGGATGGAGGTTCTACTGCCAGCAGTCCACGTGCCCCTTCCAGTCCCTCTTTATACCCAGCAGCCAGCGGCAGAAAAGATCCATTAATCATTCATCAGAGTAGCCCTGGCCTCAGTGGACAGCAGAAACTCCAGGGAAGCCCTAATCACACCCTGAGACCTAGCCTGACATCTACCACATCTCTTACATCTCACACTGGCGCAAAATCCAGGTTTTCAGATGTCAAATATAGAAAGAGCCTGCAGCCTCTCTGCTCACGACAGTCCCCTCACAGCAGGTCAAGAGCGAACAAGCCCGAGAAGGAGGGGGACGAATACAAAAAATCAGAGAAGCTGGTGAAAAAGGAGAGGACAGGCGAGCTCCTAAAGACAAACAGAAAGGTTGAAGAGAGAAAGAGGCGGAAGAAAAAAGAGGAAAAGAGGTTGGCTGAGAGAAAAAAGAAGAGGGATAAAGCTGAAAAGAGGGAAAGGAAGCTACGCTTGAAAACTAAAATCGTAGAGAAGAATATGATGTTTACTTCCATCTCTACTTCCAACTCTTCAGGAGAGGCCAAAATGAGTAACACTGAGACTACGACTCCATCCCCGGAGAATCAAGGCCAGTCACCTCCCAAACACAAGCACAGGGAGAGGAGTGTGCGAACAGAGAGGACACACAGGCCGTCTGCAAACTCCCCCCATCCCAGCCTCACCTCACAGCCATCATCAAAACCTGCAAATCACAAAATTCTCAAGAAGAACAGCAGTCCTCCAGTCCGTCCTATCAAGAAACAGTTAATGCAGCGTCTTCCTGGAAACACCTGTAGTGAGAGGCCCCCCAGCCTGTCGCCCCCATCAGAAGACCAACAAAAAGCAAAGCCTGATGACACTCTCCCCTCGCTTCTCTTTAAAGCCTTAGCCCCTCTCACTACTGCGTGCTCTGTTAGCCTGGAGCAGCCCCTCCATGGCAAAGACAGTGGGCAGGGAGGGGTTCTCAATGCTCCAGACCTCCAGCCTGTGGGAAATTTGAGGGAACTCGGAGACAACCTTGCAAATACTCCTCCTGTTCTCAGCTGGCAGGGCTCTCCGGTGTCAACTCTGGGGGAAGATGAAGAGGAGCTGGAAAAGGGAGTGATGAGTAGACCTGTCCTGCAACCAAGCCCCACAGAGTGCTTCTCTCCTCCTCCTGTGGACAGTGAGAGCGCCGAGGATTTAAATAAGGAGCAATGTGAAGCTACGCAAGCTGATCCTTCCAGTGATGACCTGTCTGAACTCTGTGATCTACCTTGTGTGACAGAACAGGAAGAGAAGGAGGAAGAGGTGGACAGCAGCCTGGAAACTTCTGACTCTCTTCTCCACGAGCTTCGGGAGCATAAAACAGGTTTGGATGATGTCTTCAAAAGCCTGGCCACCTTTCTGGGAGGCCAGAGGGTCGCGTGTCGAGGTGGTCCATTCGGGGGGCCTCCTGCTGGCACCACCAGAGGAGTGAAGTACATGTCTTCTCTGGAACTGGGGCCGGACATTCAGGAGCAGCCAGATTTCTCCCCCAAATCAGATCCTACAGCAGCCTCCAAACCTGGTAATCAGTCATCAACTCACACTACCTCAGACGACACAGTTTTGAATTCCCACAGTCCGTCACATCTGAGGGAGCCTGTCACTAACGCTCAGCTGCAGGAGAAGCAGGAAGAAATTGAGAATAGCATGAAAGAGAAACAAGAGGGCAAAGTCATGGAGATCCTCACTGAAAGATCAGAGTCTCCTCTTTTGGACGGATCGCTGAGTGCAAAGCTGAGACTGACCACAACACATGAAGCTTCTTTCACCAGCCTCATCACCGTCTCTACCAAGGAAGAGAGAGGACACAGAGAAGAGACAGGCGCAAACAGAAAGCGAAAACAAAAGACTGAGGATGGAGAGAGAGAAGGGGAAATCAAAATCAAGATAAAGACCGAAGAAAGCAGCATCATCTGTCCTAAAAACAAAGCAAATGAAATAAGGGATTTGGAAGAAAGGGATGTTTCCTCCTCACTGCTCGTCATCTCCAGAAAGTCCCCCAAACTTCTCAAAGATAGCATGAAGGGCCAGGTTCCTCAGGAAAATCAACCCCAACATGGCATCCTTAAAGAAAAAGTGGACACAGGGAACGCCAAGGTAAAAACGGAGAAGAAGGAAGCTGTGAGTGAGTCGGAAAAGAAGACCTCATCAGCAGCCGCAAATACTGAGAGCTCGAACTCAGCGCCAACTGTAACAATCAATACATCCAAATTATGTGTGTCCACGCCAGCAAGTAAACCTCCCTGCTCATTAACTCCAGTCGACCCTCTGAAGCTGAAAGCGCTGTCCATGGGCCTGTGTAAGGAGCTGAGGATCCTGCTGATCAAAGTGGAGAGCGCTGGAAGACAAACATTCAACATATCAGAGGTAGAGGAACAGAGGATCCCGCTTTCCAAGATCAGCATCAAAAACACGGGCGCTGAAGTGGTCCGAGCTTGCAAGTGAGTGAACAAACTTACTGCTAGTCTGATCATCTCATTCACTATGTAGGTTTTACATCTAAACTTTTCCTCTTCATGTGTTCTTTTTCCAGGGGGACAAAAGTGAAGGGGAAATTCAAGGAGTCCTTCCTGCTTCCCGCCTTCTCTGTTAAGCCTAAAATTGCAAGTGAGACCCCCATTCCCCGAGAGAAGCTCAACCCTCCTACACCAAGCATCTATGTGAGTCCCCACAGATTAACCAGTCCACATGACCTACGCTAACAAGTATCATCCAGTATTAGATCCTTAACAGGTTTTTAGCCATGCAAAGGACAGTTTTAAGGATGGCAATGTTGGCACTGAGTCCCTCTTAATGCAGAAGATCTCAGAATGTGAACAATGTATTCCTCATGTGTCACAAGAAGGTAAATCAACTGAATCCTCTTGCTGGATATTATAAACTAAACAGAACAGGATGCAGTGTGAAAACTTGGAATTTTCTTTCTCTATCTGCCATCTCTGTTCCAAAGTTTTAAGAAAACATAAGACACAAAGTTGAAATCTCTTAAAGTGACGGTACGCAATTTTCAAACAATGAACAAAATAGCCTTTCCTAGACATTAAAACATTTTCTTAACATTCTTAAAATTAGATGTCTCAAAATATGCACTTGTTCTGTATTATTAGTTAATTACAAATAAAAGAATAAAACTTCTTATCTTCATCTCAAACACTGTCCATCACTTGGTTACAACTGGAATATCTTTCAATATTAATATTTTCCTGAATTCAAAATCACTTTTGTGATTCCCTAATGTTTCACAGTCCCGACTGCGTTTGGCAATATTTACTTCACTTTGAGGACACTTTACATTCTCATCCCAGCTTGAGTAAAGCATTGATGTTCTGTTTTTGCAACATGGAGTGTGAAGTATACAATAATAGGCTATACAATGTATTTATTTAAGCATTAGAAGACTAAATGCTAATGCTATATATGAATATATCTACATAGTATTTGGGATATGAAATGACCTATATAAGGTTAGTAAATGTTCTCCATTCACCCATCCCTATTATTAAACTCTATTATAACTCTAAATAAATCTCCTTGCCAGCATGGCTCTGCCATATGTTGTTTTAAGGCACACCAACCTCTATTTTTCATGTGTTTTCAAGATTAACTTGTTTATTCCAGCTCTACATTCAAATACCCATAAATATTCTGTCTGTTCTGCAGTTGGAGAGCAAGAGGGACGCTTTCTCTCCGGTCCTGCTTCAGTTCTGCACTGATCCCAAAAATGCGGTTACTGTCATCAGAGGCCTTGCTGGCTCCCTCCGCCTTAGTAAGTTTATACACCGAACTCATCTCAGCTAATTTAGCCCACTCCAGTTACTCTATTTAGCTCAGCAGCATCCATCAAACTCCATTCAGCCAAATGAGTTTTTGGTGACTTGTAACACATTGCAATTAATTAGCACGTTTGTTGTTGTGTAAATGCACAGAGCATCACAGGAGGGGAAAAGGGGAGTAGACACTGAATGTTTTGTTATGAATGCTGGGGTTTCTTTTTGGATGTACCATGACATTTCAGACATTTGAGGAACTGTGAGTACCGTAGTTTCTCTGACCCAGGTCTTTCTCACCTTGTATGGGCACTGTAACTTTCACAATGATGTTAGAACGATATGCAAATACAGCAACATTATCACAGTCACAATTGTGTCTTTATGACCCGTATTTGAATGCGGACTGTGTCACTGGCAGGCTGTACGGTAATGAAGGCATGTTAGTTTGAATGTGTGTGTATAGTTCAGTGTGTGTTTTAGTATCATCCACCTTTGATAAACTAATCTTACTTCATTTAGAGTGAAGCAGTAACTAGCTGGGTTTTTTTTCTTTCAACTCTGATGCCAAAATTATGCAGAAAGCAATAAACAGATACCTACCTACACAATTTTCTTGATGTCGTACATACACCATGAATTAGATTTTAAGTAAGAAATGAAATTAGCAAAATTCAACATAGAAGTAGTCCAAGCACTGATAAAACTACTGTGTTCTTACTAATAAATCTCTTTCCTCTGCTTCCCTTTCCCTATGTGAGACCTGGGACTGTTCTCCACCAAGTCCCTGGTGGAGGCCAATGCTGAGCATGCGGTGGAAGTGAGGACTCAGGTTCAGCAGCCCGCTGATGAGAACTGGGACCCCTGTGGTTCTGTGCAGACGTGGCCCTGTGAAAGCAGCCGCTCACACACCACCATTGCCAAATATGCTCAGTACCAGGCCTCCAGCTTCCAGGAGAGCTTGCAGGTAGACATTTCCCCGCACGGCAAACAAATGTACGTACATGCAGTGTTTAGTGGATATGCAAATCATTAAAGGCGCTGACTTACACTGACCTGGTTCTGTGCTGGCTTTTGTTTCCAAATGGAATCAAAAGCCTGAAATGCTCGTTTCACAGACATTTGGCCTCGTTCATGAATCACAGACTGTTTGTGATTCCACCAGACGCGCTGTTGTGAGATTCAGAAGCATCCCAGAAGTGGTCCACTGCTCTGCTCTGCTAAAAATACACGCCAAGTCCATTTTTGAAGGAGCTGCAGCACGTTGCACAGAGCGGATTGACCTGGGCAGATTTCCAAATGAACGCCCTGTGCAGATTCCAGTTGTATATGAATATTTATAACAACTAAAACACAGCCACAAGTCTTAGATCTATGTTGTTCATAACTGGACTTTTAACTTTTAACTTTGATTGTAGGCTGCAGCACTAAAAAGCTAGGAACGAGTAACAATAAACAGAAGAAGAAGAAGAAACTAATAACCAATGTAGCCTTCTTACTTATGGTAGAAGCACAAATATCAAAGAAAATAACCAAACCAACAAAATCCTGCTCCCGCTGTGGTAAAAAGCAGCCGTAATGCGGTGCAGCTGCGCCTGGCGTTGATAGCACACTTACATTTTACAAGTTAGAGTTTTTCACTAATGAACTTGGGCGTGAGAAATAAACGAAATGGGTTTTATTTCTGTAACAGACAAGCTCATGTAGATGTGTTATAGGAGGAGAAGGAGAGCGAAAATGAAGAGGATGGAGAGAAGGCCAAGTCAGACACATCAACCACCACAAAATCTGCTCTGAGATTAGCCAACAGCAAAGGCAGCTCTGCCTCCGCCACCGTAAAAGCCAATTTGGCGACCGCCTTCAGCAAAGCCCAACCTGGTCATGCCAACAACACACCCAGGTTAGCACCAAACTCATCGGTCTGTACAAAGAATTCACTGGGTTAACGATACTCAACTCAGACTTTGTTCTTTCCCCCCAGCTCAGAGCAGAAAGCAACTGGAAAGATCATTAAATTTGGGACCAATATTGATCTGTCTGACCCTAAAAGGTGAGATATTGTAATTCTTTTCCGAGCGCACTCACTCCTTGTTGTTTCATTACTGTCATATATCCCCATAAGGTGGAAGCCCCAGCTGCAGGAGCTGCTGAAGTTGCCCGCTTTCATGCGTGTGGAATCCAGCAACAACATGCTCAGTCACGTTGGTCACACCATCCTAGGCATGAACAGCGTCCAGCTCTACATGAAGGTGCCGGGCAGCCGCACGCCAGGTCAGTGTGTGTGTGTGACAACATCATAGAAAGCAATGAAATGATGTAGTTTTTAGACAAACCTGGAAGTAGCATCAGCTTTGGGTCAGTTGAGGATTAGCCTATAGGATTTTTGCATTGGAGTTTTAATCATAGCAGAAAATAAGAAAATAATAAGTATAAGGACTCATTTCTGTAGCTCCTTATCACACAAATAAACTTTGAAGTGATGTTTCAGATGAAGGCAGTTTTTATAATGAAGATACTGATTATTTGCACTTCTCATCAGGTCATCAAGAGAACAACAATTTCTGCTCCGTCAACATCAATATCGGGCCTGGTGACTGTGAGTGGTTTGCTGTCCATGAGCACTACTGGGACGCTATTAACACATTTTGTGAGAAGTGAGTGCTGCTGTTTAACAACACGACCAGAAATGCGACAATTTCATGCTAATTTGCATTATTGCAAATTGCTTCCCTCAGGCATGGAGTAGACTACCTGACAGGGTCCTGGTGGCCAGTCCTTGAAGACCTCTACAGCTCCAACATCCCAGTGTACCGCTTCATTCAGAGGCCTGGAGACCTGGTGTGGATTAATGCAGGGACTGTGCACTGGGTCCAAGCAGTGGGCTGGTGCAACAACATCGCCTGGAATGTGGGACCACTCAACTGTAAGTTACAACGAGGACCTGAATCCTGATGATCAGGTGTTGTTCTTTGTGTCAAATTCCAACTTAAATATGCTGCTCACTCTCATGCTCACCACTGTTTGTGTTTTTTTTTTTTGCTCTCCAAGCATACCAATATCAACTCGCCCTGGAACGCTATGAGTGGAACGAGGTGAAGAAGGTTAAGTCAATCGTTCCCATGATCCACGTTTCCTGGAATGTGGCTCGCACCATCAAGATCACCGATCAGGACACCTACAAGATGATCAAGTAAGATGTCTCATATCTCTGTGGAGGTGTTTTTGTTTCCAAATTTCAATATCCACTCCTCTGTCTCCCTCAGACACTGCCTGATGCAGTCCATCAAGCACATCCAGATTCTTAGAGAGCAGCTGGTGGCTGCAGGGAAGAAGATCTGTTACCAGAGTCGTGTGAAGGACGAGCCAGCCTACTACTGCAACGAGTGCGACGTACGTCTCTCTTCACCTTGCCTTGCTTTGGGTTCATACAGGACATTTGTGTGCAACGTAATGCATGAAAAACATCTGAACTTCAGTATCAACATTGTCTGTGCAGGTGGAGGTGTTTGACCTGCTCTTTGTGACCAGTGAAAACAGCAGTAAGAAGAGTTACGTGGTGCACTGTGAGGACTGTGCACGAGCTAAAAACCCGTCTCTGGCAGGAGTAGTGGTGCTGGAACAGTATCGGATAGAGGAGCTGATGAGAACCTACGACAGCTTCATGCTGGTCAGTGCCACTTTCTAATCTTGTACACGAACGTTAATAGTCAAGTACTTTTGACAAAGGTTCTGAGGGTAGACAAGGTACAACTTTTTTATACTGCAGTGTATGTTAATTTTAGATATAAGACAGAAACAAATGGTGATTATAAAGAAAATGTGTGTTTGTATGCTTCAGTCCATTAACAGGAATTATGATACTCTTCGCCATTGTCTAAAGTAAATCAAATATTTCTAGATTGATTTTCTCTGTGGAAACATCCATTACTTTGTATCAGTACAATATGAATAATAACCTTGCTAAGAAATGCCCTTGAATAGTATGCTTATAATGGTACTAATATAGTTAGTCTAAAACACCATATTACAGTAAGTCCATAAAAAAATAATTAAAAAAACACTATAGTAATGTATGTAAAAAAAGACATAAATATAAAAGAGAATGGCCAATGGCCAAAGAATGGCCATAGAATAGTACAATGATGTTTGTAATGATGCAATTTGTCCAAAAATATCAAGCAAAACAACATATTGTATTGTACATATTGAAATGCCAAGATACGCCGTTAATTACTATGTGGATGATGGTCAATGTATCACTTGTCCAAAAAAAAAATGTATTATAGTTTGTCCATAAAAATTCAACATCAACAACAAAAAAGCCATACTAAAGTATCTCGACAAAAGGTAAAAAAAACAAAAAACAAACTCTTTGAGGTTTCTTTTCCAAAAAGGCCAAGAAACACTGCACAATAGTAGGTTGAGGATTGTGATCGTATAGAGCTGTTTTCAAACAGACTTTCTCTCTTCTAACAGCAGCTATTTTGCTGCAAGAAAATTTATTGTAGAGTATAAAATCTCCAGTGAACTAAATAAAAGCCTTACAGCTGCTTTGTCAGACAATCATCAACTAACTTAAAAAAAACAAAAAAAATCAGTGCTGCGAACTAAATGTCAGCTGGGCTGGAATACCTTAAATGGAAATAACAATGAAAATGTATAGTCTGTATTTCGTGCATATTAGATATTTAATCTTTCTTTATTTCTATAGGTATTTGGTTTCTAATGGCTTCAAAATCAGACAAAAATCCATACACACACACACTCAGAAACACACACAGTGTTTCGACTGGCCAGCTGAGCTCTGTCTCCCTCTCTCCCCCCTCAGGCTCCATCACCCTTTTCAAAGTGAGGACTGCTCCCTGGTGTCTTTCAGCCATAAACCAAAACTCTAATGGCAGCACAACTGTTGTCTTCAAGGCAATCTATTCCTGCAAACACTCTCTGAATCAGCCAAACACGTTTACTCAGTATTGTTTACATCACACAATAAGGTATGGATACTCAGCCAATCCAACTATAGCTCACCGTCTTCCCCATACCAGCTGCTGATTGGACGTGTGTTTTGAAATAGAATGACTAGACTGGTACTACTCATGAAAAGCATTTCAGATATGTACTCAAAAAAAAAAATGTGAGCACTGCTAGCACTGAAAGTCAGGTTATATGTTCAACGGACACTGCTGTGATTCAAAAGCGTCAAGTAGCCGGTTCTGTGTATAAATTCAGGTACTTTTATGCAAAATCAGTAGAACTTTTTTACACCAATCTAGTTATTCTATATGTCCATGAATTTGCTGTGATTCTGTTGTACCAGCAGGGGAAGCACTTCACAGGAGAAGTAGCTGATTGTCACATTTGGCATCGTATTGGTTCCTGTTTTTGTTTGGTATTCAGGTAAACTTACTGACATTTGTAATTCCTGTCTGTATACTCTCTGAGGTGCTATTCCAACCCTAATTTATTCTAGTTAGATACTTAAATGTTTTACCAGCCTAGAAGTACACCACATTGGCCTTGCAAACTGTATTTAGAGGAGAGGTAATTAGAGGATTAAACACACAAATAACAATTTATGTACGTATTTAAAAAAAGAAAAAGAAAAAAAGAATGAAAAACTTTTCTCAGTTTCTCTAAAATACGGGTTTACTGGAGGACTAATATGGTTTCATTCTTAGTTGGAAATCTAGTATGTAGATGGAAAATTAGAGTTTTGTTTTTTCACAAGTCCAGCTAAATAGTCGTTGGTGTGGTTTCTACGATACACCCACAAAACAGACACAGTGTCGTCTTTATTTTTGGAATGGGATAACAATCCCAGTTTTATACCTCTTTTGTTGCGATGTTCTTGTTTCTAGATGACAGAAAAAATAAATAATTGTAAATTGTGAATGAATTTATGGAATACGCAGTGGTGTGCATAGATGGGGTACAGAGGGGGGAGGGAGTCACAGTTGAACTTGGTGTCAATAAAGTGCCATTTACAGTCTGAGAAAAGTAATATGTCCAAAGAGACACACAATCATATTCTTACAATGCAAAAGCCAATGAGGCCAAATAGATGAGCAGACTGAATGGCACCTTGTTGTTTTTATTTTGCCCCAAATATCCGTCCTAACGAGGCTCCATGCACTGCCAGGGGCTTTAATATACTGTGTTCCCAGTTTCACATGTTGATGAGCACATGAATGGAGACATGACAAGAAAAGCTCAGTCGTTGGTTTCATTTTTAATTTAATTCAGTCCTGAACACAACTAATATACATGGAGGGTCTCCTTCTTTGAGGCTACATAACCCTTGGCTTCATTTCATTATTGCATTGGACACTGTAGGTTAGGCCTTTAAAAAAAATACATAGAGGTTCATATGGAAGCCCTGAGAGGTGAATAAGAAAAAAAATCTAAGCATTTATTTTTTCTAAGTCTGATCTGAAAGGTTTTTCCCGGTGATTTTTTTCTCTTTGTTGTGGTAGGAACTGTTTATTGTTGTAATACTCATTTCAGCCACAAGAGGCTGAAGTGCAACTCTACCACTTATTTTAAAAATGTCTTAAAGCAGCCATGTTTTCTGCAATATATGCGCATTGTTTTCTATTTAGCTGCAGAAGTTAAAAAGTTATGGAATGAAAACCTAAATGCCCGTATATTAGACAGATAAATAGTCATTATGAACATGGGGTAGTGGTGCACTTCAGCCTCTTGTGGCCCAGATGAGTGTTACTAAAAGAAAGAAAAACTATCACAAATTATTAAACTTTTTCTCTCAACCAGGCATAAAAAGTTAACATGGCAAACAGCTTTTTTTTTCCTGTTCTTAATCTATGAACACAGCCGAGGAAAACTAAATAGAGAATGTATCACCAGGATTTTTGTCCCTCACAGAGCTTCTGTGGGTTCAGCACTGCTACTGTAACATAATTCTAATGAAATCCCCACAAATAACAACTTGCAGCTTTCAGCCCTGCCCTCATTAGTCTGTGCACACCATTTACTGTACATAATGTATCTGTTTTCAGGGTCGCTAGAAGACTTATGTAGTTTTGTTCTCAATCAAAAATCTAATTTGTATATGGTCAAATTTGTCCACCTTAGCCATTTGTTTTTGTTGTTGCTGTATGATAATACACCCTAAAATATCATGTTTCACTCTAGTTTAAATTACTGCAATGGGAATTTCTTCCCACTTTTATACCTCTTTTTGTTGTCAGTTTCTGTTTTTTGGATTACAGAGAAAATTGTAAATTGTGACATTATTTATACTGTACATGGTTGTTTTGTTATATATTTATTGCATATCAAAAGGTACTTCACTTGATAAGGGGCTACAAGGTATTTTAAAAATGTAGTATGGTCATAATGAGTGGATAGGGGAAGTGCAATCAGGGGGTGGTTCAATTTTCATGGTGCTAGACCCCTCCTTGCCTCAACGCCCCGTCATTAAACAACATATAGTGATATATGGACGTAAGTCAGTGATACAACTCAAATCAACCGGTTGGTGCTTAGAACCATTTCAACACAGTTTGCTGGTTAACAGAAATGGAATGATGTCTTTGTACTGTATCTAACAGATAAATACGAGATCTTTTAAAATGTTTTTCCATTGTATGAAATTCATAATCTTGTGAGGCATTAGTGGTTTTATGATGAGCATTAGCAGTAGTTGTAATTCTTGACACTTTTGCAGAGACTTTTAGGGATGTGACTTTTACTGACGTCGAGGTTTCTTTTTTTTGTGTGTCTTGTCTTCATTATCGGTATTCTTTGAAGGATGTAATGATGCTCTTTTTTCCCTCTTGACTTGTTTGATTTATGCTGCACTTATTGTTTTAAAAAAAAAAAGAACTCACATAGAAGAAAACCTGAGCCAGACCTGTCTTAAATCCCTCTGTGATTTTTCTGTGACATATTGTATTGTTGTTCAAGAAAATAAAATGTTTTGATAAATTATTCAACAAAGACTTTTTAGATTTTTCTCTCTGTAGTCTCGCCACTTGCTTTCTGCTGTGAGGACTTTGATTGATTGAGCTCAGGTACTTCCCAACTTTTCACTCCTTTCCACATTTCACTCTATTTATGTGACAGCTTTAGTTATAATTCATAGGCTTTTTGATCTGTTTTTTTGTTTGTTTTTATTCAATTTTCTATATTTATTATATTTTTACATTATAGATTATTATTAAAGAAAGGTATATATAAAAGGTGCAAAAAACACAAAGAAAATATGCAATAAAAATCTGTTTGTATTGTAGATTCTTGAAAGTATCCACCTTTTCTATTTTGTTGAGACGGTTGCACACTTGAGGCTTTCTTTGTCAGATCTATGAGGTTTCAGTTAACAAATGCAACTTTTCAAGAGTTTATTTGTGGAATTTCTCACCTCCTTAATGAGTTTGAAGCAAAAGGTACTGTGGTTCAAACTGTGAAGAGTTGCAGCTGTGCTTTATTTCTAAATGTGCAGCTGTAGGCCACTAGGTAGCTCCACTGGAACACGTTGCTCATGGCTAACTCCTGAGTTGATGTTCCCTCCAGCCTTTTACAGATATAATCTCGTCGGACTATTAAAAAGTCATACTAGTATAATAGTAAGGCCTTTTTCTTCCATGAAAACATAAAAACAAATTAAATGCACCAATTCCAAAGAACGTCTTTATTAGATTAACATGCATACACCTAAATATTGACTACCGTAATTTTTCCGTTTGCCAAGTTAAATTGAATAATTGGATGATACAAAGATCGTTTATCTTGTTTTCCTTTTGTTACTTTTTTTTTTTTTTACGTTATAGGCCTTGATAACACTAAGGGCAGCACACGCAATCACACTGTTTCATTACCTCTGCCATGTTCTAACAACAGATTTGTGTTCCTGCTTGCTATTTTTGCCCTTTGTTTCTAACTCTGTCTCAAAGGTTAGAGGACACATGACTGCCAAAACGGCAGATGCAGGGACATGTCATCATAAAACGTGGACACAGCAGCGGATATCCCGGTTCCAAGGACAGGAAGGCTGCTCTTCCTCTACCAGCCCCCTCAGACTTTGACATATGCATATAAACAACACACTCTGTGGCATTGTTAATGACAAAACCACCCATTGCTCTGTACGCTTTTTTTTTTTTTTTTTTACCGAGCGCACTAATGCCATGGGCTCTTTGATCATTTCTCCTTGTGCCAACTGTTTAAAATGCCCGTATTCTCTGTGGAGAGCATATATCTACCCCTGTGAAGAAATAAATAAACAAAGTGGCATGAAAAAAATGAGACTTGGTATCAAAATACTAATTTCACCCTTTGAACTGAGCCTCTCTGGTATCTTATCAGTCCCATGATAGCCTCTTTTCCCCACCAAATTAGTCAGTGTGCCCCCCCCTCCCAAACACACCCCCACCCCAATCCTCATTTCCTTATGTTTTCTGAAAGCGGAGCTCTGTTTTTCATCAAAAGGTCAAGGGCCAGTTCTTTGTCATGCCCACTTCTGAGCCTAATCTTAAATAACTCTTGCTTGCCCTTTACCTTATTTTTTCAGCTCTGTCTTATTGTTCACTTTACTATACAGCATGATAACTGTAACATGACCTACTTCTTATTTAACAGTCTGTCTTATAACCACCAAAAAGGTTTACAGGCAGTTTGTATTTTTTTTTAATGTACATTATGACAAATAAACCAGCTCATTTGTTTTTAATGTTGAAACCTGCCTTATCAGGATTTGACAGCGGTGTAGAGAAAGTGCTCAGTGAGTGTGCAAAGTGTTGGGCAGCATACCCTGACTCCTCTAATCTGTCCAAATAAACACTCTTCCTCCCTCCCCCTCGGTTCCAGGGGTTATCACACACAAACCCTCCGCTGCTCCCCTGCCCAGACACTAACACAGCCCAGCCTGCCTCTCACTGCATTCGCATTAGAGGCAACACAGGATACACACTCACACACACACACACATGCGCACACTCATAAGCACTTACGCACTCAATCATATCTCAAACTGGAGTCAGAGTGAGGAAACAGAATGTCAGGGAAGGAAGCGCCGAAGCCAGTGGGAAAGCACATTTTGCTTCGAGTCTACAGAGCTCCTTTCTGACCCGCTCTACAGGAGGGCTGAGTGAGAAGACTGGACTTATAAAACAAGGCAAAAAAAAAATCTGGTGATAGTTTTGGAAGTAGTCCAGAACAAGAAAGAATTATAGATTCAGCCCCAGAGTAGAAGAACTCCCTGGATTTTTAAAACAGAGAAGACATACATCAGGGGGAAATTCTTGAAATTCTCTTTGTCTCCAACCGCCCGCCGCTCCCCAGGTCCCATCATCTGCTGCCACCATCGAGCTCCAGGAGGACACAGCATCAGGTTTACTGCACGGTGAGTACAACACACTCTCTCAACATTTCTTTTTTTGATAAAACGACGTTGAAAAAGACATAAAAATTCTAACCCTGACCCTCATAAATGGGCTCAATTAACTTTCTCAATTAATGTTATCAATTCTAAAGAGAAACCTGGTTTTGATTTTCAATTAATCAATCAAAACTGTAATGGTGACGTCATGACAAGGCAAGTGTTTGAGCTACTGCATGACTGAATGAAACCTTAAGTAAATCAAAACAAACACCAGTTGGTTTGGTTTTTTTTAGAAAACCTTTAAACATCTTTTAAAAGAGTAGAAAATGGTTTAACTTGTTTTCATTTTTATTGTATCTTTACAACCTATAAAAGTGTGAAGAACATGTAAATTGCTGATTAAGGTGTTGTATAAATTGAGTGATCTGTTATGTACTTAAAACATGCTGATGGATCATGTTACTTGGCATAATAACAGTAGCTGTTAACACTCGAGAATAGAGGGAAATGGTGGCGCTTGGCTATTATTTTCTCATCACAGAGTTTACAAAATAAAAGTGAAATGAAAAAGGAAATAAAAACCTACAAAAACAATCCGTAGCACAGTATGTGTTCTTTCAAAATCAAAGTCATAACATTGTTCTGACACTCCGACTCGTGATTAGTGGGATTTTTCAGAGTTTTCCAGCTGTTCCTGGCTCATTGTTCTGGGTCGTGGTTATCCTGGAGGTTGGAGGTGGGGTCAGTGGAGCCCCATTTCCTCGCACTTAGAGCTGTGAAGTTATCTGTGTTGACTTTCCAGCCCTTTCACCACATTATTTCAGGAACCCATTACTTCGTGGATTAACATTCTTTAGCTTTCCATGATTCTAGTGGATAGAGTAAAAAGAAGTCATGTGTTTTTGTGCACCAGAAAGCAGACAAACTATCTCATGGATATCATTTTTCAACAAAGTGCAGACGCTTAAAATACTTGGCACGCTCTGATAAATACACACACTTCAGTATCGTGAAGTCAGTGCATGCAGACTAAAACAGCATTTCTCTCCTGCAGCTTTAACTACAAGGAAAGATGAGTCTATCACGGAACGGGACGCTGGAGAAGACGGTATCTGAGCGGGCCCACTCTGAGCTGGGCTCCCCCTCCAGAGCGGGGTCAGGGGTCGTGGTGCCGCCTCCATACTCTCTCGGTGGCAGCGAACCAGCCGACAGCCCCCTGGAGTTGAGAGGCTCTCTGGACTGCTGGGCTTGCTCTGTGCTGGTCACTGCTCAGAATTTCATCATCGCACTGATCAACGGCACGCTGGCCAGCATCATTTTCGGCACCATCCTCACCCCCGCACTCGCCATGATCATATTCGGCTTCCTGTGCCACTCCACGGTAAAACACATTGGAAAGGAGTAGGTTAGACTAGTGCTGGGTTTAAATTCCTTTTACATTCCAATGGAGTACAACCATAATGAAATATATCGTATATAGTTTCTTAAGTTAATATACAAAGAATCTTTTGCACTAACAGGAAGTGATGTAGACTGTCAATCAAACTCCAATACCCAATCAAACTGCAGGAAGGAAATGAAAATGTTTTTTCAGACATTTGAAACTGTTTTTTAAGTCTTACTTGATCTTCCTGGAGCTTAATTTTAATTTTTTGCAGCTGTGACTATGCTGCTATAGTTTGTTTGAGCAATGCATTGTGGGTTAGAAGGGCACCCCAGCAGCAGCAAAACGTCTTTAATGCATGCTGACTTTTTAAGCATTTATTGCAAGAAACATGCAGAAGAACTTGGGGCAGTTTTGTTTGTGTTTACTCCTTGATTTGTGCATTCATGCCGTTGCTCCTCCTGCCTCCAGGTTCAGCCCCATGGAACATCCCTGTACTGCTCAGACATCCTGGATGACGCCGGCTGTGTGGCGCTGCTGGTCGTGGGCTTCCTGCTGCTCACTCCTCTGCTGGTTCTGGCACTCGCCGCCTACTGTCGCCTGGCCCGTCACCTCCAGCTGGGGATGTGTTTCATTCCCTACAGCCGCGCCGTCTACAAGAACCTGCCCGCCTCACGCCAGAGGAAGGCTGATTCAGGAGGCTGCTGTGGGCAGCAGGGAGCCTCAGAGAGGGAGGGGAAGGGCAGTGTGTGGGTGTAGGGCAGGAGAGGAGTGGAGAGGAGAAGAAGAATGTACATGGTTGTAATATGTATCCCTGTTTAATGATGAGCATGTGATTATTTGATTCTGGCTCTTCCTTTTTTAAGCAATTTACCATTGTATTTCTTGTTCTTAAAGCCATTGTAAAAAGCCATAATTCACCATTTATGACAAATGTTGTTAGTCTATATCTCCTTTTCTACACATTTTTTTTAATGTACTGAATGTTTTTATACCTTTTTACAATAAAGTGTAAATGATAACACAATGTTACAGATGCTTTTATCCAAAGTACATCTGAGAGAACGTCACAAGCAAAATAAACACAACGGACTTAACTGAATAATAATAATAATAATAATAATAATAATAATAATAATAATAATAATAATAATAATAATAATAA
>JAOWBC010000182.1:20398103-20409368 GCA_028566105.1 Hypoplectrus providencianus
GTCATTGGGGGTGCTGGGGCGGGCCTTCTTTGGGACTGGAACCAGGCAGGATGTCTTCCACAGCTCAGGGACCCAGCAACATGCGTGCTGCAAGAGAACGTGACCTGTTAGTGAATATAGAAAAAAATGTAGCACAAATAAAAGCTAAATGAGAAGTTTGTTTTGGATGTTTTATTTCCAATAATCTCATGTTGAATATGCTGTTTATTTATATATATTCGTGAGTTTTCGAATATGATGAGGCAACGCAAATCGCGTTTACTTTTTCGGAATAATAATAAACGGACCAATTTCAATAGGGTCTTCGCCAGTCTTCGACTGCACTCGGAACCTAACAATGACCTTCAATCTTCCACTCTGTGCAGCACTTCCTTTTACTTCAGACTATTTGTATATGGAGAAATGTTCCACAAATGAATAATGTTTATATGCACTGCCACTGATGTTATGTAATGTGAACGTCATGTGATTTATCGCCTATTAATGAATAGCTGGCTAACAACTCTGCCTGTAGTCTATGGTCCATATCACAGCTCAATGTTGCTTTGGCGGCACATGGTGGTGAAACGTTGAAACTGCAACCTGGCTGTGCGAAGATTGGTTAATTTGACTTCCTGTGTAGGCCTCAGCGTTATTATTTCACATGGACAAACCTATTTTCCAGTCACAACCAGTTCTGTTTTTCCACTTCCGACACTGTGATATAACCAGACTAGACACTGTTTATCCAAAAGAGATGCTAACACTCAGCTTGTTACTGTAGGCTTCAGCTAATTATCATGTAGCCTGACCTGACGGGAGGCTCAGTATAGCCGGTAGTCCGGTGTGCTGTGGACCGACGAGTGATTTCATTTGAAGCCAGTCAGTCGTGGGAGCAGGGAGAGAGTGGGCTATTTTCCGCTGACAAAGCAACCGAAGAAAGAAAATGGGAGAAATATGCCAGCTCTGCTTTGTGTCAGCCTCTCTTCACCAAGCAGGGAAAAAAAATGCTCATAATGCACTAAAATGAAGCCTTCCTTTTCGTAGCGTTTTCCTTTAAAGCTAGTGAGACATGTCCTGCAGTTTATTCGGTGAGGAACGTATTTGTTATGTCATAAAGATATCGTGGCAGACGGAGGGATATTTACCAGGGTTTGGATGAAATCTATGGTACCGAATGTTTACCACTTCAAAATAAAAGCCGCCGGAAGCAACTCGAACTGGTGGTTCTTTCTAGAACATTTTATCTATTAGCCTTTTTTTTTTCAGTTTTGTGTTCTAATGCTTCTGCACAAATTTACCAGGACTGAGAGGGCCAAAATCAAATGAACGAGGGCACTGCTCCATTATCTTTCATAAATGGAAATGTTTTAATTCTAACAGTCTCTGGAGTATTTTAACACTAATGTACTGCACGAGACACAATAAGAGGTTTATTAATGTTTCTCTGCACTGCTGATGCGCAAATCCTGCATGCACATGTTGCTGAACTACACCATTTAAATAAAGATCATGTAAATGCTTTATAGCTATGACAGTGACAAGTGTCACTGTTTTCGTGACCTCAAGGGGATAAACGTTTTGACAGCTATGGGATTAAGTGAACATACACTTTGTGTGCATGCATGTGTAGATTTATGGTGTATGTGTCAGTCTGTGTGAGTCAGAAGCAGCAGTATGCCCTTTTATGACTCCAGGTTTACAAGTAGTTTTTGAGACACACTAACATATAATTGAGATAAATTAAAGCACAGATTTTTCTTTGTATTAATAATAATTTTATGCTTATTCATACAGGTCAGATAAGGTCCCAGAATTGCGGTCAAAATTGCATCTGCCCATTGTTGCACACCCACAAAGCACGTGAAGCACACACAAAAGTACAAGTTGTCATAGATACTGTTTTTCCAATATACATATATTTCATGATGTTCATCAATATAATAAGACATTGATAGATTTACACTACAATTATTTTATGTACTTTAGTTTTTCATTCAGTCTCCTCTTCTTTACGTTGAGTCAACCTTGTTTCTAATCCCATACCAAATGACAGCACAATAAATCTATCAATAAATAAGAGCAAAGTAAAAGAAGAAAAAAAAGATTAAACTGAGCACATTGCCCATGACCCTCCAGTCCTGTCCCTCCTGTAAGACCAGAGGACCAGGGGCAATATGGGCCTTCATCCCAAAAACCCCAGTCCCAGAGAGAAATCAAAATCTTTCCTCAAAAATAAACGGATTCAAACAAAAAATATAGATCTTGTAGATACAAACAGCAATCTGATGTAAACTGTAGAATCATTCTAAGCATTCTGGACAATTGAAGGTAAAAATACTTTTCTTCCCATTAACATCCCATTTTCTTTACCTTTACCCATCAGTGATTACATACAAACAATTCAGTGACATCTGGAGTTATTACTAAAATTGATGCAAAAGAAAAA
Organism: Hypoplectrus providencianus; assembly: GCA_028566105.1. Taxonomy (NCBI): domain Eukaryota; kingdom Metazoa; phylum Chordata; class Actinopteri; order Perciformes; family Serranidae; genus Hypoplectrus; species Hypoplectrus providencianus. The sequence goes on from JAOWBC010000182.1 coordinate 20,400,532, forward strand.
AAAATCACAATATTTGGTTTGAAATTAAAACATATAATAACAAGAATATTGTATAATTATAGCCATCCAGTGAACATTCAGAGACTCAAAAGGTTCCCTCCTATTGCTGCATTCAGCCCATTTGGGGGTGGCGGTCAATGTTGGGGAACAGTTCCCAATCTGTACATATTCCATGACTCTTTATTGAATGTTTGGATCTTTCATTAGTCTGTTTCCTTCCAAGTTTGAATAACAAGCTAGCAAGTTATAATTCAAACCCGGAAGAGGGTTTGAACAGTTTATCTGTGTTGGCAACTTTTATTTTGGACCCCTCCCCCGAATGACCTGAACACAGCGTTGAGATCCCTGAACAATTCTTGAGGTTGACAAAAGACAATATTCTCCACCAAAACATGATCCCATCCCACCAAAAATGAATGAATCACAACAGAAAAAAGTGCCACGGTGTTAAATTATGTTTGCACTTCTTTTCATACAGACAGTAAAGCAACAGAAATAGAGAGCACTCACTTCCTTTTCACTATTGTGACCAAATTGGTTGAGCGCTCACAACAGCTGGATTCATGGATAACACAGAAGTCCTACCCCAATCAGTAGTGTTATTTCACTGGAGTGGTTAACTCCTGCAGGATGGCTAAAAGGACCACATTTGTAACCCTATAATGATTTTCTATTGCCAAAAACCCAATTTTACACTTTGCTTATATAGTTTTGTCCTCATATATATTTTGGTAAATTGCTAATACCTTAAACCTGAGGATATAGGACCCCCTTCCCCCCAAAACACCCCCATATTACAACACCAAACAATGCAGATTTTTTTTTTATAACGATTTTCTAGGATTATTTTTAATAGCTATAGTTAGTTTATATGTCTTTCAGTTTGGAGCTTGGCAGTACTATGGAAGAAAAAAAAAGAAGAGTTGTGCTATTATTAGTTATAGGATCATGTGTCTATTAACCTGTTACAGATTAGAGGCTCTTCAGACCTTGGTAGGCATGGCGGGGCAGACTGTATTTGAGATTTGAAGCATGCGGCCCTTATGTTTTGGTTTAACTTGCATATGTAAGAATGGCACTCTCACAAGCCAAACTGACACACACCGTGTAAGCAGTGTGTAATAGTTAATCTGTGGATTAATCGGGTAAGGGTATAAGTATTTTAAACAGACTGGAATTGTTTGGATAACCTGTTTCTCTCCGCTTGTTTTTGATGGCAATTGGCAGCGTAAGCATGGAAATCTGGTCTTTGGTAATCTTCTGTAGTTTACTTTTGCTCTGTTTGGAGGAAAACATGGGAAGGGGAGGAGGGGGCTTGTTAAGTACGGGTCCTTCCTAATGGAACTTGCCGGCAGATCTGTAACCTGTCTGCTTGTGTACTTCAGTGGTCAAGGAAACAACGTGCCCTCACTCTGAGATTTAAGCGGCCTAATCTGTCGGGATAAACTGGGGATATTCCCAACACAGAGCTATTCTAACACACACACACATAATGCACCCACGCTCACACACACACACACACACACACATGCACACCGTAGGTTTCTGAATCAGTGAGTTGAGCAAAAGGGGGGCAGGTTGGTCTACTCAGCTGGTGGGGAAGATAAGAAGTCATGTTGAAAAGAGACAAGGCTACTAAGGCTTTACACACTCATTTGGAAATATTGTTGTTTTTTTGTGGTATTTAGATCTTTCTAGTGGCTGTAGCCAACTGTAAGATCTGAAATGAAAATACTTTAGGAGTGTTTACAATGACATTAGTGGCAAGAGAGCATGAGCTGCGTCCAGGCCTGCACACTTTTTGAGAAATTCAATTCCGGCATTTTTTGGATCTGAGATTTATCACATGTAAAACTCCTTCTTTAGTTGAAATTTTCAATTTAATGTTTATGTAATCTCATGTTCAAGTGTCCTTAGTGACAGAGCATTAAAAAGCAAGTCCCTCATGTCGCCCTGCTCTCCTGCCCATACAGTAGCCAGAAGGGTTGTATACACAGGAGTAGATGTCAGAAACATGTAAAAGAATGTTTTAAGACCAAACCAGCGAGAGCACCAATGAAAGAAATAACTGCAATAAGAATAGAAGCCTCTCCCTTGTTGCTTGGCAGTGTATAACGCACGGAGCAGAATTACAAAAAACACACCAGACAGAGGTAAAGAGGAGCTCGCTGCTGTTGGCAGCAAATAGCACTGATTGCACACTTCCTCTTTACCTGTCTGTTTCACACAAAAATATACTATAATAAAAATAGAATCTATTATATTTAAAAAAGAAAAAAGGCCTTAACTATAGGGAGAAACACTGAGACAGAACCACTGCGCTAGCAAAACACTCTTCTTAGGAGTGCTACTATTTCTTTTCTTTTCTTTTTTTTTTTTTGAATAATTGCTTCTCACGTTTCTTGTCGCTAACTTTTGACAGTAAATTTCTGAGCCTACCCCAAAGTTGCTGACCTAAAACTCAACTGTATATTTTGACATTTTCCTCATTAGCAACTGTCCCATTTCCTGGATTTGCAAATAAGGCTGAATTGTCTCTCTCTCTCTCTCTGTCTTTTTTTTTTTTTTTAAATGTGCTCTTCATGTGGAGAGGTTTTGCTGCACGAGGATCTCCTTTGGCCAGGCTATTGACCAGCCAGACAGCGCCATCAAAAACAAGGTTGTTTGTGCATTTTAAACAGATTCCTTTTCTGCAGTCAGCCACTCCCTCTACACAGACTTCATGTAGTGTGAGGGTGTGTTTGACTGGAAATATTCTACAGTAACTAATAGAAGTGACTGGAGACTAAGGCTTTTCAGTGTAGGTAATGGGCCGGTAAGAATTAAATCTGTTTTCTGGAACTTAATCAATTTTATGAAACGGCCCCTTTTTATCACCTGGCATAGGAATTGTTTTTCAAGCCCACATCCACAGTTTGACATTAATGACATCTCCACAGTTTACTGTAAGTGTAATGTTAGGATAACATCACCCATTTTACAAAAGAAAATAATTTGGACAGATTGAAAGTCTAATCCTGTCTATCCAAAACTTACCCTTACAGCTATTAACTATAACTATTTTCTCCTATGGTTTGTATGACCGACGTTTTCGACACAAGTTTCATCGCGTGTATTTTTTTTTTTTTAAAGATACTTACACTTACATGTGCTACGGTAAGACCATTTGCACTAGACTGCAATGAAGGAATGTTTTCGAAATAAGACACTACGTAATATTTAAATAAAAAAGAAACATCTACAGACATTGGTCCAACTGTACTATGGCAGTTTAGAAATTATCAAGAAATTGAGGTGTTCAAGCATGCTGACAGACAGAAGAGGGTTAGTCATGATTCCAGGAGTGAAATGGAGAAAGAGAAATGAAACAGATACTGGGAGGATCTGATGGAAAGGACTGGGACATGATGATTACTCTGGGTTAGTTTAACAATTCATGCATTATTTGTATGTTTGATCAATCTGAGTGAGCATTAACTCTCTTAGAAAGCCAACAAAGAAGCTAAAAACTTGGCATCAAGTCATAGAAATGTGGAGCTCTGGTAAGAGGAATCTGGGGAATTCTCTAGGGGCAGTTTGTAACAGCTCACATTTTTGTACCTTGATGATATTTTTCCTATACAAGTTTTAGTTCTCCAGCTTATTTTGGACTTTCTCATTGGGCGTGAGATGAACGTGAGAATGAAATGGTGTTTTCATAGTCAAATGGAGAATGTGCACTATGCAAAAGTACACATAAAAGAGAGGGTAAGCAGGGGACGGACGGAGGATGATAACATGCAAAGATACACACTTTGATTAATAGGCAGTAGTTAACGCTGAAGCATACGTAAAATTAATACAAAAATTAAAAAATACAAAATGCACACACACACGCACACACACCTACAAAACAGTATATATCAGAATAAAACTCTACAAAGAACTATATATATCAGTTATGTAACAATTATCGCCAATCGTTGTTTCCTTTTCTGTTGTTGCATCGTCACAAGTGTTTGGTTCTCAGTATGGCAAGTTAGAAAAGCCAAGAGTACCCAGAAAGGAGACAGGGCCACACACTCACAGGACAAATATAGACAGGGGTCCAGAGGCGAGGTGGTGGAAGTGGGGGAGCCATGGGGCCCTGAAGGTTTAGGGGTTTTATATCGAGGCTAATTGGGAGATATATATAATAAATTAGTTATCATGGTTAATTTTGTCATCAATTTGAGGGTTTTTTCTTTCTGTAGCAAGGAAGAATTAGACTGGGGTAGGAGCAACTCTTCTTAGGTGCTGAAGTACACTGTAGAAAGAAAGAGAGGAACAGGATTCATTCAAGTTATCGAACAAACATTTGGTAAAAGCATTCTGACATTTCCGAATCTTCCGGGATAGGCCTCACATTTAACAGAGTATATGTGTTAAATGTGAGAAACAGTTTTGCAGTTGATTATGGGGAGACACTATAGGTGAACAGAGCAAAACAAAGGATCAGTATCCCCAGGTTATTATTAATGTTATGTATTACAAACTGAAATGTTATGTTTAATATACAAATGATGCATTATATTATGAAATATGTGCTAATTTGCAAACACTTCATTTTGTTAGCATAACAGAGTTGAGGGGGAATTTTGGAAATCTCACACAAATCAGAAAATACATTAAAAAACATTACATTGATTGGAAATAAGGTGATGATATGACATATAAACAAATGCTTCTGTTAAAATTTGAATACAGATTTGAATTAAACTATAAAGTTTGATGTGATAGTGTAAAATTCCATACATTTTGCAAGACATTACAAATTAAAAGGATAAATATTTTACAGGCATGTTTAGTAAAACAAACATCCAATGTATATTATTGTCTTTCATTTCATAAGTCTGAGAGAAGACGATACAATGGAAGCAAATCAGCCCCAAGTCTCAAATTGCATGGAAAGACAATGTTTGCCGGTAGTGTCTCGCCTCAGGTCCACTAAGATAAATTTAATGCACATAAAAACATTAAACGGATTCTTACCAATAATGACGATGAGGACAATCACGCATATCACACCCAGGATAATCATCATCTGTGGCCAGCAGAGAAAAAGTCGTTAGAAAAGCAGTCAATTGATCTTTTCTTCCATTTTACCACACCACCAGTATTTGTAAGCCAAATTCTTAAAAATCACACCAACATTTCACCTCCTCCTGTCTGTAGTATTATTATTCATGCTTTTTTTCTTTGTAAACAGACAAGTCTATGGCTGTCTTTATACCCAGTTATTTGCTATTCAAGAAAGCACGTCTGCAAGTCCTCACCTTGGCGTTCTTCCACCAGTATTTATTCTTCAGTTTCGCAGCGCTAGTCTCAAACTGAGAGGCTCCAGCCTGCAGGGCGTCAGCCCTATCGTCCAGTTCTGACAGCTTCTGATCACGCTCCAGAACCTTATCCACGTTTACACGCATGATATCCACCACCTGGGGTAAGACACACAAAGCAGTGTAGCGTATTCAGCTATCAGGACAGATTCTGTGTGAGGGTCAAACAGGATGGACCCGGCGTGTCGGATAAGGGTTATGATTAGAAGTAGTTTCTAAAGTTTCAAATGAAATAATTTTTTTCTGTTGGAAATGTGTACTTTTAAAGCAAGCAGGGAAAATCAAGTTCTAGCAAGTAACCAACGAATGGCGTTAAAACTGTGACTGTCCGTTTCTGAGACTGGCACGTTGGGTTTGCCAGACAAGGTGCATACTCACCTCATCGACCTGTGCCTGTGTCTGCTGCAGACGACGGTTGCTGGTGAGGTTGGGAGGTTGCTGACTCCCTCCCTCTGGTGCAGGGGCTCCAGCTGGGGCAGACCTAAAGTGAAAAAAACAGATATTCAGAGGTCACCTTAAAGATACCCATTGAGAAAAAGATAAAGAGTGCCTTCAGCACATAAGGCAAAAAAGTGGACATTGTGTCATTCTGTCTTACTATGATTTCCTTTGCTCTGATACAACAGGTAGGAGATTGTCATGTATGCCTTGGCTAGAATTTCTTTATTTTAATTATTATTTTATTGATATATAAAGTCTCAACAATCAGGGACAAAATGGCTATTACATTTTTGAAATGTATTAGAATTCATTAAACTGTTGCAATGTTAATTATATGTTTTACGCAGCCTATCCTGGTTAGAAGTTCAGAGTCAGCTGTTCAAGTATTAGATCACACCATCAGTTCACCAATAAATATATTTTATGTTCACTAATGTTGTATGATCATTAAAAATGTGCACCTTACACATACATTTCTTGCAAAGGTGATTCAGCAAAAAGAACAATATTTAATTTAGGGCGCTCACAGTTATTTTATTTGGAGGATCATTTATCACTGACTCTGAATATTTGCTCACAGGTTGGAGAGTGTTGCTGCGGATTGAATGATGCCTGGAGCTAACAGATAATAGCAATGTCATGGAGACGCTGCGGGAACTTTACTGTGTATCAAAAGGATAGAAAAGTGTGCAGAGTCATGTTGAGTAATGAGATCCAAGCTAGAATCAGATCTCATTTGGAGGATTTAGAAGATTTACCGCATTCCTGGAGAGTTTACAAAATTACCTTCTATCAGGAAGAGAATCAACTACTGAAGGTTTTTGGAAATGTCTAGTTGATTCGTTGTGTCAGGTTGTATTGCGACCTACATGGACCGACTCTGTTGAATGTACTGTGCACCGATAATGACCTCAGGAAGAGACGGGCAATTTAAGTGAGAGTGTCACTGAGGGGGAAAGCTCCATGAAAAAACTGTCTCGTCTTCATGTTCCCACTGCTCTTTGCAGCAGGGGAAACTAAAAAAAAAAACCCAGAAATATTCAAAGTATATGAAGGTAATTAATGAATGTATCTAAATATGATGTAGGCCAATAAAATAACTCTAGTTTTCATCATCTTTCTGCAAAGTTAATGCTAATTCTGTTCCTGTTTGTGTAAATCAGGCAAATCATTACTGATACAAGACGGATCAGAGACAGAGTACAACATATAACAGCTGTGACACAAAATGTGTTATAATAACCAAATATGCATAAGATTTAAAGGGAAATGCATTTTCTCATCAAATATTGCATGTTGTTTAGTTTGAAAGATACAGACCCAACAAAAGTTAAAATCAAACCTTGCATGGCATCATTGAAATGCAGAATAGACAGCAGGCTCAACAATCAAACAAAGCTGAAAAAACAGCCACTTGTTTAATCATAATGATAAACCAAATAAGTCAAGTCATAAATCACTCTTAATGATATGATTCAAGAATATAGAACAAGAAAATCTGTGTGTCAAATAGCACTCATACAAATGCTTTTCTGTTCTCTTCCATTATTTCTTCAATCCTGCAGCCAGCCTATTAGATACAGGTATGTTTACAACTTTTTATTGTTCTTACATAATTCTCTTAACCTGCTAATATCTAATTTGTGTCCTTATTAATTCAAAGTCTAAGGATAGTGTCAGCATTAAATTTTAAACATCATGCTAATGGATATAGCAACAGATACATTAAAAATACAAAATGCTTAAAGTAGTTAAATATTGCATGTAGTGTGGAGTAGCCCAGCAGGCTGAACTTAGCACGCTTTACTGCAATCAATCAAGAGAAATCAATACCGTTAGACAGGGAAATGGTTCCAAAGTTAGAAGGTAAAATTGACTAAGGCTGGAGTATCTTCTGACAAAGTTACCTTAGTATGTGACTCGACCCCTCTAAACTCTGTATAAAGGTCACCTTTACACGCTCACACATCACTAATCCTCTAACAACAACAAATCCTTTTGAATAGTTGACCTGATGGTGCTGGTGGTCTCTGCCTGCTGCCAGCCAGCCCAACAGAAACCACCAATACAATTGTGCTTTAGCATTATATGTCCCATACAAAGATATATGACATATATTGTTTTATTTCTTGAGACTGAAATGATTACCTTTCTACAATAACAGTAAGTTCACAAATCAAAAGTTGTGCTGGACAAAGAATTGTCAATGCATTGATTCTTCGATTAATTATCAATGATGCGAAGTGAAACACTGACACAAATTTGCATCTTTGTCCACATAATTAAATTATTCCAACATCTTGGTGATACCGTATGCTTTTGTCATTTTTCAGCACTGAGTGTCACCACAGAGGTGTTATGCAGGTGTGTGCAGAGGTTCACACTATCATCACTTTTGAACTGGCACCCCTACCAACCATAGAAAAAACTAAATTTCTCCCCAGTCTCCACATCCTGTGAATACAACCTACTGTGTTTGATGGAGGGGCAAACGGAGAGCAGGTAAGGTAAACTGTGCCACTGTGGTACATAATCTTCATTGTTAATTAAAAATGACTCCTGTTTACTGGTGGATTTATTGATTTTACTGATGCAGTCAATAGATCTTGATTGAACCTATTTTGTCTTAAAATCTAAAAAAATCAAACCATTAGTCCATACATTTCCTTATTCTTTCACCTATTCCCAGAGCATAATAAGAAAAAACACAATTCAGAGGACGGCGAATCTAACATGCTGGATTTCCTCCTTTTCTACCTTGACAGTCCACTCCTAGTTAATGTCAGTTTTGCCATGAAGGCTAAATATATTCAACCCTCTTTCAAGACAGAGCTAATAAAAATAGTCTCCCCATGTGGTTTCCATAGAGGGCTCTTGCGACACTGAGGGGTCTGTGCAAGGTTTTCTGGGGTCCCTGATGAAACAAGCAATTACTTTAACACTTAACTCTCACCTTATGAATACTAAAACATAGATAGATAGATAGATAGATAGATAGATAGATAGATAGATAGATAGATAGATAGATAGATAGATAGATAG
>JAOWBC010000182.1:20447954-20461827 GCA_028566105.1 Hypoplectrus providencianus
AAAACCACCTGAATTGATGTCAGCGTGTGAGTCTTTCTTACCTCCAGGTGTACACAAACTACAGTTGAATCTAAATTTTAAAAAAATAAATCATAAATGTGAATATGTTATCGGTTATCGATATCTTATCGGCTCTGAGAAGCATTAAGTTATCGGTATCGGCTTGAAAAAAACAAACATATCGTGCATCCCTAATTATTATTATTGTTAATATCTCATCTTGATACAACAAAGATCGTTCTCTCGTGATAATAACTTAATTTAAAATGTGTTCGTCTTGATTTTAACCACCCTACCCGCCTAAGAGCTGCCAAGAACAGCTGCCGTAGCCAGTGGCTGTAGCTGCAGCCTACCACCAAGTTACTGTTTACTTGACTGTGTGCATATGTGGGAGAGAGCGGGCAGGTGTTTCTGGTCACAGTAAACCCAGCGGAGGGACTCTCCGTGTCCGCGTGTTACTGTGGTAGGTTGTTGATGTTTGAAATGTACTTTCTAGTTTGTTGTGTCAGCAGTTAATATTGCTACTGTTCTCATGCCAGCTAGTTGACCATACAGGGTTCTCCTCTCTCATCCGGCTGAAGTAGACGTACACAGACTTTGGAACAAATTCTATATATTCCTACAAAGTTTCTGGAATTGACCAGCTGTCAGGAAACTTAACTTTCAGTACTGTGTGTGTGTGTATCTCCTCACACAGAGAGCAGGATGACATGAGAAGGAGAGAAGCAGCACACTGGCTTATGGGAAAAAACATGCATGTAATCAACAATTTATTGAGTCCAAAATGAGAAAATGGATATTGTAAAGATTGAATTTCTTCTTTACTTGATTCTTGAATGGTGAAATGAAGGGTTTTTGTTTTTGTTTTTTGTTTTTTTTTTTCAAACAAGAGGGACATTTCGGCCAGTCTGATTCACCTGCTGCTCACTCAACAGACCTGTTTTTAAAAAGGTGGGAAAGAAACAGCTATCAACTGGCTTTTTGCTGAGCAAACATTCCTGCCTTTAGACCTCAGATTAAGCAAAACATGTCCCAACATGTCCTGTCTTGATGATTTAAATACTGCAGTATTCATGGCTGTTTGAATCTGGTTCCTCTGAGGTAAATAGCCTGGTGTGAGGCAGGCCCAACAGCATTCCGTCTCACTACTTTGTAAAACATCATTGAGAAAACATGGAAAGTTCCAACGTCTTATCTTTTTAAATGTCTGCATTATTTTCAGCTTTCTTGTTAAGAAATGTAAATGCAATGGGTTTCTCTAATCATTCCTTTGTTGACGGTGTAAACCCTGCAGCAGCATTTATAGATCACTAAAAAAACGAACTCCACATGCACCTTTGTGTGTGTCCATTATGATCAGTGCCACAGTGTATTTGGGATAAAATGTAGCTCATATGTACTTCAGTATTTGGTATACCTGCTATAGAAAGCACCTAGGTGACTTGAGATGGAGAAAAAAACAAAAACAAATTATGTACTACTTAGGAGAAATGTCACTAAAAAGGTTTAAAAAGTGCCAATTTATGAATGATCTCCATGGTGATATTCATGTATGAAGGGCAGAGCTCAGCTCTCTTAGAGTTGGCATGAATTCAAAGTCTTGCTCCAACATGCTCCTTTTTTGCCCATTATTTCACTCCTTTCAGTAACAGCTCTACAACTAGAAGGGTAGTGCATCAGGGAGCAGACTAAGGTGAAAAAAACAGCTGCACATTGGTGATGTCATCTTACTAGAATATGGATGGAAAGTAACATCAAACTGACTTTAGTCAATTATTATAAGCATCCGAGAGTACAGATCAATTGATAGAAATAAATATGAAACAGATATCTCAGTACACCCACCACCCTGAACGGCACGTTGTAATTACTTGATGGCCCTCACAACATATCATGATGTTTGACTGAGCTCTGAGGATGACATGAAAGTAATAAATACATAGGTAACTGTGATACAACATTATTTTTTAGCATCTAGAATAATTAAGCTTCAGGAGTACTTAACTCTGGTTCTTAATTGTGTGGGTCTCTCACTTTGAGCGACCCCTTTTTTGTTGTTTGATCTCCTTTCATGACTATTATTTGTATCTATTCCTCAGGCATTATCAATTGTGCATATGTGCATGCTGGGAAAAGGGCTTACCTAAACGAGCCATACTCGGGTGGGGGCTGATATCGGACATGGAGCACCTCCCTTGAGTGCTCCCTCCCTCTCTGCTCCTGGTAAATATGGCCTCCGGGCTCCTGCTGCTTGGTCGAGGAGCCCATTCCTTTGAAGGGGTAGTCTGGAGGCGGGCCACGGTGCTGCGGCTTGTAGTAGTCACCAGGCTGCCCTGGCGGAGGTAGCTGGGGGGAGAGCGGGGCGCTGGTGACAGGAGCATGGGCCTTCACCCCACTGGTGGCCAGGGAGAGCTGCATGAGTCGTTCACTCAGAGACCGGACATGTCCTTGCTTCAGATCCTTCAGCCCGTCATCCTGGTGCACTCTCCCTGTGCCACTCACTCGCTGCACTGTAGGGCGACCCTCTGTGCGCACCTTGGCATTGGCCACCCCAGTGACATAGAAGGCAGTGCCCACTGAGGCAGGGAGCGGAGGCTGCTGGGGCTGGCTGTTCTGTTGCTGCGGCTGAGGAGGAGGGCCGTGGCCACGGAAGTATTGGGACTGCACTTTGGCTTCTTCGTAGGTAGGAAGATCCTCAGGGTTTGGGCACTGCCCTTGGCCACTTCCACCACCTCCAATGCTGCCTCCTCCTCCGCCACCTCCACTGCTCCCTCCACCTCCTCCTATTCTGGTGGACCCCAGCTTCTCCAGGCCATTGTCTGTCTGAAGCTCCTGTCCCTGGGGCTCTTGACGGGCAATGTGGGGGGTCATGGAGTGATCATCAGAGGTGCCCACCTGTCCCTGTCCCTGTCCCTGCCCCGAGTAACCTCCGACACCACCTGCTCCTCCTCCTTGTTGTTGTTGTTGTTGTTGTTGCTGCTGCTGCTGCTGTTGCAGTACATAATTCCGGTTCATCTGCTCCTGAAGGAGGCGCTGCAGAACTGTGCTGCCGCCGCCTCCGACACTGCTGCTGCTATTGGACGATTCCTCAGCTGCAGCCCTCATCTCTGTCTCGCCCTGGCCACGCACCTCATGGAAGGACAAGCTCCGTCCACGGTCTATATTCCCTGTGTGGAGGAGGAGAACAAGAATGAGGAGAAGGCAGAGAGAGAGGAAGAGGGAAAAGAAGCAGTGTGACAAAGGGATTGTTTTAAGAGTTTCACAAGGGCGAAGAATCTGAAGGAACAAACAGATTGATGGACAATACGAGGAATAAAGTCTTTTCAAAAGTAAAGGGGAAAACAGAACAAAAGAGAAAAAGACAGAAAGTATTAAGGTCGTAGAAGCACATGGATCATCCACCACCATTGGTGCCCAATTGTTCTACCTCTAGTCTTGCAGAACAAGACTGGAGGAAGAACAAAATTCAGAAAAACCTGGAGATCCAAACCATCAGCAAAACCGCGAGGCCTCTGACCCAAACCGCAAAGAACAACACAAATATCGAGGCTATATACAGCACTTCAAACCTATCGTTAAGTCTGTGTGAGACCTAAATGCAGTTCTTGAATGGGTCAGCTGATATTTGAAAACCTAGAATACAATAATACAATACTAATATCAATGGAAAGTAGAAACTTTACACATTAAATTATGGTAATACTTAACCTTTAAGCATCACAGGATTTAAGGAAACCTTTGAGCCTCTTGTCCCTGCAAAATGTGATCTGTGCAAAATTAGCACTTGACTTGCGACTACTAGGCTTTCAAGTAAAGATTATTTTCATTATAAATTAATCCACTAAAATGTGTTTCTTTGGTTGATAAATTCATTATTTATTCTATAGAATAGCAAAAACAAACGATAATCTCCATCCAATGGTCCAAAAATGAATATTCTGTGTACAATGACTGAATGAATCAGTGAGAAGATTTTCCATTTTTTCTACAAATGTATGACTATTTAAGGAAACAAAACCAACCACTGATCCCAAGAAATTTGAGAGAAATGTTCATACAGTGTTCAAGACAGAAGCAATACCTTCTAAGTTGCACATCCAGTGCTGTCAAGGTTGAAACCATGTGTGATGTAATGGTTCTTAAGGTACAAATCAAAGAGGATCATCAAACTTCTCTTCCCATTTTTACAGCCAAGAAAAGCAAGAAAAATAATAATTTTACTAATTAGTACAACCAAGTTTTCAATGAAGTACGAATCAGGGTTGTTTGAAACATATACAATCTAAAACAAAAAGCAATATTTTCCTGATTCCTTGTGAAAAACATTCAATTGAAAACCCCACAAAAACAATGTTTTCGTAAAATATTTGTAGAAATAATGATGTGGTTTCTCCCGACAACACTGAATGCTCACAACTACATCGTTTAACACCTTTTACTAAAGAGTGAAGAAAGAAATGATTACATCTAGTGCTTTCTGTTATTCTTCTCATTCTCAAGGAGGAAGATGCTTTTTTCCGAAACATCTGTAAGTAAATACAATCATATAGGACAAAATGAAAAATGTCAGTGGTTAGTTCTCTTCAAGCTGAAGAGACAGGACAGAAAAAACATGTAAAATATTGTTGGTATAATTCACAAAAGCTTATTTTAACCTTAAGTGACCTCTAAAAAAATCACAGCATAAAAGCCAAGACAGCTAAAATAACAACCCTAGATTTCAAGTTTTTCTATTAAACATTTCTTAAGTTTTTAAACATAAACACTTTCATCTTGAGTTTTTTTTTTTGTTTTATTTTTGAAAGTTTTCATCAGTGTTCCACATCTGGCTGATATCTTGTAGTCTGTTTTGCTCAAACACTTCTACAAAGAAAACAGAAATCAATTATTAGTATTTAATCGGTTTTATAATTTTTTTCTAATTAAAAGTCAGATTTCTCAACAGCTCAACACCAAATGTTGCTGCAGCTCTCAAACCCGGGCAGAGCCGGCTGTGCACATGTAGAGAACATCAGCACAGTATAGAACAAGGAAACATTCAAAATCAAGGCGGAGGGTGTTATTTGTCTGTATCCTTGCCAAGCTGCTGCTCACACTTAAGCTTTGTTGTACATGCAGACTGAAGTAGCGCCAAATGTTTCAATGGACTGCATGCTGAGACGGATAGGCCCTGCACATGCATGGCTGGGAGATAAATGAAAAAAAAAAGTACTTTGCTAGCTTTATTAGACAATTTGTCAGCACTTGGTTTTTATTATATACTAATTGTTTCTTTAATATAAACAGCTGCAGCTGTTATTTACCCTACCCAGCCCTATAGACTGTAGGTGCATTTTCGTCTAGTTCATCCCCACAATCTTCTCTCCCTGTAGAACAAGCTAGCAGCAGGACATGAGAAGAACACAGGACAAATAGATTTGAATGACAGCAAAAATCACATATATAAAAAGAGCCGAGACTGGATGTGATGGGATGACAGATGGTACTGTTAAAATGAGGGATGTAGTGACTTTGTGGTGAGTACATGCTTTGCCTTTGTACATTTAACTCCTTCTTGTGATTTCCTCTGTAGAATCTACTACTTAAGAATTGTTTTTATTTGATAAAGCTAAAAAAAACTACTCTTATGCAGTATGTCTGTTTGGAGTCTGCCACAGTGCATATGGTAGGACCAAATATGATTATGGATATTTATTAACCGACCAAGCAAAACTAGCAACTGGGTGCACAGAATTACAACTGGTAACTGGAAAAACTCTTTCAAATGGTAAGACCTCTATTATAAATGTCTGTCCTTTAAAATAAAAGAAAAAGGAGGTTAGATAGTCTGGTGTTATTTGTTATAAATACACACAGACCATTTTGAGTTGTTTTTTGAAACAAGGCAAATGCTTTACAATAATAATGGAAATATACAATGGCAACCATGCTGTGACTCACTTTTTTTCACCAAGTATAGAGTATGACATTTTAGGTTATTTAAAGATGACACAGCATTACATACTTATACATACTTACATACAACTACATACACTATGTTATCACTCTTCCTTTTTATTCCTAGAGCAAGATCCACATTCTAGAAAATTTATATCATTTAAAAATGATTTGTTATTGTGTTCCTTTAGCCTGGTAAGACTGTCCTGTAACATGAGCTCAACTTTCCTGTTGTTCCACCACACTTCATTATTGCTGAAATAGATGTAACAACAATCATTCAAAATTGACTTTTGTATTTATGGAGTTCAATACGGTGGCAAGGAAGTGTCAGGCGATTTGCAAACTCAGCACAAATGCTGCGGCTATTGGAAATAAACTTTGAACAGAAGCAGAGGAGAAGCACACCCCTCACCCCCCCTCTACTCTGCTGACTGAGGCTTTTAATTAGCAGTCATTCAGAAAAGATAGCTTTATGGTGCCAGGCTAACCGTTAGCGGCTAACATTAGCTAGTTGTACACATGTGAGCTGTACCATTAGCTTTCAGTAAAAGTAGATAACATCACCCAAATCGGCCAGGTAATGGCTAACATTCACATTAAATAGTAATAATGAGCACATTATGATTTCAGTTATATAAGTAGTAACTATGGTCCAACTTCTTATTTGTAGGGTTAGCTAAAGTCAGTGGCTAACGGGTAGCCTGACACCATAAAGCTATCTTTAATGAATGGCTGCTTCATAAAATCCTCAGACAGACAGCAGAGTGGCAGGGGGTGAGGGGTGTGCTTCTCCTCTGCTCCCGTTGTAAGTTTACTTCCAATGTCGATCTTTTGCATCTGTGCTGCAGCCATTGGCATTCATGCTTTTTGCTTTTGCAAAGCGTTTTGAGATGCTTTTCACAATCGTACCAACTCAATTTGTCAAAAGTGAGATATTTCAACTGTGCTAACACTGTCCTTGATGTCTGTGTCCACCAAACAGCACATTACAATTGCGTCACGTTTCCATGACTTATTGGGTGAAGATATTATTTTTGAGGACAAGTACTTCAGCCTGGGTCCTGTGTAAGGAAAGCAATTTCAACAGGGGAAAGTACAGGCTATCACCTAGAGCCAACTGAAAAGCTGAGCTCATGTGATGGGATGATCTCACAGGCAACTGTTCCCTGCAATTACATTGACTTTCACATAAATTCCTGTCAAAAAGCCTCCTCCGCCCTTCTCTTCTTCTCTCCACCTCTCTCTCCTCTACCTCTGAAGGTCTCTCCTCATTAGCCCTGTCTTAACCACAATTTATCTGGGTCCCTGAAGTAACTTACTTTCCCAGATCACATATCTTCTCCCTGTCACACCTACCTGAATAGCTGCTCTCACTGCGCTATCTGGGGTGCGTCAGTGGCAACAGCTGTTCATGTTGTGATGCTGCAACAGGTGACAGTGTAGGGGAAACAGGAAGATGGGGCTGATGAAGTTGTGGTGGAGGTGAGTCAATATATGGTGCTGGTAGCAGGGTGGTGGCATTGGGTTCAACCTGGTCCTGGCCTCCCTCAAGCCACTTCAAATTGCATAGGCACCGGTTGGCATCTGCAGAGAAAAAAGGTGCATTGTCAATTTGTCAGGGGAAAAAGGGGGTTTGTGTCACAACCTTGAAAAAATGCTGATCTTAAACCTATTCCATTGTTTGATTTGTAAAGACTTCTTACAGTATGAGAAGTAAAAAGTTAGTTATAAAATTCAAAAAGTGAAAAGTAACACAAAGTAGCCAGTGACATTAAACTGTACAGGAATTCTAATTCAGATGTATAGTTTATAGGAGGGACATGTGAATAAAACAGCCTATATTATATTAAACCACACATTAAAGCAATCAGTAGCTTTAAGCCCCTTACTGTTATGTGTCTATGTGGACGTTTTGGTAAGATGTAAACATCCTGACATAAGTATGACAGTTATTTGTCTTTACAAAGACAAATAACTAACCTGCCTCTCATTTAAACAGTTTACCCAGCAACCAAGGTCCAAATGATAATGTATGTTTGTCATGACATACAGTGAAATCCTCTATGTTTATGTGTGTATGTCTGTAAGCTGCTTTAAGCTTTAAAGTTTGCACAGCCAATTATGTACAAAGACTACATATGACCACAGCGAGGTTATTAAAAGATGAAAAAACAGGGAAAAAAAATCAATAACTTAAAATCAGACACAACCTCACACACATACAGAACATTTTAATTGTGTGTGTTGAATATGGAATCAGAACATTTTGCCCCTTGAACAGTAAAAAAGCTGATTTTGAAGTGCTTTGCCTTGAAGCCCTTGTGTTAATGTCACTGTGTTCTGAAGCAGGAAGGAGCATGACCTATATTTATACATACACCTATATTTATATATTTTTATATTTATATTGTATTGGAAATGTTATATGACATAGTAAATAAGCTATTGATGGCACACCTGAGCAGAGTGATAATCATATCAGGGGACTATGACCAGACAGACTTGAACACGGTCTTGCCAAAACTGTCCAAGAATGAGAATTTTACCTCAAGGGAGAGCAGCACACTAATTTAAGACCTAACAAATCTTCCAGGAGCTTCCAAGGCTAGCCAATCTGCTGACCTCAGACAGTCAAACCATATTGACCTCAGTCCAACCCCAGGGTTACAGACCACATATCTATGTACAGACACATTAGTGATCAGTGAAGGTATGGAATGAGGAAGACACCTCCATGTAACAAAACTATTTTGACACAGATTGGGAGCTCTTTGTAAGAAAAAAAGGACCTGGAGGAACGTGCTGGTTCAGTGTTGGGATATATACATTTTTGCATACAAAATGTAACCACACAGAGGAAGATGAAGTCGTTTCCTTACCAGTTATGATTTAACAGCAGAGTAAGGACATGGCTCTTAGTGACATGGTTCATGACTATTGGTCACTAGCACAAAAATAGATAGCACTGAAGTGCTTGTGCTTTCACACATCAGAGACAACATCCCTCCTGATCTGGGCAAGCACCATATTGTCTACAGAACAAACCGCTCAACAGAGGAGGCCATCTCCACAGCTCTCCACCTTGCAATAACCCACTTAGAGGAACCAAACAGTTATGTGAGGAATGTTATTTGTACACTTCAGTGCTGCATTCAACACTGTCGTCCCTCACAAACTGCTCCGCAAAGTGAACACTCTGAGTCTCAGGAACCCTGAAGGTCTGTGTGCTGAGCATGATCTCCACACACTGCACACATATGACTGCACCCAAATCTGTACGCCAAACCACATAATACAACTTCCGGACAACACGACAATTATTGGCCTGATTTCAAATTAGCATGAAGCTGCTTACATGCTAGATACGGACCATACGGACTGACTATAGGCGCTTTCATAGTACATGCCTGCCATAAAGATCTGTGCAGGCTAACCGGCTTAGGGCATTCATAGTGATTCCACGAAGGCAATATATTTGGGCAATTCACAGATCAATTTGGCGTTGCAGAACGAGGTGGGAGCATAGACAGAGGAGATGATAGAGATGGTGACGTGTAACAGAGCTGCAGAGGTGCTAACGGGCTGCACAGTTGGCACTGTAGCATTACCGTAAGTATGTGCTGCAGCAGTATGTTTATAGTTGGACTTATGTTTGTCTATAGTAAACAGTGGATACTTGCTGTACAGTTAGCTATGTCCATTTGTTTACAAGAATCGGCAGACAGTTAGCGTTGCTAACAGTTTGCAGTTAGCAATGGCAGTAGCAGTGTATTCAAACAATAATAGAGGAGGAGCTGGCCCTGTGCTGTTTGTAGTGCTGTTGGACTCAGTGGAGAGCATGTTTCTGAAAATGTGGCTTTGCCAATTCATAGTGATCCAGCTTTCAACAGTCCCACCAATTTTATGCCTCTTTTGCTACCTCTGAAGGCACTACAAAGCAGGAATCACTTGATCTCTCCACACTGCTTCTGGCGCTTTCATAGCGCATGCAAGACATTAGAGAGGCGTAAAATTGCAGCATGAAACAGCAGCATGAAAGAGCCTAATAAGATGTAGAAAAAATTAATTGATCCTTAACACCTAAAAGACTTAAGAGAAGGTCACTGACTTCAAGAGGTCAAAGGACAGGAAACACCTCCTACTCCATCCACATGAAGAGAGTGAAGATGGTGAAAAACCTGGATTACGTATCAAAACAGCTGACATGGACCACCAACACCTTCCAACTGGTGAAAGAAGACCTAATGGAGATACTTTATCCTCAGAAAGCTGGAACAGTTAAAACTTTCCCAGAAGCTCGCAAATTTCTACAGGGTGAAGGATGGTGAGGCGGCTCAGCACATTGTCAGCATGGAGCTCCCTCAACTGGATTCCATCTATGCCACCAAGATTGGAAAGAAAGCAGAGAGCATTAAAAAGACACCACGCACCTGTTCAGACTGTCACCATCTGGCAAACAATAGGCTAAAAAAGCTTCTACTCCAGTTGTTTAAAACTGTTCTTTCATAATTACTTTTAATTATTCCATTGGTGCTTTTGTGTTGTTGTGTCCCTTTTTTTATTAGGGCCCGAACAGTGCCTCCGAAATATGTGTTGGAAAAAAATCTCTTATTTGGAGGCTTGATCATATTCAAAAATCAGAATTTGGAACATATGTCAAACTCAGTTGAAATTTACATATGGTATTGGTTTAAGGAATGGGTGTCAAAATGGCTTGCTAGCACCCCCTAAGGTTCATCACCAAGACCAATAATGTTGAAGAGACATGAAATTTGATATGTACATGTATTATGGGAAGACAGACCAAAAAGTCTAGGGAAGCCATGCCAGTCTGCAAACAGGAAGTCAGCCATCTTGAATCGAATGCCCGTTTTCCCCATTTCCACGCCTCGTACTTAAACAAACTCCTCCTAGGGATTTCACTCAATCAACTTCAAACTGGGTCAGTACCATCATAAGGCATTCTAGATCAAAAGTTATCAAATGTGCAGCAAGTCGTTACACTATGTGGGCGTGGCATGGTGGCAAAATATGGCATTTGCCATTCAACCCGAGAATGTATAACTTGACCATTCTTTGGCCAATCTGTTTTTTTTCCTCACCTGATGAGGATCCAGCCCTAAACATTTCTCATGGTCAGTACTGACACATTGTCATATCACTATCCCTTGGCAAGAGGAAGGAACATGCTTGGCACCTTGTCCTAGCAGTTGGTTTGAAGGAGAGACACAAAATTTGATAGGCATACATATCGTGATGAGACAGACAAAACAGGAAGTTGCCTAAAAACACGAGATTGTTATATCATCATACTTTGGCCGATCTGGTCCAAAACCTTTCATGCTTCATAAGAGTCGGGTCCTGAACTGTTCTACATAACAATATTTCATAATGTCCCGCTCCTCCACATTACTTCACCATGTCACATACTTAAACAAACTCCTCGTTCACTTGATTGACTTCAAATTTGGTCAGAACCATCAGAAGGCTTTTGGGATCAAAAGTCATTAAAAGCTCTGCAGAAGGTTACACTATGTGGGCATGGCAAACAAAATTTCATAAAGCCTGCCTCTTATGCCTAAGCCACGCCCCCTATTAATAGACTCAGCAGAGAGTCCATGTTTAATGGATGATAGATTATCTCGTTCCTTATTATGAGCCATGTCCCCTTTTCATAACTAAAGAACCATTTGTCACACAGACATGAGGTGTCATTACACTCCATGTTTGATGGATGATTGATTAAATGGTAAATGGAAATGTACTGCATTTATATAGCACTTTTTTAGTCTTTGTGACCACTCAAAGCGCTTTTACACTACAGACTGTGCTCATTTACCCATTCACTCACACATTCAATCTGGTGGCAGAGGCTCCCCTACACGGTGCCACCTGGATAAGGATACTTTGACATAAGTATCTTCGACTCTGCCACACCACTAATGCAAAACCCAGCATTTAATTCAAGATGGCCCACTTCCTGTACGTATACAGGCATGGCTTCCCAAACTTTTTGTGCGTCTTAGCCTGATACACGTGCATACCAAATTCCATATCACTCCGACATTCTTGATCTTGGTGATGAACTTTAGGCGGCACAGGCGAGTCATTTTGCCTCACCCATTCCAAAGACCATTACCATACGTACATTTTACCTGAAATTGACGAATGTTCCAAATTTGGTGAGATTTGAGTATGATAATTAGAGATTCATTTCGGACAGATAATTTGGAGGATTTCAATAGGGTCCTCACACCTGTTGGTGCTCGGGCCCTAAAAATAAGACATACACATACGTTCTATACACATTATATAAATGATCGGGATGTCCCACCAAGCGGAACATTTTTCATTAATTTATTTAAATCAGTGGAAAGAACTGTAGATTATATCAAGGTATAAACCACTGGCCATTTTGTCTGTTGAAAACATGAAGATTCTTATGGCGACGTTTCAACTTCTAAATGTAGTAGGTGCCACAGAGTGCTCAACACCAAATCTATCGGACAGGAGAAATCTGTTTCCACCGTTCATAACTTTGATGAACACTTGCTATATTTACATGTCAACCAATTTTAATTGTGAGGACACTTTTACAGTTAAAATGCACACAATTAAATCCTACATGTTGTATATTGTACAGACATCTACTTGACTACTAAAAAACTATATATACTTTACACAGCCATTCAGTATTTCTACATTTGCAGTTTTTCAGTTGTTTGCAACTTATAGAAACACTTCACATGTTCATAGGGATCTTATGTAGGTTGTTGGTAATTGTGTACACAATAGTGCCGTCTATTATTTACATTAATTTGCCCAGTTTTGCTGTCCTTGTACTTACACTTTAGGACTATTTCTGTATTAATACAGTCAAATTCCTTGTCTCTGTGCTGGAAAGAATAATTCTGCAGTACGGCAAAGTTTCTACTTTTACTTGCATTTTTTCATGGAAGCAGAAGTTGAGATACATTTAGCATTTTCATCTTCACTAAACCACTCAATTAAGGGTTTTTCAGTTTTCAGCACACCTTAGATAACCAAAAACCATGCATAAATCATGCATTTTACCCTGTTTTCATCATCACAGTAAAAGCTGAATACAGCTACTCGTCTGATCCTATTTTTTATTTTTATTTTTTACAATCAACAGCAAAAGCTGACTAAGAGCTTTGAAAGTGCTCCTACCTGTTCCTTTTCAAAAATACAGAAAGTCCAATGTTTATCTGTTTCAGTGAGCGTTCGTCACAAGCACTGACCGTTTTTTTGCAAGTTTGAGATGCCGCACCTCTCTTTCCATATCCAACCCTCCCACCCTGTTTCCAACATTCCCACAGTTTGGGCTGGGAGGTATGAGACAGGTGGATCTGGCAACCATTCAGCACTGAGCCACTCCTTCATACCTTTGCGCTAATGTAACAGCATTTTGTCTGCCAACTGTCAATGACATAAATACTCAAGACTGCAACTTCCTCTTTTACTACTAGTGACTTAAACAATAAGAGTGGACTGCTGTATAACACATTCCCTTTTATTCTATGATTACAAGCTGGCATATCAGGACACACCAATGACTTACGTCAATTTGGTATCTACATGTCTCCGGTGTCTTCATTTGCTGCAGCAAATAGTTTCTAGACAGATGCACAACAATTAAAGTGCCACTTGCTTTTCTAAATAAAGATCGTTCATGGTTGTTCCTCCAAGCTAGTGCCAATAGACTTGAACTGATTAACTGCTAGCGCTGCGGCTTGTTAGCCCTGTAAGCCGGGAAGCTAACAAAAACATCAGAGCTTTCGTCATGACTACCAAAAAAACAAGGAGGATATTGACGAGATCAAAAAGGCATTGGATTTCATGTCGGAGGAACTTTCTGTTGTAAGCAAGCAACAAAAGACGATCATGGCACTGGTTGAGGAAGTGAAGACAC
>JAOWBC010000182.1:20488725-20503965 GCA_028566105.1 Hypoplectrus providencianus
ATATATATATATATATATATATATATATCTGTCAAGTCACACCTTTACATCTTATGTGTGAAGTTGTTGGGAATTGCTCATGCTGTCCCAAGTTTGGTTCTCTTCTCCTCTGGTTTTAATTTGGGGAGAGACTAGTTTTGCTTGAATGTTGTGTTAGAGCACACCACATATGCATGCTTCTTATCAGAGACTTCCATTACATGACGCAAGTGGCAGAGGGCAGGCAGCAACAGAGCAGGAGACATAGGCCTCCGTACACAGTATTTCAGATTCATATCTGCAGTGGAATAACATACACAGACACTGATAGCGAGATGGGTTCATCAATAAATTATTAAAACGTAAGGTACGTTTGGTATGTTAACAAATAAATAAACGTTTAACTTGAATTTAACAAATTAAATTAAATTTTTAATGTATACTAATGGTTACATTATATAGATTTTTTTTTTTTTTTTTTTTTTTTTTTACCTATAGGGCTCTGAGTTTCTAGTCTTTGTAGCTTGTCCAATTCTGCTGTAATCATCATAGATAGATAGTGGTGTTCTTGACTCAGGGTTGCTTTTAATGCTGCATGGTCAAGGTTGATCATTTTCAAATCAAATATTAAATAAATCCCGGTGTCAACATTTCCAGTGTCAAATTCCATCATGTTGGGAGAGTCGCTTGCTTGAAGTTCCATGAAGTTTGCTGGGCTGTGTTGGAGGTTGCTGGCAGTTTTGCAAGACTTAGAAAATGCATTCACAAATCTGCTGTGAGAGAGGCTCACAGTGATGCTTCTCTGTAGGCTGTGTACAAGGCATGTGCTCAAATGGCAGCAATCTAGCTGCAGCTGTTATATTGCGTGCACTGTCCGTCCCTATATTTGTGATTTTCCCTTCAATTGCCCACATGCGCGCTACTCTCTTCTATTTGCCTTATAGTTAGGGCAAATCAGCTTGCAGAATGCGTCAAGAGATACAACTTTCTAAACTTCGAGCAAGCCCCTGTTCTGTGTGATGTTAATCTGTCTGCAGTCCTTTGCAATGCATTCGGGAATTGTCAACTTGTCAGAGATAGACTTCCGTAATGCCCTGCATTCAGTGACAGTGGTCTGATACACACTGGGCATTGCACCAGAACTTGAGGCCCGAGCAAATACATGCTTAGCATTGAGATGGTACTTTAATCTTGAAGTGCTTTTGAGAATTTAAATAGGTTCTTCAAGTTTTTTCTCTGTCTTGTTCAGATGTCCATTAGCCCTAACAATAGGGTGACCACTAGTGTAGTGGATGGAATTGTGGCATATATCGGGCGGTTCATTTTGTAATTTTGAAAGCTTTAATTTATGTGCATCGAGTCGACTCAAAGTAATCTTTTCCTTGTTTAACTCAAGTAACGGAGGGTAAATTCAATTTAGTGTGTTCTAGATGTACATTTTCATATTACCACTGTTGAGTGTCTTTACCACTCTGACATTTGGTCATACAGTGTCTTTTCTGATATTATTTAAATGTGGTCATGTGTCTCTTTCTGCCTTTTTTTCATTCAGCAGGTGCCATTCAAATTTGATGACTCTAACTGAGATCTGACCCAGCCAAAAGAAACATTCACGAGTCCTCACCCTGTCCTGCTGTTTCTGACCCTTGCTGAAACACATCTCTCACCATGAATGAAGTTAACGTCGTCAGGGAGGGCTGGCTTCACAAAAGAGGTAAGGAGATCACTAGGCTCGGGAACACTTTAGAAAACTGTTGTTGACAAAAGTTTATGAGTTTATGCTGCATGTGCAAATGCAAGTTAAGGGTCCACTACTGTGCAAGGGGCAAGCCATATCAGCAACATCCAGAAAGGCATCGACATGGGCGAGATCTAACATGAAATGGACTGACACGAAATGGAAAAGTCCACATTTCATAAATTCTTTGGAAAGCATGGATTTTTTTGTCCACTGGTCTTGGAAAGCATTGCCCAGATTGTTACCATCACAGTTCAAAAGCCAGAATCTGAGATGATGCAAGGATTTGTCAGTGCCTATGGCATCACGGGTAAGTGTCACATATGTGAAGACCATTTAAGGTAAAGGCACACACACATTTTGGAGCTTGCTGCCACCATCATTGTCAGCCAAGGTTTCCTCTTTGGATCTCCGTGCTTACTTCAGCAAAACGATGCATAGCAACATTCAAGTGTTACAACAGCATGTCTTCAAAGAAAAAAAAGTGCAAAGTACTCTACTGGCCTGTATGCAGTCCACACCTATATATCACTGAATGTGGGGCAGTATAAAGCAAAATACATAAATGAAGACCCAGAAGTGTTGAGAAACTAAAGATGTTCTTTAAGCAAAAATGGAAAAGAAATTCACTTTAAAAACATCAACCATCTGTGTCTTCCTAAATGTTGCAACTATATATACATTTTCTTTGTACAGTTTGATGATTATGACAACAAGCAAATGATAGGGTTGTACCCATATTACAGTCTTTTAACATCAGAAGGAAACTGAGGGGATTACCGCTCACTAGACTTTTGCTTTACAAGTGGGAAAATAAATAGATTATTGAATGATTAGTGCATCATTATCAGTAAGGTATTACTATATTATGCACATAATTCATAGTGAAAGACAGAGTCGGCATTAAAATTAATTAAAAATGGAAAGCTTTGACTCAGTTTGATCAACATTTAGTATTATTATTATTTATCAGTCTTCATCTTAAAATGCCATTAATGTTTTTGGTGATTGACATATTCAAAATTGCATCTCTTTTTCCGACCCAGGTGAGTATATCAAAACATGGAGGCCCAGGTATTTCATCCTGAAGAGTGACGGGTCCTTCATTGGCTACAAGGAGAAACCTGATCTAAATGACCAGACTTCACCACCACTCAACAACTTCTCAGTGGCAGGTCAGTCCTCCAGGTTCAACAAAACTCTGGTCTTCTCTCTACTTTTCAATGCTAGCTGGCTGCTTTGAGTTTCATAAAGTTATATCCCTGTGTAAACATTTCGTAAAATGACCATTGTTGTCTTCAAAGAGTGCCAGTTAATGAAGACTGAAAGACCCCGGCCCAACACATTCGTCATTCGTTGCCTACAGTGGACCACTGTCATTGAACGCACCTTTCACGTTGACAGCAATGAGGAGCGGTAAGAACAGGGAAAATGACCTAAGATGGGGATTTACCAAATGACATTGAGAGGCAAAAAATATATTTTTTAAACTGTATTGGTTGCATATAATGCCTACAATTTTTGGGATTTTTGTCTCTCAGAGAGGAGTGGATGCGGGCAATCCAGTCAGTGGCAAATAGTCTAAAGATGCGGGAACAAGAAGAGGAGGAACCAATGGATATGTTTGGTTCACCCAGTGAAAGCAGCCTGGAGGAGATGGAGGTGTCCATGTCCAAGAACCGCTCCAAAGTGGTGAGAGAACCAGCTGTTGTGGATGTAGAAAAGATAATTTGAAAACAGACAGAAGGAATTAGTACAGCATGTACTTTACAACCTCTGTTCCTGACACAGTTGCACATATTAATAGCTTGTCATCACAATGCTGCAGATTATTTTGGCTCCAACAGTTGAATATGTGGCTTACCTGTAGGATGATTGCTACTAATGTGTAAAAGGGGGTTTCTTTTTCTTTTTTTTTTTTTTTACCGTTTTTTCTTTTGTCAGAGTTTTTTATTTTGTCAGAGTTCTTCAATGCAATAAACATTTTGCGAAAAAAAATCGCCGGAGAATCGGGATCTCAATTCTAAGCAAAACAATTGTGATTCACATTTTTTCCAGAATCGTGCAGGCCTAGTTCTGATGTTTACAGCTCCACATTGAGGTACAAAGCGTAACATTACTGTGGGTACTGTGTTTGAGAAGGTGGAGCAGCAGCCCTTATCAGCAGCTGAAATAGAGTAAAAGAGGGCAGCTAAGTATCTGAAGTAATTCCACATTAAGGGGTCTGTAAAAGCAACTGTTGGCAAGTTGGTTCAAAACTTAAGATCTACAACTGCTCCTCGTTCATCAGGTCTCCTGACAACAATATTATTTTCACTGTCCCAAATAACTAGTGCTTCATGCTTCTTTATGAATAAATTAAATAAATAACTCAACTCTCAACTCAACTCAGCTTTATTTATAGAGCACTTTTAAAACATCCACAGCTGAAACAAAGTGCTGTACATGATAGTTAAAACAATAACTAAAAAACATACAAACATGCAAACAGACAATAAATCGGTAAAAATACACAGAAATAACATCCAAAGAGGATTGTTATTAAAATCAACTAAAAATAATAAAACAATAAATAAAAACAATCCATAAAAACACTAAAACAACAGCAGAGTCTCATGTGGGGTTGAAAGCCAAGGAATAAAAATGGGTTTTCAGATGAGTTTTAAAATATTTTCTAGCTTTGAACAATGAGTTTGTTTAACTTTTCTACAGAAGATGGCAACATAGTGATGGTGACAGGGGAATAAAGGAACATTTTGATTTATACTAGTTACAATGCAGTAATGTTTAACAGGTGGTCAAGGGGTTTGCTGCATATGGAGTTATGGGTTAAGTTTTCTTTTCAAAACACACTTTTAGTTTAAGAGCTCTAGAGAATTTAAAGTTATCAGGAGTGAGGAGCCTGTCAAAGTACATGACGTGCTGGTCCTCCCCTGCCTACTATATGTGGTTGATTGGTTATGTTTTCAGCTAATGCTAGCTAGCTAGATAACTATTGGCCATTCACAGTTGTGCTTTTAAATGAACAGTCAACTTGTTAAAGTGTCCTTTGGTTCTACCCTAACACTGAACAAGGCACTTTTTAAAGGACCAAAATTTTTCAGATTCACTATTATTCAATACTTTGCACTAATTATTGTTGAAGTCACTGTTGTGTGTCTACCAAGCATGGTTTCTTTCTTAATGCTTGGCTCCTTTGAGATGCAGTTGTCATGCAAGTACTGGTACAAGGTTGAGCCATGTAGCATTGAATTAGCATTTTCCCTAATTAACCCTAATTAAAGCATTTTTCAGGGTGGGGTATGCCATACATTTTCAGCAATATGTACAGTTTGAGGCACTTGCAGACTGTCAGGGTACAAAGGAATGTAGGTAAGGAATAACTGAATCTGGATTTGTGTGTGAAATGTTCATGGTCAGTATAAGCTGAACTGAGTGTACACTCTGAATGAGGCCCATTTACAAGACTGTTACAACTGGTGTGCTGCTATTTTTGTCAGGCCTGCAACATTGATGCGCTTACTGACCTTATCTCCCGTTCGCCCTTTTAATGTTGGCCCCCCAGCAGGGCAGCCTTCCATTTTTGGAGGGTCTGGTGGTGAAAAACGCAGGGACAAGGTATCAACCTTGTGGTTGCTGGCCCACAACTGGTTGTTTATCCCTTAATATATTTTTGGGGTATTGGGGGCACAATTGTACATTAACTAAGTGGGTGGACAAGAAACAAAGACAATGATATACTCTTCAGTTCTGCACAGTTCCTCCTCAGTTTATGGGTATGAAGTAAGAGATTGATTTCCACTCAGCAGAGGTCCAAGACCTGTTTATTGCCCTTTTGACTGGCAAAGAGGGTTTCACACATACACTTCTTGGTTTCCTTAAACAAAGGAAATTTCAGACCCAATTTGGATCACCACACCCTAAATCATTTGTCACAACATGGCTTTTGTCCAACTCACACTTTGAAAGGTTTCTTTTTAGATGTCAAATTGTGTGCCAATATGCTGAAATTGCAGATTGAACAGATGCTGGCACTGGTGGGGACAAACATGGGTCAGCTGAGAGAGAGCCATAAGGTCTGGGGTTTCAAGTCAGGTACTCAGGCATTCAACTGTACCAGCCGCCTTTACAAGCCATCACCATCGCATCAGCAATAAAGCACGAAGCCCTCTGCTCGCATTTCTAAGCAGAATTCCAGTTTTTTTCCCTAATTTTTAATCTCAGAGTTCTTTAAGATTGTACTGACCAAATCTGAAGTCAGTCAGGTTAACTCTCAAGGAGGAGTTTGTTAGAGTGAGATTTCTGGAAATGGCGCGGATTGCCCTAAACTTACTCATTCAATTCAAGATGGCTGACTTTCTTTGGGCTATGAGGTATGGCTCCAAGAGAATATTTGGTGCATCTTTACATGTTACATCTGCCTCTCTATTTTTTAACTTCAGCCCACTGCCACCTAAAGGTAAAGTTAGTGTTCTTGGTCCTTCAGCACTTCAAGGACCTGATACTTTGAGAGAACCTATTGATAAAAGAACTGTCAACTGTCTACGTAAACAGGCAGGTTGCCCAGAGATGGTTTAGGCTAGAGACCTTAAATATTACTTATAAAAGAATAACAAAAATATCCAATGCTGAAAGCATGGTATTCATCAAGGCCCTGGAGGTTGTGAGACAAATAACTTGTATGAAACCCTTATTTATTTTTAAAAATGTCTCGTGAGACTTGTTTCTTATTTCTGTTGTACACCATTTTTACAAAATTTGTTAAGATCCTCATCCCCCATGAATTCTTCTCTGTCTGCCCTTTTACAGACAATGAGTGACTTTGAATACCTGAAGCTTCTTGGGAAAGGGACATTTGGAAAGGTGATTCTTGTCAAAGAGAAGTCTACTGGAGTACATTATGCCATGAAAATACTGCGCAAAGAGGTCATCATAGCCAAGGTAAGTAAGCATGTGTGTGTGGACCCATTTTTTAAATGGTACTTAGTGGTGAGGTAGTCAGTCTTGTCATTCTGCCATTTTGCTGAAGACATACACTTTATACTTCCATTCTTCCACATATTCTACAAATTTTCTTGAAAGAAGTATGGACAGTAGAGGGCAGCATAGCTCTAATTTCCAGTACCAGAGGAACTGAGAGACAGGAAGACAGAGCAAGTCAGAGGGTTAATTTGACTATGACAGCTTCTGCAGCAATACATGCAGAATATGAACCTAAATAAAATGAATTACGTTCATATGTGTTTCATATTACACCTGTGATTATTTTTTATAAGGTAGACAAACATACTCCAATTTGTACATTTAATCGACAGTAAAAATGTAAAAAATTACAAATTTAGTTTACTGTAACCACAACAAACTTACATGTTTGGAGTGAGTATCCAAATTTCCTTAGCAAATGAAGTTACAGTGACTTTATATACGTTAATATGATTTGTAGTATACAGCAAATTGTTGGTGAATTTGGCAGTAAATGCTATACATCAAGTGATTTATTATTTTTCAAACATCTTTTATATCTTTCTCTATTTTTTTAAATCAGGAAATAAGGTTTGTAGTTGCCCTCTTGATGCCTCTTGCCACTTTCAGGAAAGCGTGCCTTATGTATTTTGTGTTTTAAGCGCTTCTAACTGTAATATGTTTCTTGGCAGGATGAGGTGGCCCATACAGTTACAGAAAGCAGAGTGTTACAAAACACACGACACCCCTTTCTTACGGTAAGAACACTTGATGTAACAGATGACCCACTTTATAATTGTTTGCAGGAATGCTGTTGTTAAATGCACTGGTGTCTTAGATAGAGCAGCCATTAATTAAATTCAAATTTCCTTTTCCTACTCTTGTATAGAATATTGAATTTAGTATTGAGTTTGCCAGCTTTTTGGCTTGTCACAGGCAATTCTTTGCAGCTTGAATAATGTATGGTTCACACACAGTGGTTGTGTCCGAAACCATTCACTCATTCCCGACTCCATACCCACCATTTAGTGAGCAGCAAACAGTGAACTTCATAGTACACTCTACTCAGCTCACTATTTAGTGTATATCATTGCTCACTCAGAATTCAACCACAGAATGGTGCTTCCACTATATAGTGCACTATATAGTTAATATAGATTTATTTCGGACACAGCCAGTGTGTTGTACTACACTAGTGGCTTACTGTTGCTCTAGTGATTGGAAGCTTCAGTGGGTCTAGACAAAAATATCCCAACAAGTACTGAAAGCCACAGGCTATTCTTTTTTCCAGCCTCAGCATATGTCTAATAGAGTGACCCCCGTTTATCGCATGGGTTACGTTCCAAAAAGAACCCGCGATAGGTGAAATCCGCGAAGTAGTCAGCCTTATTTTTTACAATTATTATACAGCACAGTACTATGGAACAAAACCAAAGATCAAAAAGATTGTTTAAGAAATAAAAATAAAAATGTTCTCTTGCAAATAACTATGATAGTTTTTAGAAATATTGTAAAATAATAATTTTAATAATCAACCTACGAGGTTGGACACATTGTGACTCGCGTATTTCACAGTTCCTCTGACTGTGCCTCTTCGTCCTGACTCTGCTCCTCTGCAGCGTCTTTTTCTGCTGAGGGCCGTGGTGCAGGTGTCTTTTTCTGAGAGAAGAACATAGTTATGGGTAGTTGTTGCGCTCTTTTTTCTTCTGGGCAAGAAGATTCTTATAAACAGACATATGCCACCTTCGATTATATTTGAGAACTGTAATAAACAATACATCAAAGGGTCCCATCCTTGTGCCGCTCGCTGAAGTTCAATGGCCATTCTCAGCATGGTTGCCAAGCGACCAAGTGTTAGTCGTTTCAATTTGCAAAGGTAAATTTGACAAGCCGATTGCATTCTGTACTGTACAGAGACGAGGCACAGAGGAGATTGATTGACATTGGTCTATAGTCCACAGAACACAATGCGCGTTCATACACTGTAAAAAAAAAAAAAAAGCATAAGAAAACTGCACTCAGAAAATCTGTGAAACAGTGAAGCGAACGAGAATTTGACATGGCACACCGGCTGTATAGTGACCTTGACTGACTTTTAACTTTTGAATGCATTTTTTTTTTTTTTGACCACCCTGGTTTATTTGAAAGCATACCAAACCTGTGAATGTTGCAAGAATAAAAAGCAACTGATTTCTGGCACAATACTGCCCCCTAAACTGTGGAAAGCCTTTTTCTGGACAAAGTTGCTTATGTTACTAAAAAAAAATTGATAGTTTCATCTCAAGTCCAGCAGTTCTACCGATTGACCAATATTATCAGCCAATATTTGCCTATCAAAGGCATAGAGGTATTTATTGTTACATTGTATATGTTGTCCAATACAAATGAATATGAAAACACAATAAAATATATTTATACATATTTGAATTTAAATATTTACACAATAAGTAATGCAGAAAATAATTTTTAGTGTGATTTACTATGTTTTTAGCTATTTATTTATTCTGTATTAAAAAGTCAGCAATGACGCTCAACATAAAATATTTAACATGTAAACCTACGATATTTATATTTAGGGTGCTTATTTCAATGTATCTTCTCAGTTATCATTTCTAGTATTATAGACAATTTGATATATTATGTGTATAATGTATAATAAGGTTAACTATTATTTGATGGTTATATTTTAGAGACCATAGCCTCAATATACCTTTGCATCATATCAATGTTAAACGTGAGCACAGTCCACATAAAATTTAAAAAAAAAAAAAAGCTTTACTGTACTGCCTAACATATTGGCTTTCAGTAATTTTTTTTTCCTTTAAACTTGTTATCAACTTTTAAAATCCTATATCGGACTCTGGTCAACCTTTGTCCAATAACAGGGAATGTCAAAATATGACCCCAATCGGCCAAATTGTGGCACTGTAACTAACATCAAAATTTGCAATTTTGGAGAAGCCAAGTCCCTCACGCTGCATATCAAATTACATACGTACACAGGCATATAATTTGATATAAATAACAACTGATGGCCCTGGTCTTCATCGCTCAAGTATGACTGACCTAAAACATAGCTACAACTCAGTTTTGCTTTACAAAAAAAGTGTGGACCTTTAGTCTCCTCTTTAGCAAGTAAAATGCATACTCAATAGGGTTTACATCAGGGGAGTGACATAGGAACATAGGAACATATGGTCCAGTTTGAGAAAGTAAACCATTTTAGTAACACAATGTGGTTTTATTGCTGCAATTTACTCATCTGTATGTTGGTGAAGGCTGGGGAAGTGTAATGTGTATAGGAATTCACCACCTGTTTGAAATAATTTTCTTCTTGCAGACACTGAAGTATGCCTTCCAAACCCATGATCGACTCTGTTTTGTAATGGAATATGCAAATGGGGGCGAGGTGAGACCTCACATACACAGTCACATAGAGATAGACTGATGTCACTTGATGGGAACAGTTTGCAGTGAAGACTCAAACAGATCTTTAAGAGGTAAGTGTTTGACTGTATCTGCTCTCACCTTTTTCAGCTCTTCTTTCACCTGTCACGGGAACGAGTGTTCACAGAAGATCGGGCACGCTTCTACGGGGCAGAGATCGTGTCAGCGCTCGAGTATCTCCATTCACGTGATGTTGTTTACCGTGATCTGAAGGTAAATACTCGGCGTTGGTTATCATCAGTTTAATATCTATACAGGATTAATATGGTTAATAGTAAATGGATCGACTAGTTTATCGCTTTTACAGATGTAGTGACAACTCATTCACCCTTTCAAAGACACATTCATACTAGTGGTGAAGGCTACCCAACACGTTGTCACCTGCCTTCGTCAGTATACCATTCATACACCAATGACACAGCATTGAGAGCTGTTTGGGGTTTTGTTTCTGGTGTATCTAATGATCAGGGATAGAATCACCAATATTCTGATTAGTGGACCACTATTCACAACTTTCCTGCGAGTGTTACTGGACGTCACCATGACAACACAAGACACGTTTTGTTTAGGGTACTTAATTTCCAGGTTAAGCCCAATGAAGCTAACTAGCACATAGGAGACAAGTGCAGTACAAACAATATGAGTGTAATTGTAAAAGCAACATGTGTTTTGCAATAGGAAGTAATTCATACTGATATGCTTTGTTTATAGCGCTGGTAAGAAATAAAGACCATAAACTCTTGTGCTTCATATCTTTTGCATGAATTGACAATATGACAGTTTCAACTTAAATTTAATCCATAAACTTTGAATCACGCTGCTCCCAGCCTCTGTGTGATGCACAGGTTCAGTAGCAGCGAGGAACAATTGCGATCTGTGTTACAGAAAGATTTCATACTAAAATGTGTTCTGGTTTGGACAGATACACAACGAATTAAACATTAAGGACATACAGATGGACAGACATCTTAATAAAACATAGAAACCCTATTTATAAACACTGTACTTAGTTTAGCATTTTGGGACTCTGTTGGCTAAGGTTAGCTCCTGGCTATCAAACAGCATATGCAACAGTGTGTTTGGATCAGTTCTGACGTGTCACCATGGAAATACTGTGGAAATACTGATATTGAATTAAAAATTACTTCATAACATTTTGTGAAAAGTATGTATGACACTCAACTATCTGAAACTGTCATCACTCCATTTCTTGCTTTCCTGTTAATGGTTTATGTTGGCAGTCAGTCAGTGTGAAAAACAAACTGATTAGCATCTACCTCCATGTAGAGGTAGATGCTAATCAGTTATGTTTTTTTTTTTTTTACTTTTAAAGAAGGAAATTACAGAAACATCAATAAGTAACTTATATTAAATAATGACATTTGTTGTTTGAGGTGTAGCTTTTTCCATTCGCATGGAAATATGTCAGGCCAACAGAATTATTTATGACTCCTATAAGGTTAAGGATTGTTTTTGTAAATGAACCCTTTTTTCAGATTCTGTGAATCCATCATCATGAGGATAAGAACTAATGTGTATGTCATGTTACTCTCTGTCAGCTGGAGAATCTGATGCTGGATAAAGATGGACACATCAAAATCACTGATTTTGGCCTTTGTAAGGAGGGCATTACTCCTGATGCTACCATGAAAACCTTCTGTGGTACTCCTGAATATCTGGCACCTGAGGTAAAGTTCTTAAAACTCACCTGGTAGCACGTCCTTTTACACAAGCAGTCCCATTTTCTTCACACTCTTCACCTCTCCACTACATACAGTGAAAATAAACCCAATATTTACTTTTAATTTAAAGGGAATTTACTGCAAATATGGTGACAGTGCCGACACATAAAGAGAACATGAAGCCTTTCTAAACAATGACTGTCATTGTTCAGAAAGGCTTCCTGTTCTCATTTGTGTTGTGTGCTGTTGACCAATGTCTGTATTTATCAAGGGTTTCAGGATTACTCCTAGTTATCATGCTGCATTCAATTCTAGAACAAAGAAAAAAACCTCCCTCAAAGTGGGAAGTATAAAATTAGCTATTTATGAAGTAAAACATTCTCATCTCAGGGTGAATGATATTACAATATAATTGATACTTCATGATCCTAAAATGTTTCTCATTCATTCCACTATGCAGTTTACTTTATAGGGAGCTGAGCTAGAGAAAAAATGAATGATGTATTTCTAGCCAATTTCTTTACTGATTAAATAAAATTGTTAACATAATTTGCTGCCACAAGGCTGTCATTTCTGTTAATCCAAATTATGTTAATGTTTTGTAAATCCACACTAACTTTCTCAACCAGTTCTTTGTGCCTATTTGATTATGTCGAAAGAGAAATTCTGTTTTTCCTTTTAAGTCGGACTCTTAACTTTGTTTCTAAGCTCCTAAAAACCTCTTATTATTCCAACAGCCTAGAGGCGACCATCCAAAAATTTGGACATAATATTTAATATTTATAAAAAACCAAAATGAATTAATTGAATCCCTTTTCAATTAATTGTCTTACAATTGCCTTAGATATTTTTTTTTTCAGTGATTGACTTGAATATGACAATAAAACAGTGTGCATTAAAAAAACTTGTTAATTTACAAAAAAATGGCTGTGAACGATCCACTCCAATCACCCACCCCCAATTTCAATACTTAACGAAGCATTTTATTTAGCTTTCTAAATTAGTTCTGAAATGGAGACAAATTTTTAACACTCAAGACGGACAATTATCATACAGGATTTATTTTTAAGAATGAGAACAAAATGACTTAAATTGTGCCATTTTGATTGCACTTAAGATTATATTTTGCTTAACTTTATCTATGTGGGCTCCGATGCTGCGCATAATGACTGGTGGGGAATCTGTTTTACTTGCAGGAAGTGATCCTACTAATCTGAAAAGTGAAATGTGGTCACTTGTGTGCAATTAAAGGGAAGGAGTTAACAAACTACAAAAGCTCAAAGTTTGAACTTCAAGTCACTTTTGACTGCCTAAGTTGATAATTGTACTGAGTCTGTACTATGTTCTTCTCTCAGGTCCTAGAAGATAATGACTATGGCCGGGCAGTGGACTGGTGGGGTCTGGGTGTAGTCATGTATGAGATGATGTGCGGCCGCCTGCCTTTCTACAACCAGGATCACGAGCGTTTGTTTGAGCTCATTCTTATGGAGGAGATCCGCTTCCCAAGGAATCTTTCGCCTGAGGCCAAGTCCCTGCTGGCTGGCCTGCTCAAGAAGGATCCCAAACAGAGGTGTTTGTTAATACTGATCCTGCGTGGCTGTTGCGGAAATACTTCCCCATCCTTAACATCTGGTTTGGGCTTACAGATTAGGTGGATGTCCCAGTGATGCCAAAGAAGTCATGAGTCACAAATTTTTCATCACCATCAACTGGCAGGATGTGGTACAGAAGAAGGTAAGACACTCTGAAGTTAAAGGAAGTGAAACTAAAGTTTATATTTTAGTCATGGAAACTGGGGATGTCCTGGCTGATACATATTTGTGAATTCAAAGCATTTCAAAAGCCTTTATTAATTACCAACTCCAATTTTTGCTCTCAGTAGCATGTAGAGAATAGTGCTTACATGTAGAAAGTTTCAAACATATTCTGCCTTTTGTCCCGTTTATTTTTTGAATCTGAATTTACTTTGCATTAGAGATGTGTAATGTCAGGATTATTTCAAAGTGCATATCAATACAGAAGCCAGTTTTCCATAATTTGCTGCAAAAAAGGTAAAGGCAAGATTCAAGAGTCACTGAAATTTAAACTGGCCCAAATTTAAACCCAGCTACTGCCGATGTGAGGCTGTGCTTCGGACTGTGTGACAGCTCTGATCTTAATCCAACTGCAGTAGATTACTCATGTTTGAACTTTTCCTCAATATCTGTTTTCTGCTACTTTATAAATTGATTAAGTTCACCATGTCTTCTTAAAATATTATAATTAATCTGCTACTTTATGTTTGTGTTCAACTAATTCTTAGAAGTAAATAATGTGTTTTTTTTAGAATATTAACACAAACTAGATCAGGGGTTGGCAACCTGCACTTATAAATGGAACCCGACCCGTGTGTGACAACCTCTCTACACCCGGGTACTCTGCGTTTTGTTGTTTTTAGTTGTGATGAGTGAGAAGGAGGGACAGGTCGGACACAGGTTTTCTTTATATTTGTGGCTCAGGCTGTGTTTATTTCTCGCCGATCTACCATTCTTCCAGAACAAAAGACGCGAACCGCCTTAAAACAGGGGTCACAAATATATGGTGTCCTTCAATGTGGGTTGAGGGGTCACAAACCCCAATATACTGACATGGCTTGATTGTGGCCCAGCAAATTACTGGCCCTGTTTCATATTAATCAGAAAGAACTACGTTGAGACATGTCACACTTCTTTTGTATGCATACAAGTTATTCCTTTTAGTCCATGAACCAGGGAGCTTGTCCTACCAGTTTTGATGAAGCAAGGTCTGTGTCCTTAGTGTTGTAAAAAAATATGATAGCAGTGCATGTTAGCTATGTATATGCGATCACTACTTCTTCAATCTTGCTCTGATTATAAATGTCCATCTTTTTTTGCCATTTCACATACAGAGCATATAACATATGCATTCATGAGCAACTTCAATAGCCACCAAAGATGACTCAAAGAGTGAAATGACTATGACTTTTTAACACCAAATTTAATGCTGGTGGATCATGTATGTTTAAAAAAGTGTGTAAACTATAGGGCACTCCTAATATAGAATTATATACTAAATATACATACATATAAAGTTCATGCTGACAAAGGTTTAGAGCAAAAACCTACTGGAAAGGCATTAAAAAGACTGTTTAAAGTAAAGTCATGTACCAGAAACAGATGTGAAGTCACAGAAGTTATATAAAAACTTAAATGAATAGGCCAACCCTAGATGAAATTTAGTCTCATGCCATATTCCCGAGTTGGATAAGTGAGCAAAAGCATTTTTCATTCAGCCTCATGGTTGTCCGTATTAGGGGTGGGTATTGCCAAAGAAGTCACGATTCGATTCGAATCATGATTCACATGCCACGATGCGATTCTATCACGATGCATCACGATACTTGAATTATTGCGATGCATTGCGAATTTTCAC
>JAOWBC010000182.1:20504065-20516126 GCA_028566105.1 Hypoplectrus providencianus
ATAGATAGATAGATAGATAGATAGATAGATAGATAGATAGATAGATAGATAGATAGATAGATAGATAGATAGATAGCGTTTTGAAATTCTGTTGTCGCGAAACTCCCTTTAAACTGCACTAGTTGAGAGCAGAGTTGCGTAGATAAATTTGGGAGCGGCTCTGTGCTGCTAATCTCCTGCATTCAACTGCATCAAGACACGAATATGAGGCAAGATCAACAGCGGAAGTGTACCAGTATACCTACAAAATAAAAGCACACGCTACTTCATAATACAAATAAAACAATCATTCCAGCATATCTCCCTTTGACTGGAATAACTGTTATAAAAGGAAAAGGAAAAACAAACTATTACATACTTTAACTCACTGTCTTACAACTTGTGTAGTTCAGTATATTAAGTATAAATAAAAATGTTTATTTAAATTTTTTGAATAGTTCTACACGACTACATGTATATGTGCATATATGTTGTGAAAAACAATGTTGTAAAATAATTGTACAGGGTGTACCCCATCTATAATCTCATGTCCAACTGGCCAAGAGTTTGGATAGGCAGTTAAGAATGAGGAATTAATTATGTTCTAAAGCAAAATAGTAACTCACTGGTGATAACATATTTCTCCTCAAACATTTGGCCTGTAATATTCCTTTATCTGTTCATGCTCAGTGCTTTTATCCACACTGGTCATGGAGTATCTTCATCATGAAAAGAAAAACACTAAAACAAATGAATACACATTTATTTTGAAATAACTGAAAAGCTGACAATGGATACTTTCTTGTCCATTTGTTGTCTTTAATTAGTGCTTTTAAAATGCAAACAGGCGTGTCTCACAGAACAACACAGTATAATCCAAGCAGCATTAAAAAAATAAACAGTTACAACTCAGTGCTATACATTGTTTATGTAATTATGACCTTAATAAAGTGGATTGATGAAAGAGAAAAATATTAAAACAACTGAATAATTAAATAAATGAAACCAACAATTAAATACTACATCCTATCTTAGTACAGTACGTCTATCCCCTTGTCAACAAAAAGCCTTTAATCACGAAAATTGTGACCGGAGGTCGCTGTTCTTTCTGAGCCTGTCAAATTTGACATGAATGGCAGCTTTACACAGAGCGCCAATAAGTGACTAGGCGCTTTGTCATTGCGTTGGTGGGCTCCGTCGGTTCTCGGAAACATTGTTTCATTAGCCATTGACCCTCCCACCACTGGGACAGCTGCATTAAGCTCACCACATCACGGATAGACATTTAAGGAAGTAGGCAGTAATCCTTCAAATTAAAGGAGGATTAACGGTCCATTATTGAAGAAATACAAATACTGGAATGATTACGATAACAAGAATAGCTTAAAAATTCAATTAGATTACAAAGCAGCTACATTCAAATCTAATGTTAATTATTTAGTTCGTATATGAAGGGTTTATTTTGAAACGCACAACTGGATATGATTTTTTTTTTTCTTTCAATAATAACTTAACACTGATGTGGCTGGACAAAACATACTGTACAGATCTCCGTGTTTATCTAAACGCTCCACCAGCAATTGTTGAAGAGTTGAACAAAACGTTTATGAATTTTATTTTTTTTGTGAAGTATCGGATTTACCGCGCGGGGTACTCTTCATACTACTCTTTTCCTCTGGACACTTGAACACTCCTTAATTTGTGTTCGCTGGATATGGACCGAGTTTAGACGGGATCTTAGCAGACATTCGCTGGCGGTTTGGTAAGTTAAGACTTCGTGCTCTCCCCGTTCATGATCGATTCTTGTAAGTTCCTGCTTTAAAACCACAATAATGAAGGACTTCCTTGTTTATGACTTCACAGTCTTGTGTGAGTGGATCAAGCATGTCATTCTAAGTCGCTTGAAAAAATGAACCCACTGAAAACAATATAGGATGGTCACAGCACAAGCACATCAAGTCCGCATTAGAGTAGACCAAAGCAGTGATAACCCACGTAAATTGGTCCTTATATGCACAAAACTATAATCAGCCGTTTGTTACGCGTAATCTTCTTACAGTTTCATTTTAATAGTGAATTTTACGTAATCATGACATAATCCAATCACCAGTAAGCATTAACTCCTCCTGAGGAAAGTCAATAGCACGCATTAAAGTATGGGTGAACAGCGAACAGTCGTGTCAACCAGACATGCGCAAACCAGTGAGCCCTGTCTGTATTCAGAGCACTTACCACAAATCCTATTTTTGTTCAAATTGTATGGTCATCACTGCGTTTAAATCAGAGCAGAAGGACACCGCTAATGGGAATAGTCATACTCACATACCCTCATGATGACAACCACTGAAACTGAACTGAACTGAGAACCTTCTGAACTGCCTCAAAGAACTCCTGGGGTCTTTGAAACCCTTTCACAAAACAGCTAGTAATAATGTAATAATTGTTTTGTTTGCTTAGTTTGTAGGAAATGGCAGCTGCTCTCAGTGGACGAAGCCCTGGAGGAAGAGGACTGAACCGAAATAAGGGTCGGATTTTGGGCATCATTGATGCCATCCAAGATGCAGTGGGGCCCCCAAAACAAGCAGCTGCAGATAGGCGGACTGTGGAGAAAACATGGAAACTCATGGATAAAGTTGTAAGTTTGAATACATAAATCATGGAGAAGTGGAGCAATGCTAATTGGGGGCACATATTTCCCTGATCAGTTGTCAAACTGCATTATAAATGATTAATAATTGGTGTGTCCAAGAACTACAGAATAATAAATTAAACCTAATTCAAAATTAAGCTAAAAAAATCTAGTGTTAACATAGTTACTGATGAACACTTAATATATGGTTGGATTCTTGTATATTTGCAAAAAATGTAATAAAATAATTTAGATAATACCCTTTTAAAAAAAAGTAACTTTTTTATAGTTTGAGTTTAAGCAGAGTTGGAGCTTTATTTTCAAGGGCACTTGTCAATAATCAGTAAATCAGAACAAAAAAAAAATCCATCAAATTATCATGAGATCCTGTTTGATTGTTCTGTCAAATGCCAGCTTACATTTTATCCTGTAACACACCTGAATGTTCTCTGCCACAGGTTCGCCTCTGCCAAAATCCCAAACTGCAGCTGAAAAACAGCCCACCATACATCCTGGATATCTTACCTGATGCTTACCAGCACCTGCGGCTTACACTTGGCAAATATGAAGAGAACCAGAGACTCACACAGCTCAGTGAAAATGAGTACTTTAAAATCTACATTGATAGCCTTATGAGGAAATCTAAACGGGCCATCCGGCTCTTTAAAGAGGGAAAAGAGAGGATGTATGAAGAGCAGTCACAGGACAGGTAAGAAAACTGTACATAAGAGAACATTTTTATTTTGATTTGTTGTTTTTTTTTTCCCCATCATGGTGACTTTGAGTGACTAGAGGAGGGCAACCATATTCAAAGCATTAAGGAAGTGACAAAGTGCTTTAACCACTCACTGAAAAAGAGACACTTTTAAAGATGAGTGATTACATTTATCTAGATAAGGCTAAAGATTTTTTATTATTACTTTATGGACCAGGGTGCCTAATGGGTGCTGTTTCCACTATTATTGTCCTAAGGATAGCTAGCAGTTGTAACTTTCTAGCAGTAGCCAAGGTGCTTCATAGTGAAAGAGTAGCAAGAGCATAGCAGAGAAATGATAATCCTGTGACCTGTTATCATTATTGGTAGTTTGTTGTTGATTTAAGCATTAAAATGGTTTTGTTCTGGTGGTACACTATGGTAAGGTCCCCTGGTTCCAAGGTAGTTGTCACGGGGCAGCTCACGAGGTAGGACCCAGATGCGAGACAGTGGAATGAGCATAGCTCAGCGGGCTGGCAAAGACAGGGTTGATCCAGTCCTAAAACCAGGCGAGCAGGTGGACAGTCGGGAGACAGGCAGTCAGGGACGAAAGGCAAGTCTATCCAGGACCAGAGCAGGAAAACAGGAAAGAGGTAGGCGACAGGCAATCAGGTTGTAGTTGAACGCTGTAAAGTCTTGCATGGACGCAACAAAACAATCTGGCAGCGACTGAGTGTGAGGGTGGAGCTTATATGGCCGAGGGTTGATGAGCAGAAACCAGGACAGGTGTGCGATTACCTGATGAGGCACAGGTGTGTTGCTCTGCCCCAGAGGAGAAACTAGGTCACCACTAGGTGGTGCTGACAGGAGTGTTTGGTATTACATGGTTTAAGCACGCAATGGATGATGGAAGCTGATACAGTGAACCCTTGTTTATCGCGGGAGTTACGTTCCAAAAAGAACCCGCGAAAAGCGAAATCCGCAAAGTAGTCAATTATTATACAGTACAGTATTATAGAAAGAAACCAAAGATCCAAACCTGTTTT
The DNA here is from genome assembly GCA_028566105.1 of Hypoplectrus providencianus. Taxonomy (NCBI): domain Eukaryota; kingdom Metazoa; phylum Chordata; class Actinopteri; order Perciformes; family Serranidae; genus Hypoplectrus; species Hypoplectrus providencianus. The sequence continues at coordinate 20,508,414 of JAOWBC010000182.1, forward strand.
CAGGCAAAAGCATTTGTTGAAGAAATAAAAATGGAACGTTTGTTTTCTTACAAATAACTATGATAGTTTTTAGAAATACTGTAAAATAATAATTTGAATGATCAACCTACGGTTGGACACATTGTGACTCAGTGTATTTCACTGAGTGTCAAGTGGATTTATGATGTGTTGTGCAGGCTATCATGATAAACATTTGCTTATGCTTATCCTGACTCCGCTCCGCTGTGGTTATTTTTCTACTGAAGCAGAACACAATGTGTGTTCATACACTGTAAAAAAGCATAAAAAAATGCACAAAGAAAAAATCAGCAAAACAGCATAGCCGCAAAATATGAACCGCGATATAGCGTGGGTTCACTGTACTCCCTTTTAAAATACATCGTCAGGATGTGTCTGCCATCACTGCCCTTTTTTTTTTTTTACCCCCTGCCATAAAACATTCACAAAAAAGCTATACTTCATCTATAACTCATCTCTGGCTTAGGATGTGTATCACCTTTTACATAAATGAACCAACCTTCAATAGCTGCAATTAAATCCCCAATAATATCTCAAAATCCTACTTCAGAAATAAAACACTTAATTTACAAGTAATTTTTTGAAGCATTATGTCAAAACACAAACAGTACTCTGTTCCTCTTTATCATTTAATTAATTAAGATGCAAGTAACTAATCTTAAAAACCTCCAACATACTCCATAATAAATTCCTTTCTTTCGTAACTCATTCAATAATGGACAGTGATGTTCGAACATGGACTCATGAACATGAGTTGATGGCATAGGTAACATTGATGATAATGGTGCTGATCCAAATTGAGAACTTTTCACACTTCACCAGGGATCCAGCATGTCTAGAAGTTGTTATCAATCACAGGTTTTGTGGCCTTTTACATCTGGCATGCCACCTTAACTTAGTTCTTCCCACTGTGGTTGAGATGTGATAGTCATAAGCATGATTGGCTAAGTTTGAAAAAAGAGTGGGAGGAGAAGATCGAGAAGTGAAAGAAAGGAGAGTAAGAGGGAGAGAGGCTTCGCTTAACTGTATGCTGTATCTAATGATTATCATAATATTAAAAAAATGTCATACTACCTAGTCAAGTTCCTGACAGCTATGTTGCTATTTTTAAGTCAACCAAAATGTCAATGTCAGTCATTATCCATAACCACTGATTCATTCATTGGGTTTCGAGGGACTGAAGCCAATTACAGCTAACATTGGGTGAGATACAGGCACCCTGACTATCGCATGGCTAACACATAAAGACAGGTGGTCTCACGCACCTTTTCAGTCCTATGGGCAATTTAGAGCCGCCAGTTAACCCTCACCTGCATGTTTTGGGACTGTGGGAGCATATTCATCTTTTGAGTTCACTTGTTCAAAGGCATACATCATTGTCAGTAATTGAGACAAAGCACACTTCAGCCCCACCCCTAATGGACAAGAAACCAGAATTATCAAGGAGACACCTTCATTAAAATGCACTGTCAAGGGAGAGCAATTAATATTTGTTGGAAAACAACAGAAACATGTCTAAAAGCTGCTGTGTGTTGAAATACACATCCAACAACTTATGGGAACCAGAACAAAGTTTTCTAATAAAAAAAACAAAACAAAAAAAACAGAATTCTTAAGAAGATTGAAGTGGATATTAGGAAACCTTTCTTTTCTAATATTAAGATAAAATTAGCTTGCTAAAAGCCAACAGGGGACAATTTCAGTCTGCAGAGATCTTAGCTTCTTCATGAGAATGATTTTTGTGGAAAAGAAAATATTTAAATAACTAGAAAAGTTTCCTCTCTTTCAGAGAAATTAAAAGGGATTCTCTTCATTTTTTCAGATAACAGAAAAATATATTGTGTAGTTTTCTATATTTTGCAATCAAACACTCAGAAATGTTGTGTTATTGGCCTGATAAAAGAAAATGAATTAATCTTTTTCAGATATATTTTGTTTTGAGAAAATCACATAATTCACCCCAAATTGGAAATTGTATCAAATTCTGAGTGACTTTAATTTAATCAGCATCCATTTATTATCAACATTTTAAACACCATGCAGTATCTGATCGATATAGCATTACACCAACATGTTAATAGCACCAGTCAATAATGAAATCATGTTATGGAAAATACTTTTTTGGCCAAAAGTGCAATGACTGTATAGGATTTACTTTTATTACATTAGGGTAAAATGTTAATTTGTGGCGGTGTTGATGGGCGCAACAAGGAGTGTCTGTTAAAGAAGACTGAGACCTTTTCAGGAACCTGCAATGCAAGCCAGAATGTCTAATTATTATTTTTGCATTTTTTAAATAATTTCTGTTTAATACGTTTAAGTGACCATATTTACTCCTACATTGCTCCAGGTAGTCTGTCAGCTTTCAGACTGTTTCAGATTAAGTTGGATTTTTTCAATATTTCTATGTAAATTAATACATTTCAGCTGTTAAGTCTGCTATAAAGAAATTCTGTCACAAAAAAATGTTGGCTCAATATTTCATGTATTAATAGGAATAGGGAGTGATTTTCGTTATGGTTACTTCAAACAAATGTCCGACTCTATAACCGACAAAATATAACCATGTGTATCTTTGTTTCATTGAAGCTAAACAATTTATTAGGTAATTCAAATGGTTTGTGAAGATATTCATTGTTAAAATGAGTTAAAAACGTAAATTAAATTCTACTGTATGAGGAAATTGTGTTAAGTTACAGAGGCCGGCCTGAGGGTGGCAGTAGCGTAACTTGTCAGAGTTGACAAGAACGTTAAAGAAGGAAGTATTCCACTAAAAAAGGTTCAGAAAAAATAACATAACAATGCCCTGCATTACTCTTGTAACTTTAAAATGCACACACTATCTTTAGTAAAAGGTATCAGTAGAAACAAATTTATTGTGCCGAAACCTGGGACGACAGAGAATTCATGTTTAAACAGATAGGAAAAGATGATAGCTGCGACTAGCCAACCACCTGCAAGAAACTAGTACCAAAATAAAGGAGCATTCACAGAGACTGAAACAGAAGCGTGGTGTTATACAAGCTGACTACAAAGTACAAAGACATTGTGAGTTATGACCTATATGAGAGGTGCTATCTAGGGATGTCTCATACAACTTTCTTGCCTCAGATACGATACAGTTATTACAGCTTTGAGTAATGGTCAATACTGATATTGATCCGATCAATCATGTATATTTTTATTATTTATTTTGTATGATGGAATGTTAGATAAGTCTTGATCAAGTGATATAAATCAAGCACATAACTATAGTCAGCAATAGGCGAGAAAAACTGACCCAATTATTTATTCATATAGAAAATAATTTCTCAACCCTGAAAAATAACCTCAAGGATTCCAAAAAAATATATATCTTCAAAGACCAGTATGTTTAACTTGAACATACACACTTCTACAACTAAATAAATAAATAGGAACATCCTGAAAATTAACATCTAATCCAAAAAACTTATAAAGTGTAAAATAACAAGTCTAGTGCACTTCAGTTAACAATAGGAAAGGACAGGGAGAGGACAAGGACAAAAGTAAACCTACGTTATTGTCTATTGTCCAACTGCTCAGACTTACAAAATAAACATGTCACTCTAATAACAAGAGCAACGCTGCGCTTTCAGCCTGCTCCTGTGCTTCTCAATGATAAGTGAGGCTGTGCTGAAGAGCCTCGTGCTCTCGACACCTGAGCAAGGAGCACAGAGGAACTTAGCTGCTGTTGCTGCACAGGTGGGGAGTCGAGCTTGGTCGGCTCTCCAGAAATGGAAGGGATTGTTCTTATGTTCAATAGTGGCCTCACAGAGGTAGCTTCTCTAGTGATCTGCTCAGAAGGACCCACCGCTGTGCTGCTTTCCTCAAGTATCTGATCTAATATGCTGTCAAAGCTGCTGTTTGCAGTTTTCTTCACTAGCTCGGACACACTTTGATCAGATGGAGGCGTGGTCTTACTCTCTTCTTCTGCTTTCATCACTGCTGCTTTTAATGCTGCCATTGCATGTTCCAGGTGTTCCACATTTGGGAAGTATCTAACATAAATATAAAATAAATAAATTATTTCACGTAATGCATTTTTTTAGGGCTTTTCACACACCCAGTGCCCACACATTGGTGCTCACAGAAAGAAACAGTCACACAGAGTCATGGTCATGTAAACGGTGCTTCTGTAACCCATTTGATAATAGCCATAAATGTATGTATGCTTTATGAGATGTGTTAGATATCACTGGAGAGAGGAGCACTCATTTCAATCATTGTATATAGACAGTGTAGCCATCTGATCTTGCCTTATGTAGTCAAAACACACAGTCACATAGGCTTTCTAATATACATCAGATTAGGCTAAATAAATGTAAACATTTATACCCCTTTTTGTCTTTAAACCCTGGATCTAGCAGCATTGCAACGGTGCAGAGGGGCTCAGATTCCACATCTCTGAAACGTCTGTGGACTGCATCCGGAAAGGTTATAGTTTTTCCATAGTTTGGATCCCCTGCTCATTTTCACTCTTCTCAGTGAGAAACTGTGTCAGTACATACACAGTGGGGATGACATCCTCTGTGGTTAGCAGAGGCCGCACTGACATTAGATGTTAGCTTTTAAAAGGGGGTCAGGGTCTACGAGGTCTTCTGTAACAGCCCCCACTTGATTGCTATGAAAATGGCAGGAAGGGTGTTGTTTTCTTTGGAGAATAGGCATGCAGTGGCCATTTTTGATGAACGTGGCTGTCAATCATGTACTGGGTACTGCTCAATTGTGTCTTCACATCCTGCTGGAGACGTTTTGGTTTGACCTTCAGCTCAATTTGCAGGTCTTCAAGGCTTGAATAAGCCCTGGGAGAAAATGACCCACTATTTTTGTTTGTTTTCGTTGGCAAGTGCATTACTTACAGCTCGCTGTGACAGGACTCCTTTATTGACAACTAGGGTTGCCAGCTCCCAGAAAAATACATAAGGGACACCTCACTAGCAGGGCAGGCCGACCCGATGGCCTTCAGCCTTCCTGCTTGGTGAAATGTTTTAGCTCCTTTTTTGTGAGTGAAACGATTTACTCAAAGTGAACTATTTGACTTGAACCTGAATTTAATTAATGCATATTTTTGAGTGATGAAGTGATGAAGAAATTATTATCCAGTAATTCACTTAATTGCAAAATAACAACATTTATTTATTTAATCTTGTTGTCTTCTGCTGTCTTCTCCAAAGCAACAGTGCGTCAACCAATGGGATGAGAGTATTCTGTATGCTGTCAGCTCATTGGTCACAGAGCAGGAGAGGGCCTGGGACGGTTGCCAACTATGGACAGCAAGCTGAAGGCTGATTGCAAAACATCCTAAGCTTGGCACACGCAGCTGATCCATAGTTTTTCTCATACTAGCAGTGTTTTCTCTTAAAGTACCTTCTTTTTGTCGATCTTCCACTGATGCAGCACATCTTCAATGGCGTTCATGATGACATAAGCTGTGTGAGAACCTCTGAACTCACGTGCATGTAACACTGCTCCCCGCAATGTAAAGTTAACATCTATGCAGTGTGCAGTCAGACTTAATAAGGACAGCGCAGGATGGTCTGAGCCCCAAATGTCGATGGTGAAGCTAACAGCGTTAGCTTTCTCGACATGTGCAGCAACACACTCTTGAACTTCTTGATTCATTTATGGTATAGCTTAATCAACAATGTTGTAGTGGCTAGGCATAATGTTACTTGGCTCAAGGTGTTCAATTAAGTGTTTAAACCCAACATTACTCACCACCGACAGGGGCTGGTTATCATGCACGTAAATTGGCATAATTTTTCTGTCATAGCTAATGCCTTTTTGCAGTGAGCGTTTGTCATGCTTTGCTAATGTTTCAGACAGTGTTGGTTGTTTTAAGGGGCTTGTTGTTTCTTTTCCTCAATGGTCTTGTTAAACTCCTCAGGCTATTTTTTGTGATACTTCTTTAAATGTGCAATGACGTTCGTCGTATTAAATTTCCTTGGTTCTGCCACCATGGGAAATATGTGCATGGCAAGTTTTGAACTCAGCTGCTATGTCTTTATTCAGATTTCAAGGAAAAGTAATTCCACGGGCCCCACAGTGGTCTAGTGGTTAGCGCTCATGCCTTGCAGCATGAGTACCCGTGCCGGGTTCAATCCGGGTTCAATCACTCCTGTATGGAGTTTGCGGGTTCTCCCCCTGGATGCGTGGGTTTTCTCCGAGTGCTCCGGTTTCCTCCCACAGTCCAAAAACCTGCACATTAGGTGAACTCTAAATTCTCCATAGTGTGGTTGTTTGTGAGTCAACCCTGCGACAGGCTGGCCACCTGGGTGTACCCCGCCTCTGGCCCCAAGCCGGCTGTGATAGGCACAGCCTCCCCGTGATCCGGGCATGCCAGGAAAAGCGGTTAGATATGGTAAGATAATGAAATGAAATGAAATGAAAGTAATTTCACACTGCCAACATTATTCAGCTGGCTGGTACTTAGCATACATTGTTGTTGTGATTATGTGGGCTCTTCATGCTGTATCGGGGATGCTGCTCAATAGAAGAGCTGGAGCTGAATCTGGAATGGACTGCTTGTGCCAGCATCAAGAGCCATTGCAGGATTAAAAATATCACAGAGCAATTATGATGCTGCCATAGCCATGTTTAGAGAGAGACCTGATTGTGAGTGCACATAGTCTCTAGGAGTAGTTTCAGGCACAAATGAAGGATTGCTGTTCCCAAAATTAATCCAGATAATTCCAAACGATCTTCCTCTTGCTTATTCAATTCAAAGTTTATTGTCGTATGTACAGTACAGAAACGTGTTACAATGTTGTACTATGACATTCTTAAATTACTGTCCATGGTGTTTGCCAACAATGAAAATATTGAAGCTACAAGCAGCGTTTAACGTGCCCCTGCGGGCACATGGACCTCAAGGAGGATCCAGCGCAAACCAGGTATCACCTCATCCAAGAAGAACCTGCACCAAATGGGTCAAGAGTCATGGTTGGGGCAAAGTCACACCAATTAAAAGGAAACTCCCCGCAACTGCAATTATACCTTGAATGTATGACAAAAGGGCTGAGTTATGGAAGGGGGCGTGCCTTTGGTAAAAGGGGCGGAAAAACATCACTGACAAATCAGGAAGTCTCTGTTGAATTTAGAATTCAGGAAGCTGACTATTAACTTACTTTAACAAACTACTCCTGGAGGTTTTCACCAATCGACTTCTAAGCTAGTCAGTAAGACCTTTATGAATAGTTATTCATAGTTCAGTTTGTTATTGTAAGTATGTGGGCATGGCATTGCGGCATATTTCAAGTCTTCTCCATGAACAGGAAGCTGCTCTAACTTTAGAATCCACCATTAAAACTTGAGCCCCAGACTTCCTATATTTGATCAAAGTCCAGAATTGCACACCTCCACATGGCAGTGTTGACACACAGTTATAGCATCCTCTGTTGGCAATGGGAAGCAACATGTCTATATAGTTTAACACAGCCCATACAAAAGGTTACACTTAGACAAACAAAATTTGGTCAGCAGGTTGCAGAAATTGGGTGGTGTGACTGTGTAGCCCAAATCCCATGTTTTTGTTTTTCCCCCAAAACATGAAAAAATGCTTAAAGAGCAACTTCAGCTGAAAACCTCTTTTTGTCAGTCATGTTATAATGTGGTAGGTCACAGCAAGCCATATGAGTATGCCCCACGCCAAAGTGTAATTTCGACCTACATGGT
>JAOWBC010000182.1:20517782-20536456 GCA_028566105.1 Hypoplectrus providencianus
TTTTACATGAGCGTCAACGTAATTTGCTCCCTTCTGCAGCCTGCCCCTAGCGGACACTCGATGAATTGCAGTTTTTGTCACTTCCGCATAGGCTTCACAGCTCAGAAGCAAGAGTTGCCGCTTGGAACGAACCTTTCTATGTTCATCTTATTTGTTTTTTTATTTTATATGTTAGTAAAATATTGAACTAATCTCCAGTTTCTTCAGTTTTCAGTACAGATTCTTTAACTGGCAGTTTAACAATATGAAAGTATATATTGTATCTTTTTTTTTTTGTTTGTTTTTTTTTGCTTTATTTCATGTCACCCAGTCCTACCACTAATGTCTTACTTTTGCACTTTTACATTTTATTTTGAAATAAGGAGTTCTCTGCAGCAGGAAGTTAAGGTCAAAATGCCAGAAGCACTGAGAATTTATCCTCCATGGAAAAGAGCAGCCACACCATGCTGCAGAGGCACCAGTGTGTCTGGAGAGCAACATTATGCTATTCAGCAGATGTTGGCACCAACATAAGACTGACTTGTTTTATAAAATAAACCCTACTGCCTATCATTACTTCCTAACCACCTAATTTGCAAACCAACAATGAGAACTGCCAGCATTTATTCTCTGAGCCCCGGAGATAATCTGGAAGATGAGTACATTGATGACAGTGACATCGAAATGTTGATGTTTCAGCAGATGCCCTGTCATTATGTCACTTAATGTGCATGCATTAAGTTTGCGTTAGCAAATTGGAGGTCAATTGTGGAGGTCAATTACCAGAAACAAAGAGAGAGCCAACTCATGGAAGCTCTGCATGTTTATCAGAATGGACAATAATGAAAACTATCTGTCAGATAAGGCTCTCCAGCAAATGGTTTAAAAAAACATCTATCAGCAGCTAAGAAGAAGGCACTCAATCAAGCTTTAAATGCCAATTTTAGCATTTACTTTAGACACCATGTCTCTGGATAATTATCTGGAAAGGCGAATGCATATTATTTATTTCAATACATGCTAAAAGAACCCCAGCATGGATATGTAAATTACTTGGCAGCACTGTTAGGTGCAATTCACCCTTTGCTGATACTTTGATAATACCTGATTTTATTGATGTCGTTGCACACTCATGTTGCACTTAAACTGATAATCCTCTCTTTCTTGTAGAAGATGTGACCAGCAATGATATGTAAAGCCACATGACATTGTTGAGCGCTGGCTGTCGTGGTGTCTAACAAACAACATGGGCATCATAGAGCCACTCTCATATCTAGAAACCTGACCAAGTTTATTAGTGGTCCACAACCATGTCTTTTCTGTGCTACCATTAGAGCTGTCACCTACCCCAAACCCCAAACAGACTGTGTCTGCTCCATCCCACCAAAAGCTAAGTTATTCTAACAGTAGATTTCAACATAAAAGCAGTTATTCACAATAACCCTCCATTGCAGTTGAATAACACAAAAGGATTTGATATTATGGCCCCTTAAACATTAGGCTCCTATCATCTAAAGCTTGAGTAGTAAACAAGTTAAAAAATATATTGTAATACTGACTTATTTTGTCTAACTGAAACCTGGCTGAGAGAGAGAGCAGGTTTTTTAAATCACGATACTGCACACATTTTTTTAACTACAGGCTTGCAACAGATCCTCATATTCAAGAGATCCTTATCTTTCTGAAGAGCATAATATTGTGTTGTTAGGACTCGCAGTCTTTTAAGGTGCATTTCCCACCTTAACAAGGAGTGAGGATACATAAGAATTCTTCACAGAAGTCTTTTTATCTTCACTGCATATAGATTATTGATTGGACATTGTAGCTACCCATTATACATCAAAACATAACTGCAGATTTATACCGGATTGAAGACTGATCACAGATTAAACTCAAGTATGTCACTTGTGAGTTTTATACTTTATTTACCTACGCATTTGCCATGAAGTTAAAAATCGGTTTTATTTTGGGTCTGAGCAAAAAATAATACACCTTTCTACATTCATGATAAATTATATTTTTTTTTTTTTTACAATCTCTTATTTCTCCCATTCAGAATTATTATGGCTAATATTTAAGTTAAAAAAAAAACTGTAGAGAGAAAGAAACTGTATAACTGTGGACAAGAAACATTTTTACATAGTCTTTTGTTCTCATTTGGTCCCCTCATGTTTGAGTTGCATGACTTTGGTCGCTGTATGCCCCTCCCCTCTCCACTTACTCATGGTAACCAGCCACTTTTGGGGAGAGGAGTGTGGTCATAATGACACAGGCCTTTAAAATAAAAGTCCCGCAAAGTAACTATATTATCACAGCATAGTATAATAAAAGTTGCAGATGTCACTGCGGACTAAAAAGGAAACCCAGATCTAGGCCTATGTCTCTTTTTAAAATAAAAGCCCCACAAACCTACTCTCTCGGTTGTTAAGCAGAACAAAAGCCTGAGAGGTAGCTGTATTTGTACAAAAAGAACAGGTGTAGGTGTGTATGAGTTCATACTGTTTTGTTTCCAAATAAATGCCCAACAAAGTATATATCAACACCCTAATTCTTTACTAGAATAAAACCCTGGGAGATTTTTGTGTCTTGACAGGAAATCTGGAGATAGGGGCTCTACCACCAAAGTGATTTAATCTTAATTTAAAGTTACTAACAGGGCTATGATAAACTCAGACACACCCTTAAAATTTCCATGGGAATATTCTAGTTTCCTATTATTCTTCAGATAAAGATCCCAGGAATGTTAATGTACTACTCATTGTGTAGCCATGGATCATATATAAAAAAAAAAACAGAATGTTGGTCATAGTGTGCTATGTCTTTTTAATTCCATTTCACCAATACCCATTGAAAGGAATGGCAGCTCAACGTGAAGTATTTTTCCCTAAGTTAAAGTTTTAAAGACATAAGTGAAGTCACTGAGCATGGGCATGAACACATTCACAAAAAATTATCTAAATTGTATCGATCTTAATTAGCTGTGATGGTATTCCCTTGGCCTCCAGCACCACTGTAAAGAATCCTGGGGTTATCCGTGATCAGGGTCTTTCCTTTAGCTCCCATGTAAATAAAACAACGACTGCCTTATTTCATGAATGCAATGAATGGATTAACAATAAATCCATTCATAATCCTCAACTGGTTCTGAATGCTGTGGCTTGTGTACTGATGAGAACCAGGAAAAGAAGTTCATCTTTCTTTTGTTCTAGCTTGGCTGCACTGGCTCCCTGTGAAATCCAGAATTTAATGAAAAATCTTTCTCCTCACTTACATAGCCTGTAACGTGCAGTCACCATATTATCTGGAAGAACTCATAGCACCATATTACTCTGCTAGAGCGTGCCCCCAAAACACTGGGTTACTTGAAGTTACTTCAAGCTCCTTTCCTGCGGAACCTGCAGATAGTGTTAAAAACACAAACAAAACGATTACGACTACAGTGCTCCCATCAAGCATTGGGGATATTTAGGGGAACCATTATACATGTGATTGCATTGTGAAGCCACTGGCTGCAGATTCCCGGTCTCACAGTATTAGCTATTTTTTTCTATTCTAAGTCTAATTGGCTAGTAATATTTGTTTGAGTGAGGGAGGCCTGTCTCTCATACAATTGGTAGAACTCATGAACCTGAACTGATATCATAAATGTAAGACTTGTACAAACACCCCACGTCAGAGATCCAGCACAGATCCTCAATACAATAGGCGCTGCTTAATGTCAAAGCTTTTTATAGTTGTGTATACAAACACCAACTTCCCATAGCAACACGATCAGCTTGGGACTTTCTAATAAGGTGCATTTGTTTCTGTTTCATTTTGGTATTGATTCAGGTTTCGATGGAAATATGAAACAACTTTTACAATGACATCATTATGAGATGGGGAACAACATTACACTCATTGCAGGATGACATGGCTTACATTTCTGAAAAAAAAATCAGAGAAAATCCCCAAACGAAGTTAAGCTTGGAATTTTCAGAATTTTTTACACTCGAAAAACTGTACCTTTTGATATGGATCTACATTGAGATGAAAAGCTATTTAGAAAACAATACAGTTATGGCACATTTTGTTTAAAAGCATGTGTGTTTGTTGTATGTCGTCTTTTCCTTCTTTTGCTCTGAGTAAAAGTGTAACAGGTTCTCACAGTTCAACGTGAAAGGTTGCAAATACATAAATATAGTTATGGTCAAACATTAGGAACAATCGCAAAGACTGGGTCCATTCAACTATGTTGTCATAAACTCATCAAAGTGTGGTGATAGGTTTTTAGCTTGTGGATAATACATCTGTTAATTATAATACCTACAACTGAGAAAATGACTGTAATATGCTGATAAAAGCCCATAGTTTAATTAGGACATAAGTTCTAGTTTACAAATTCATTTTGAATGATTTTCACGTAAAACAAATTAATCACTTGCCCTAACCCCAACCCAAAATTATAAAAGTTCTTTTTAATACCTACAGTGAAGGTGACGATCTGCCTTCATGTAACTGTAACACGATTACAAGATATTCAGTATAATGCTATAATCTGTTGTCATGTTATCAGTCTCATGCCACGTGTTGCTACTTTGGTACTTTAATTTTCTGTAGTGGTGCTACTATTTTATGCTCTTTAAAGTTAAACATTTAATATACAGGTATTCACAGACTGTGACAGTTTTCCTGTAAGGTTATATCTAAACAGGACTTTTTTTTTTTTACATAAAGCATGTCAGCCCCCCACCCCCACCCTCTCGAAGCATATAGACCCATCCCTTTCCTCTCCCCACCCTCACCACCACAGACCCCCACAAAGGTATTTTCCCTCCAGAAATACACAACCTGTTGCACATGTTGGGGCACATAGAGAAAGCTTTTCAAACCAATCCCGTCCCACAGCTAAAGTCAAGTTACAGTGTAACTGCATACCACAACCATCATCTTGTTTGGCTGTCTCCATGGTCAGCAGTATCAAACCTTGTTTTATTTTTAAGAGGACAGTAGGGTTGAGAGGAGCTTGACCAATGTGAGTTTTATCCACAACCTAGAGCATTTAGTGCGTAGGCCCATTTGAAGTATTGGTGTCAAATGTAATTAAAGCCTGACTGGAATTATTTAAAATCTATCTATAGTCCTCAGAGAGTCATCAGAAATTTTCTGTTATTCCAATTAAACAATAAATAATCCTACTGCAGCAAAAATTATGCCATTGGAAGGATTTATTGCTTATCTGGCAACTTAATTATATGTATGTATGTCTGACAACATAGTTTTTAATATATATATATGTATATATATATATATATATATATATATATATATATGTTTGTACATACATACATACATATACATATTCTATACACACATATGGGAACAACTTCCTGTGTTGCCAACAGTCAATACAGGAAGTGGTCCAATTCCAAGTTGGGAAAGTTATTTCCCAAGTGCCACTGAGGAGATCTGGCAAAACTGCCACATGTCCACCAGCAGGTGGTGACAATATTAAGGCAAGAGTGTTTTGCCCTCTAACTTGAACACATTAATGTTGCACACTAAAATTTCTTACATGAATTTGTGGAATACGCCATTCCCGTTGCAGCTGTTAAATGTTTCTTTGCACAACCCATAAAAAAACTTCAGTATAATTTTTCACACTTCTTCAGGGCAATTTGATCTTCTCAAAATTTGGCTCACAGGATCTGTAGTACCCCATGACTAAAAAATACTTTTGATAATCCCAAATATACCAAAATTTCCCACAAAAAAAACTACCAGCAGGTTGCAGTAAAAACAGGAAGTAGTGCATACATTGGCAATAATTTTTCCAGGTAACAGGAAATCACTCCCAACCAGTGTCCTGAGGGCCCGACTTGCTTTACCTCCGCGGGTCGCATGTGTCCAACTTGTGCAGAAGGCTTGGACCCTGCTGACACCTGCTTGCAGGTGTAGTTAAATTTGGGAATTGTTTAATTAATTAATGTATTTATTTTTGTTATTCAAGACAAAATAGAAATAGAAATGTGTACTAAGGGATAAAAAAAATGATTTAAAGAAAATGTCGAGTAAAAAAGAAAATCCCATTGTGATCACAGTATTGTGAACTGTGAATTGAAATGATCACGACATCCTTTTGGCCCATTTAAATACACCCAATAATTAACTCAGCCACGCATGCAGCCATTAAAATGTTTTGGAAAGTACTGAACATAAAAAGGGATAAATATAACTTGAATTACACTGCACGAATGGTGTAAGATTATTTAAATTGAGTTTTGTGGATTTCCCTTCACCATGGGGGTATCCCTTAAATAATTTTGAAGAAAATACATTTTCTTCAATATCAAAAAGAAAATTGGGGAGTTAGTATTCTTTAAAAAACGTAATAATAGCAAGCACATTTGAAGTCGTCACGAAGGAGGAAATAAGCTCTGAAGACCAAACGTGCTTTTTGTTGTTATCCACGCAGTGAACCTCCGCGTTAGCTTTAAGTGCCAGTCGAACAACAGCAGTGTTTTGCACTTCCGCATTGTCTTCACTTTTCAGCTCCCGAGGGCGGAGGTTATTTGTTTAAGAGTTTACTTCATTAAAGGTAGGCAAAATGCCTCAGGGGACTGCCAAGGTTAAAGCCACCTGTATTCAGTTATTACCTGTTTATTTACATGAACGAGTCACCCCACATTTCAAGCTGAGCACAGAACTCGTGGTTTCTAGGTTTTAGGGATTCTAAAGTTTAGGGTAGTGGAAAATATATGTATTAAGCCAACACAAGGTCACTGTACTTTAAAAAAAAAAAAAAAAAAATAGATAGATAGATATTTGAATTCGCGGGACAGCCCTCGAAACAAATCCTGGATTTACAAATTCTCGCGAAGGTAAGATTTACTGTCACTGCATCTTACAAAGACTAAAAGAAAAAAGAAAAAGAAACACGTGGCCATGATGACACACCGATATTACACGGTCATTAAATAAGAGCGGTAACTTGTAACTGTAATTGAAAGTTGCAAACTAGCAAATTAGCCAACTAACATATAAAACACATCGTGATGATTGAATCCATATAAAAAGACACACCAGAAGACCGTCTACCCAAATAACATATGTACTCCGACAACAAATAAAAAAACAAGTTTACCTTTGAAAAGCCTGTCGGCGGTCATCAGAGCCAGCAGAAGAAAAGAAGCAGTATTCATTCTCATAATTTTTTTTTCCAGGAGTTGTTGATACCTCTGATGAGCTTTAACAAATGTTGAGTTTAAGTCTGTCTGAATTTTCGACAGATGTGTCCCGTAGAAAGCTCACTGTTGTTCAAAAATGGCGTGTTTAGTCCAAAAGAGAGTACAGGTGGAACTGGCCACAGAAAGCTGTGACGGACTGCGACGACTGAAGGAGGAAGAGATGGCTCTTCGGGGATTTTGCTTGCATGCCGCTTTGAAGTGCTGTCGGAAATATGGACACTCCTAAACGCACGTGAGGGTCAACAAACAGTGCCGGGGCTTGCTCCAGATTATTAGTTCAACAAACTCTGAGTCTAACTCATAACTTTTAGTTGGCTAACACTAAAACGGGGAACCGAGTTTCCGGTTAGAGAAAAGCTGATTTGCGTTAGTTCAGTCAACTCAGAGTAGGTTTCTCGGAGTTAAACGCGAAATTGCGATTCACCATGGCAACAGGTAATTAAAAGACAGGTCCGCCATTCCAATCCAGCGGACAGAGATATATGACTGCATGTAGATAACCAATAGGGAGAGAGAGAGAGAGACAGAGAGAGAGGGAGAGAGAGAGAGAGAGAGAGAGAGAGAGAGATTTGTAGTGCGCCTGTTCAAACTGCTCAGAGCGAGCTGTGATATACCAGTGTTGCTAAAATATGCGTGCACCCCTTCTGCCCTTACCTTTGTTTCTGATTATGCAGGAGTCACATTCTTTTCCCAACTTATATTTCAGGCATTTTTGACAGGACAATGGGATTTTCATATCTGTAACATTCATTTTGACCGAAATAATATGTGCGTGCCAATCTCGGCAAGTAAAATACCAGTGTTGCCAAATAACGCATAAATAACTTTATTCCTGAATATCCAGGGGTCACATAGTCTGAGAAAGGGGAGGATGCAGATCTCGGCAGGTTATTAAATATTGTCCCACTTCTACATAATGCCTGCCTTTTAACACTGAATAAGGTCACTTCAAAAAGTACGATAGGAATCTTATGGTAATATAGAATATTCTTTATTTGATCGACTTTGACAGATGGCATTTTTTTTTCTGTGCGAAAATGCTAAAACGCAGCATTAATAATATATCACTTGTAAATATCGAACTTGATGTAAGAAGGATGTGCTGAGTCATAAATAAGTCCAAACTTTCAGGTGACATATGATTCATATAACACCACTGATTGGCCCATAGGAAGACTTTTCATTCTTATTTTACCGCAGAAATCATCGCAATGCCTGGTAAGTTCCTCTTAACGCTGTGCGCGCTCTCGCGAGGTTTGTGCATATCTCGGTGTGCAGGCAACACTGTCATTTTGCGCGAGCACGGAAGAGTTAACCAGACCAGATTAGTCGATTGTGGAGCAGTCCGGGAACAGGGAACAGCCAATGAGATGCGACAAAAAGAGCATCAATGCATTATACGTGCACACATACCTGGCCCATAAATCCAATTCTGATTCTGATAAATCATTTTATTACACACAGAGTTGCAAAGTTTACAGTTTGTGTTCAATGAACACACATGGCAAAATATTGATGGTCCAACAGCTCATGGTAGGAAAAGGATGGTTCAGAAAAGGGATAGGGAGTACATATGAAAGATTATGAATTCAAAGATTAGTTCAGATCGGTTAATATTATACATTAAATAAAGCCAGTGGTGCAGTGCAGTGTATTATAGTCTAAAACGTATCTAACTGAATAAAAATATCAATGTCCTATCAAACATATTAGGATTTCATGAAAAAGAAGAGGCTCAGTCGTGAGAAAAAAATGTTGTTATAATTAGTTATAATTTCTGTCGTCTGTGTGCCAAGATGCTGCAAATTCAAATTTTAAGGACCTTAATAGAAAAAAAAAACCTTTTGGAGTTTTTTTAGGTTTACACACTGAGTAGACAAAGTTAACTTCTGTTGTACTAGATACCAACAGACAAGTTTTCATATTGAATTGAGCTGATGGCAAATGGGGAAATTCTGAATTAAATGTTGTTGTTTTTTTGTTTTGAGAAAAAAAAAGACTTAAGCTCCATTGCAAACAAAACAAGCTGTATTTTTCTATAAATGTAGGTGAGTCATTTTACAGAATATACTAACAAGCGTTTATAAGGCACTGTTGAACAGCCTAATAGTAGAACAATCCAACAAATATAAGCAATGTATAAATATTCCAATATTACAATGTATATCATCAAGTAAATAAAAAATGCATGACTTAAACATTTGAGATGGAAGTGTCACCCTGACTTTGACGCTTGACCTGACAACAGATCCTGTTACAGAAGTGGCCCAAAACTGTCTACAGGTCTGCAGCCAGCAAGACCACTCCCACAGGTTTTGAGTTCCCTTGCATTAGTATTTCTTTCCCATCAAATTTATCATAATGCCATTTGTTAGAGTGATGCTTATATGAAAATGAACTTGTTTTTTTGCTTCGTTGCCTTCCCACCAGTGTCAGTTACTTAAATCCTTCAGTGACATTTATACTGCATGTTAAGAAATATGAGACCTGTCAATTTTTTAATCACATGTCAAAGTACAACATTTGCAATATGCACAATTGTACAAAATTTGTACATTTCAGGAACAGATTACCAATGACATTATAGGAACAGTTTGTGAATGGTAAACACAACTACATTGAGAACATACAACTAATGCGCTTTTATTTTCACCTTACATATACCTATGGCAACAGTGACGGAAATACATATTTAAGGCCTGTCATTAGTCATGAGACTACATTGCAATCTTAAAAATACAAATATAACTTTCCATTGTTAGATTTAATCTCAAGAAACCCTGATGCATAACACCCAAGCCTGATACTTTCTATAAGGCAATTTATTCAATCACTGACCTGAAATTTTTAACATTTTATATTTTGTTTATTCTCTCAATGTATCGTTGATTAAGTGTTGTTATATTTTGGTCTATAAGCTGAAGGTGCACATTGTACAAACAGATTATGCACTACATAAATGCACTCAAAAACATACCCTGGTTATCTTAACCATAACCACTTGGGCAACTACATAGAGTAAATCCTGCCAATAATGGCATTGTGAATAATAATTTGGCGCGATGAAAAGCTGCGTAGCTGAGGTCCTGAATGAAGTTATGAGTGTGCTTACTAAGTGGGTCAAAGCTGCATGACAAATAGTTTACATGCACACTGAAAGCTGGATGCCACATGGTTGAAACATAAAGCACAGAACCACATCGAATAAAAGTTCGGCTTTACTTCTATGCTAAAATACATTGTACAGTCCTGTAAACAGTTTTCTAAGTCAAAATTTAGCTTTTATTCTCCTGTGAAGTGACTACATGCACAAACATCATGTTTCTTGATCCTGTCTGAGCATTCCTGGTTGCGTCTGCAATGATTTGGGGTCGGGGGCTCAGTTGAAGGCTGGGTTGCGGATTGCAGACAGGTTGCTGGCTGGAACACTTTTGCCTTTGAGGAGCGTGAGGGAGAAGATGAAGAAGCAAACACTAAAAACTGCCAGGATGATCAAGCCAGAGATGAGTAGTATTGTCACTGTGTTCATCTGAAACACCGGGGCTTTCAGGTGGGCTAGAGCATCACAAACACAACAAAATTATATTTTTTGCTTGTCACTTTCAAGGCAAAATCACACAAAAAGAAACAGCTATTTCTGATGATGTAACAGCTATTGTTGATGCAAAGGCCAATATTAAAAGTTAAGGCTTACCAAGTTGAGAGTTATTGGTTGGCGTTTCATCTGTGGAAATAAGTAAATTAGGGCATTTGAGATTAGGAGCAATACCGTTTATTAAATTTAGAACCTCACAGTGCAACGAAATGCTGTTACTTTCTGTTAATTCAACAGGATGACTTTAGATGATATCTGACAATCTATGAATTGTCACGATCAGTCAGCAGCCTTGGGATAGACACAGTTGAGTGTATTTTAATTTATCTTTCTGAAAAGCAGAACATCGTTTGAAAGAATAGAAAATAAGTGAATTTGTATTGTGTATCAAGTAGGAAGAAAATGCTCCTCAGATTGGTACAGTGCTAGGAAGATAAGGATGTTTGGTGGGAAAGGAGATTAAGAGATTTACCACTCCGAGTAATGATGGGCCCTGCAGTCAAGATGGCATTCCCAGATGCAGCGCTTGATTCTTTTTCTTTAAAGACATCTCTCTTTCTTCTGCTGCCACAGATCTATGAAAAAATGGCAAAAAAAAAAAAAAAAAAAGATCTGGTGGAAGAATGTGAATGTAATGTGTTGCCATTTGGACTCAAGCAATTTTTAATTTATTGCTACCAACTTTATAAATTAAAATTATAGTCCTTAGCTTCAGTTAGACCTAAATATACCCAAGGGAGAATTAGTAAGGTTTACTTGAAGGGAAAAAAAACATTTAACGTCCAAGTAAATACATGAGAATATATATTTAGCATGCATGTACTTAAACACTTCAACCATGCAGTTGCATCAATCAGCACTTGAATAAAAATGTATACATTCAGATGTTGTGACTAGAAACTCATGATTAGCCTGACATTCTGACTTGTTCATACATTTTTGTATGGGAATCATTCGTGAAATGTTCAGATTCTTTCCCAAAGTAAATTGACTTGAAATAGCAAATTTAAGGAACTCATACCTTGACACAGTATAAGATCAACATTTTAGTATTTGATAACCATTCATGATTGAAGACATGGTGGATCTTATGTCCAGTTGAGTAGGTTAATTAATAACTTATTTCGTGATAATATTATATTTAAATCCAGTCATACTGTATGATCAGGCTGGATTCATCAGAAATATTGCAAAACACTCCAATAATCCCAGGCTAGATTACAGTGTCATCATCAAAAATCAGTCTTTTGGTGCTGTTTGATGGGGAGACCCCTAAAAGCAGAAAGTTACATATTGTATCATATGCATGCTATATTTTATCCATTAACAGTTCGCTACGTAATGTGTGAAAGTGTCCTTTGTTAGTCTCACTGGCATAAGCATTGGACAGTCATCTGCTCGACACAGTTTGGTGACGCAGTGCAGGAAGACAGTGGACATCTTCTGGTTCTTGTGCTTTACAAAGCGGAATACTTCGAAGGCAAAGCGGCCCATTTGGCTCTTCCCATTTTCAAAGACGGCAGTCTGGGGGTCTTTTTCACAGCTGGCTCAGGGGGAGAAAATCACAAGCTGCCATCAAGCAAACAGAAATTTAAGAAATGACCAAAAATGTAGAACTGTTTTCCATTTTGAGTTACCTAAAGAAAAGGTCATAGCGAAGGTCGTCATTCGGGTTTCCAGAGGGTGTGGTGTAACAGTAGTCCATTAGAACGTTCCATCTATTCAAAAATAGATTGGTAAAGTAAGTATAATATGAAATTGCTTTGCTTTGCCAAAGAAATGGTGGAGGCTCTGCTGACTAATGTATGAAATGTGTTGTTCGTCAGTTTGTGGCAAGATTTTGGAGAGCTTTATGCCTACTGTTTGGGGCTATGGTCAGCATGCCTTCAGGTTACCACCCTAAACTATCAGCCATTCAGAATGCTTTAACCAGGAGCTTAAAATCAGTCTGCAATGTCTGCTATAAAGTAAGCACAGTCTGCTGGTGACTTACAGAGATGCAAGCGCAAGATGGTGCCTAAATACCTCCTATCCAGGTTCGTAGCTTTTACTGCTGCAAACACCCGAGTCTTCAGGGTCAGTCCTGCCATGGGGATGGCCAGTTGTTGAATGTATGATGAGTCCTGTACATGAAACACATCAGTATTTCAGCATTTTATATTTCAAAAGCTATTTCTTTAGTCCTGCTGAGAAACTATTTGTAGATTTTCAGGGACTCATGAAGTGCAGTAAAATCAAACATCAGATTTCCATAATGTCAAATGTAGTGTTTGTTTACTACTGACAAGTGAATTTAATGGAAGGTTTGATGTAGTATGGCCTTGGGAAATACTTTTGCTACAGTACTATAGGAAACTGCACAAATTAATTTAACATTAATTAGTTGAATTAAGATTTATTGTTGATTTTAATTAACTCATTGGGGCACCACCATCTGGAATAAGCCATAGTTACAGTTTAACCAGATATACAATTTAATTAATTACTGTTAAAGTCAAAAGGCAAGTTAATACTTATGACATTATGGAATATTTTGTTTATAACTGAGGACTCATAACCTGAATTTCAATCGTTCTACTAGTCAGTGATAGTCATAGACAATGACATAAGTGATGAAACATTTATATAATTAGTAAAAGCTTCATACATTGATTTGTTCTTTTTTAAATTCTTATTTAAAGATTTAATTAATTATTACTTGTTTGATCAAAAAAAGGGGGCAAATTGTCTAGCAAGCACATTCAAAAAACAGAATGACCAAGCAGCATTGAACCATCTTAAATCAAGGTCCGGACCGATGTTCAGCTACTGGCTTGGAGGCATTCAGGCCATGACAGGATAAGTGCTACCTCTTGGCTACAAAATCTATGTGCTTTAGACTGTCCAGTCTTTGTTGCATTCACAGCCTGCTAAAAGGCCCTGATCATTATGGTGGCTGGGGCTTGGAGGATGGAATTACTGGGCTCTGAATCAAACTTTACTTTTCGAATCTGCTTTGCAAAAACAACATCTGTTTACTAGTGGCCAGCCAATGCCATGCTTCAATAATGGAAAGATATAATGTTGAAAGAAAATTGTTCTTCAAAAGTAGCTACTCAAGACTAAAAGGATTAAAAGAAATAAAGTGACTTGAACCAAGCATAAAATCCAAAGGGAGCGTCATGTAAAAATTAAACAAACAACCAACACACCCAAAAATGTGTGTACATGAAAGGTAAGAAGAGTAAAAACTAAGAATGAAATAAAAGAGAAGTCAAGTTAAGAGTAGATTTCATGTTATCAGGATTATGCAAGAATGGGACCTGAGGAAAGGAGAAGACTGGCCTTTTAACAGGCTACTGGCATCACAAGGCGATGATGATACATTTGCGTCTGCTTGAAAACAGTAGTCTTTTGTTAAGAAAGAACAGAAGATGCTCTTAAACTTTGACTGCCCGCTCATTAACTTCCTAGGAAATTTGCCATGCCATCATATAAGTTACATTCAGACATTTAAGTTTGAAAACAATCATCATTCAACCTGGCTGGGTAAACTTCAGGCTAATTTAATCAGAACCATCTAAACAATGCTATAACTGTCATCATTATTTTTTTGTGTTTTTTAATTATTATTATATGATTGTCTAACTGACATACACATGTAATTATGCAATATCGATCACATATATAGAAGTTGAAGATGGGTTCAGCAAAAGGGGAGTGTGCGTGTGTCTGTGTGTGTGGGTGCAGAGGTGGGTGGAGTAGCCAAAAAACTGTATACTTATAGTAATAAAAAATATGTTATAATAATAAGACTCAAGCAAAAGTCAAAAGTATGTTTGTGAAGGGGTCACAGCAAAGGTAGTTCCCACAATACAACAGACTGCTTCCCCGTTCACCAAAACATTAAAAACAGTACTTAGACTTGACTTTTATGAACTTACATTGTAAAGCAGTAGATTCAACGTGCTGATGAACGTGCCATTGCTTTCCTTTACTGAGATTGCAGCTGCTGACCTTCAGAAGGATAAAGAAAAGAGCAAAGCCCATGAAAGGTTAATTCAATACTTTACATTTTATGATAATAATAATAATAATAATAATAATAATAATAATAATAATACTAACTGAAAAAGGCTGTCGCTCTAGTCATGGACAATTGCTAGCGTTAGCTCGGCAAAGCCATGTCTGACTGCTGATGTTGGGCATGTGCTGTGTTAGAGTCATCTTGTGTTGGTTACTGTGACTGAGGATGAGATTTTTCATGGTATTGTTGCTTTATTTATGTCAAGTTAAATTGCTTCCGTGGCTGAAACTCTTATAATGTGGAATGGTCTCCAGTCAGTTATATTGTTTTATGTTTTGAATCATCAATTAAGATGCATTTTTGTAGTTTTGTGGTGTCACATGATTTGCTGGAGTTCTCTAAGCTGCCTCTATGGCTCCTGCATACTGTGCCTATACTACCCCTTGAGGCCAGGTGCCTTTACAGGACAATGTCTGGAGCCTGGCATTACTTACTGCCCTCTAGTGGCCGGGATGTCTAATGCTCAAGTCAACCTGCTCTCAGCGGAACCACTGCCACCTGCTGTTGCCACTGCAGCCAACGTACCACCACAACTAACCCCTTTACATAAGCAGTCAACATTTTTGACACTTTTGACACTTCTGTCCCTCTCATGTCAGTCAGGAGGCAGTGCTCAAAACAGTGCAGACAGCTGAGGCATAGTGAGTGTGTGAGTAAGGCTCACCCCACCCCCCTGCTGCATTTAATGTCATCAGGATCACCCACTCTTTTTCTCTTTTCTCCAACTCGTTTATTCTTTTCTGCTCATCCAAAAAACTCATTAGTGTGTCAGCTCTAAATACATGAATTAAAGCAGACAGAGGCGTTTCTATATAATATATAAATGCATAAATGAGTAAAACTAACTTAATAAGTAATAAAGGAGAAGAATCAATCTTGTTGATGATCCAGACCTTCAGCTGTGCACAACAAAGTAGATAATATTATTTAATGGGCAGTATGAAACACCCAACAGAAAACTCAATTTCCCAAGAGGCCATTCCATCTGTTGAAATGTGAATTATTATATAAAATAAAATATTACATAATATTAATCGTTACACATTTTTTGTGAGCAGTCAAAAAAAAAAGTACTTTTTCTTTTGCAGTTAATTTAATTTATGATTTATTCTAGGATGTTTTATCATTTCTTTTCCACTTTTTACTTCCAATGCATAATATTCCTGAGATTTCAAAATGTATTTCTGTGAAAATGCACTTGGATTATTATGCTCTTATATACTTTTATCAGTGGCATAAAATGGTCCTAAAACGACACCAACTATGTTTTCGTTTATCATGATAATTTCTGGGAAATTATATCATCCTCAAAAATGTTTTATCATGACAGGCCTACAAGTAGCCAGCCAACCCTGTGCACCTTTGCTACATATGTTCAGCTATATGCCTCACATGGTTACACATGGCACTGCTACCAACATGACCAGCCTGCTCATACATCTCTACCCATTGCGCTCCATTGGTTGGCACTTGCAAAACAACATGTGACAGAGGCCAAGCTCCATGAGATGGTGATAGAGCCCTCCAAAATTGTATTGGTAAGGAAGCAGAATATTTTCTTCATTTCAATTCAAATGTGTATAAAGCCAATAATCAAATACCCAGATTTGCCTCAAAGGGCTTCAAAGACTGTACAGGATAGAACACCCTCACAGTGGCCAAGGAAAACTAAAAAAATAAAAACCTTTAGCAGGGATAAAAAAGAAATAACAACCCCCAGGGACAGGGACAGAGGGGGATCCTCTTCCATGACAGATGGACATTCAAAAGATGTTGCTGTACAGAATAAATCAGCATAGTAAATAAAGTAGACAGACTGCTGATCAATTTCAGCCAACTTGATATATACAATTGGATGTCATCAGCATAACAATGCAAGTTAATATTTTCTAATGAGATTTCCAAAAGGGAGCGTGTTAAGCCTGAGCAGAATTGGTCCAAGTATAAGATTATCTATATCTGAGTGACTGAAAATAACAAGTTATCTGATATGTTAGAGTATGACCAATTTGTTCATTTGTTTGGTTTTCTAAGATAGTTGCTGATTGCAGTTAGCCTGCTAGCATTAGCACCACGTCGAGACGATGGCTTACAACATTTCGCCAGTGGAACCCACTGGGACAGTTTTTAGTCCAAATTTTAGGAACATTTTCTTGTGAATGGGATCAACAAGACAGAAAAACTAGTGCAGGCAGCAATGCTTAGGAGGCCAATGGGAAAGGACTGCCATCATGTTTATTAGAATATCTGAAAGAAGTAGAAAGAAAGAAGTAGGTGCGATACTGAAGTACTTCTTGGGATAATAAATGCTAGCAAGATGGCGGAGCGCAAAGACGCAGTGACTCACAGCTCTCCCTACATGTGCATTCTTTTGTGTTTTTGTGTGTTGTTTATATATAATATAATATATAATGTTTTCCTATATTTGCCATCTTGTCAATGAAAAAATGTATTTAATACGTGAATAGAAAGCGAGGGCAGAAGTTCCCTTTTAGCATGTCAGTTGCCCCACATCTGTGCCACAGTAAACAACAGGAGCTGCTGGCTGAGGTTTTTCTATGAGAAATTCTCATAGTCTGCTATAGGGCCAATTATTTGGATGAGGCTGCTCGCAAACCAGTAAAGTTGTGAAATGGTCTGCAGCATATAGCAGGAGCACTATGACACGGCATTCATTAAGTCTAATCTAAATATCACCAGCAAACGCTTCACAAATATTCGTAAACACTCCTTCTGGAGGGATGGCCAGAACACAAGCAGAGATCAGAGCATCAGAGCCATTTGATAGCCATCAGACAATACTGGGTCATCAGACATAAAATAAGTCCACAAGAGGGTGTGCTGACATCAACTGAGAGGGGTGTGGAATCATGGCAAGCAAAAGGTGAGAGACCTTCCCCTATCATGTTGCCCTCAGGGAATGTACGGTCTCATCCTCTCCACCAGGTGCTAACCTCATGCAGAAGCACCTTCAGCAGCAGACTCATTCCCCCCCGCTGCAACACAGAGCGCCTGAGGAAGTCCTTTCTTCCTGTGGCAATCGGACTGTTTAACGCTTCAACCTCTGGCCGGGACTGTACTGTTGCACAGTAATTTCCTTCGGGATAAATAAAGCTTTTTGAATTTGAATTTGAATTTGAATCTAAAACCATTCTGCTACACCACATGATTAGCCATGGTGTGGAAGTGGAAGTTTGTCACTGAGCAGCTGTTTTCTTTTTTTTTTTCTCCCAAATTTCCTGCATAGTTAAAACTGTTCAAATCTCCACTGTATTAAGTTTTGATATTTTTTCAATATGTGATTGGTTCATCCAAATGTAGCATTTTTTAATTTGCTTTGACATTTTTGGAGATGTGAGAAATTGAAACTGTTTTAGACAGTACTGAGGATCAAGTGCAGCACAGGAGTGATGAATTACACAAGATTTTACTCTTCAACAACCACATTTAAAGTACTGAAATTACTGATTTCCACATAGCACCTTGAATGCTGTGCAGTGTCCGCTGGCAGTTATGGTGTCAGGCTCACTGCCTGCTTAGGACTATGGCTTCTTTGGACTACTCTAGGTTGGTCATAACCGGCTATAGGAAAGTGCTGCAACTACTATCTCTAATTGAGATCCCATGGTGTGGAGCCTTACTTCCAGTTTCTTTAGCCTCCGACACAACTGATGCATTGCTCTTATTACATGTACTATTATCACTATAGGAGGCAGAGGGATGGCTTAACATTGGATGGATGGATGGATGGATGGATGGATGGATGGATGGATGGATGGATGGATGGATGGATGGATGGATGGATGGA
>JAOWBC010000182.1:20558591-20568844 GCA_028566105.1 Hypoplectrus providencianus
CTTAAAGTAGATACAGAAAATTATATAACAAGTTACCTAAATGTGTGCACCCAAATAGATAACTTAATAAAGTGCATTAAATCAAATAAATGTGTCAAGTAATTATTTGTGTGAAATGAACAGAACTTAAGGTGAACAAACAAAAGGGTTACCACCATTTAATGTGTGGCTGCAGGTGTGGCCATCACAGTGTGAATCACAATATAAGGGGGGACACGAGCTACATGGTGGAGGTCTGCGCTCTCTGAGTGCAATGTTTCTAGTTTTGTTAGATAATGTGGGATAGCCTTTGCGCCCGTCTTCTCTGCTTTTTAATACTGCACTCATCATAGCAACTAGCCAGGATTAGAAGGCTAAATACTCCAAAAAGTAACTTCATCTTTTTAGTTGAGTAAAATGAAATTCTGAGACACGATGACAAGAAGACTCAATTGTTTCATAGAAGAAAAAGCGTCACACGCTGTTAGAATCTCCAGTTCGTTGATTGGAAGCCCGAGAAAAGGGCTGGAGAAAAACTGGTCTCAAAGTTCTATTCTGGTCACATGTAGTAAAAACAGCGCTGGGCTCAAAGTGGCAGAGCTCCGGCAGAATCTCTGTCAGAATGAGCACCAATCTATAGGAATGATGTACATTTATCTTCTTGGGCTCTGCCCTGTACAGAGGAGGTTGGACTCACGTTATCCGAATTAAAATTTAAAATTGCATTTTGGGTTTCCCGTTAAACCATAAATGAAAATTCTCAGTAGGTTAGAATAAAGAATGAAAGCCTGTGAGGCTACTGCGGTATGACAATATAGCCAGGACAAGGCATTTTTTCAAACATGAATGCCCCTCAGAGTAACAATGTCTTCATGGTTTAACAGAGAAAGTCTGGGAGGTAATACTGCTGATCAGGAAATGCAGGACAAAGCTTTATTTTTTACAATAAATAAAAGCCCCACAAAGTAACTATATCCCCTAGTTTTTTTGTTATGTTTTTTGTTTGCCTATAACCTGTTACCTGTAGCTTGACAGGTAAAAAAGACAAGGCTGATTTGCAGAATAAAAGTAGTTTTGTACAAATAAAGCCTGAGATGTAACTGTTGCTGCAGCAAGCCAAGGACAAGTCTGCTTTGGTAAAAAAAAATAAAAGCAGCTTAACACTGTGGAAAGTTTTTACATATTGTTTCATGTGCCCTTTTACCTCGAGCACCAACCCCTCTAAATTTCTCTTAACAGCCACTCTTCTATGACTATACAGACAAGATTTAAATACAGCAGCAGCTGTACACACAAGCATATAGAAATGTATCCATTTTTTGTTGCGAGTGAAAATAGAAATTCAACTAAAATAATTGATTTGATGATTTGATAGATTTTTTCTGGTTGAAACAGGTAAATGGAATTGACCTAAGAGGAGCCACACATGAACAAGCAGCAGCAGCATTGAAAGGAGCTGGACAGGTGGTCACCATTGTTGCTCAGTACAGACCGGAAGGTGAGTAAGCACAAAAGAATCAATGCGCAAATACAGGAACCCTGTTTTTGTAGGACTGAAAGGATGCCCCCTAAAAAATAATAAATTGCATATAAAATATAATTATATTATAATATTTAAAAAGGCCTTCAGGTGGAAAACTGTACCTTCCACAGATTAGGCCTAGCTGTGTTTCTATTTGCTGCAGAGCTTTTGACATTGTGCCAAGTATTTTACAAAACAGACATATTCTTAATTTCCTATTGAGATTTTTTTCAATGAAATGTTTATTCAAGCTTGAATTTATCTGAATTATATTTTTTGAAATACACAATAAATCACATTTTGGCAAAAAACAAACAAACAAAACACACAGAGGTGTCTTAAGAAGAAAATAGAGTATATGAAATCAGTCACCATTTACCCAGCAAGGCACCTTAATGCTCTTGTATTCTAAAATTTGTGACAACCAGAGCCCATAAATAAATAAAAAAATCTAACATTAGATGTAGGATGTAGCTTGCAGTTCCATTTTGTACACCTTTGTCAGCCTTTCTTGCCATTGAGGTAGTGAAAAGATCCAGTTATGTTTTTTTTTATTAATAATAAAACATCCAGCTATTTTACTTTTATCTGTCATCCCATCAGCGATTGCCCCTAAATTAAACTACACTGGGTGTAGTGGTAACTTAATGTTTAAAATGGCCAGAATATCTGTGTGGATCACCTTTGAATTTGATTCAAATTTTTTAGGCAGCCCCAAAAATTGTGTGCGTGGTCTCCAATTTGGTGATTGTGTTTTTTGTAGATATTCCAAAGACTCAAACGAAACAAGCTTTGACTACTGTGGACTCCATGGGCATGGGTGCCGAAAAGGGCAAAAAAAGGATAAAGAATCTAGGGGCCAATGATTGAAAGGGGCAAAACGTAAAAAATTATAATATTGTAAACAGCATCAAACATTTTTTTTTACTACTGTCTTAAAGGCTTTATAAAGATTCTTTTCATGGTGCCCAAATCACTAATCACACCTTTGTCTGTAGGAGGCATATTAGATGGATAGTGACAACCAACAGTCCCATCAATTTAACAACTCGGTTACTACCTCTGACTGCGCTACAAAGCCTGGATCATTTAATACCCCCATCCCATTTCTGGCATATTTCATTGTTAAGGCGAGACATTACAGAGGCCCAAATATTACGCCTTGAATGAGTATGAAAGGGCTGAGTGTAACTGCATCAACCCACACACCCAAAAAGTCTGAAGAGAAGACAGAATGTCTGCACCTATAGACACATGCTAAACTTGATTCGTAGGTTCAACTTTGATAACTTACACCTCTAATTAAGAAAAAGGGTTAGCGACTCCTCCACATCTGCTTAAAGATCTAGGTGACCTTATACTGCTGTATATCAGTAGTTATTAAGAAATATGCCAAGTTTCAGTCACAAACCAAAAACAATGTATTCTTCTGGCTTTAGTAGCATCATTTGCTAACCTTTTATGTTGTCTTACAGAGTATGGCCATTTTGAAGCCAAAATTCACAACCTTCGGGAACAGATGATGAACCAAGGCATGAGCTCTGGGTCAGGAACCCTGCAAACCATTCAAAAGAGATCACTTTATGTGAGGTTGGTCTTTCAGGATTTCATCAAAGTTCCAGTCTCACCATAAATTTATTCCAAGCAACAAGTTAAATCATGTGATCACTGTTTTTCAAAACCAAGTTTTTTTTCTCTCATAGAGAAGATGTGACATGACGTTGATTAATATAACCATTAAGTGCATTGTTACATGTGAAAACTAGGTTTGAGATCTGTGACAAAAAGAAATTATCGTCTCTTCCTTGGAACTACAGTCACTATTCTCTCTAACCTCATCTGTACTTTTACCTTCTTACATTCAAATTAGAAAAGACCTCATAATGACGAACAACAGTGGTAAACAGGCACTTAGTGAATTTGAATTACTAATCCTATATCCTCTTATCACCCACTTAATAGGGTACTGTTTGACTATGAGAAGTCAAAGGACAGTGGTCTCCCCAGCCAAGGGCTCAGCTTCAGGTATGGAGACATCCTCCATGTCATCAATGCTTCAGATGATGAGTGGTGGCAGGCCCGCTTTGTCACTCCGCATGGGGACAGTGAGGAAATGGGTGTCATCCCCAGCAAGAGACGGTGAGTTGTAAATAGACATCCTTCTGTGGTTAAGGCATGTACAGAAGCCTGTAAATTATTTCTGAGACAGCATTACTTATCCTAAAAAGGAAAAGAAAAAAGTTGTTAATTAAATAACAGAGCCTTGTGATGGATATGGAGACATAGGTGAAGACAACGTAAGTCCTCTACATCAATGAATACTCTTGGAGATACAAAAAAAAAAAAAAATTGCTAGGGTGTGGCATTAGAAATCCAATTACAGAAATGCAAGTGCATGGCGTGGCCTGGATTATAAACACACTTGCTGTCTACAGATAATAAAACAAATCAATAATCTGGCAACTGTCATTCCAAACACCAGTCTCAAGGTCATCTCAGGACCTACCTGCAAGAACATTTTATGCAAACACATATAGACAAATTTTGTGTTTTGAATTTTATTGATGCTGTAAAAACAACATTTAGGCCTCCCCCTTTTCTGTAGATCAGTAAGATACTGTACAGGGGTGCACATAGCTGTTGTGGAGGTACGCATTAGTGGTCAAATGAAATAATGAGTGGCTTATCCTATGTACAAAAGCCTACAAAGGTCGCAGATCAACACACTTTTTGGACATTTCTGGAACGTTAAATACTGAAACTGTGTAAATTGTATGTCAACAATCAGTAATCTGAAACTTTAGCCTTTGTTTTTGACTAAATAGGCAGATTTATTATTATTATTATTATTAGCATGAATGCCAATAGCTGCAGCACAAACGCAAAAGAGCCACAACATGAACCTAAAAGATCGACAGTGGAAGCAGAGGAGCAGCACACCCCTCACCCCCCACTACTCTGCTGTCTGTCTGAGGCTTTTAAGGAGCAGCCATTCAGAAAAGATAGCTTTATGGTGTCAGGCTAACTCTTAGAGCTTGAGCAACTTTTCCATGCTTGTGGTTTAGAGGATGAGTGGAAGACAAAGTTGGTATCTGTGTGCATCGATGGAGTTGCAGTCAACGTTGGAGTAAACAATGCAGTTGTTCCCAGATTGCATCACATGGTGGTGTACTTTGCACCATCGGCTTATAACTGTTTACCTGTGTTCTACTATTAAGTTTTATTATTATCACAATTATCCGGCTTGGACACCAGTGATGCATTAGTGTTTCCTTGGTTACTCCCCAAATCAAAGCATAAAAAAATAAAAAATAAAAAAAAACTGCCACAAGCTTCTCTATCTTCTTTATATTCTTAATATAAAGAATTGTCATATCAGTTTTTGTATTAACATTCTAAATATCTCTCTGTAATATATCAATAACATATAATATACCGTATTTTCCCGACTATAGAACACACCTCAATATAAGCCGCACCGCAAGTTTAAAAAAAAAAAAAAAAAGGAAAGTAACATATATAAGACGCACCGGGTTAAAAGCCGATAACATCGACTGAACTGATAACATAGCTCAACTGAACGTAAATGAACTGATAAGTTTCCAAACTGTGCCTGTAGCATAAAGTAAAAGTGCTGATCAAACAAAACAGATTGTTAACAATAAATAACAATCAAACCCAAGTTATTGATTTTTTTTAGTCATGGTCTTCCTGCGCACAAAGCCACTGAAGTCATCCTCTTCAGTGTCAGAGTTGAACAGCCTTAGCAGAGCTTCGTCACATACTTTTTCTGTGTCAATGTCAGTGTTGCTCTCCGTGTCGCTGTCATCTTGGGATGTTGCTGGCTCTGAAGCTGTGGTTCCCTCTTCACACAGCAGTCCAGCCTTTTGGAAGCCATTGATGAAAGTAGACTCCTTCACGCTGTTCCACACTGTTAGGATCCACTGACAGACATCAGAAAATGATGCTTTGCGCATGCGGCCAGTTTTTGTGAAGGATTTATCGCCGTCAGTCATCCAAGCCTCCTATTCAACCTGGAGTGCTGCTTTAAACGCTCGATTTATGCTGATGTCAGGGGGTGGCAAAAACTTTGTCATACCTCCAGGAATCACCGCAGGGATTCAATTGGTTCTCTTGATGGCTGCTTTCACCGAATCGGCGATGTGGGCCCTCATACTGTCCAAAACAAGCAGTGCTTTTTTCCGGTAAAAAAAATCCTCCTGGGCGCTTTCCATAGCACTCCGTTAACCAGTCCTTCATTAGACTTTCCAGCATCCATCCTTTTCGGTTGACTTTAACCACAATGTCCTACGGGAGTTGGTCTTTCTTGGCATAGTTTTGCGCTTAAAAATTACCATCGGGGGAAGCTTCTTTCCAGATGCGGTGCAGCCCAGGCCACAGGTGAAATGTGTCCTCTGGTGTCCAGTGGTTTTCAAAATAATGGACGATTCACCTGTTTTGTTTACAGTCCTGGTCAGAGGCAAATCAAATGTCAGGGGCACTTCATCCATATTGATAATGCTGTCTGGTCCTATGGCGTTCTCCGCGGGTTAGACAAACTGTCAGAAATTTGCAACTTTTTCCTCGTAGTCCGGGGGAAGTTGCTGACAGAGAGTTGTTCTCACCCTGATGGACAGGTTTTTTCCTTTCATGAATCTGAAACATCAGGACGGTCCTCCATTAAAATTGCCAATATTTATTTCACAGGCGATTGATTTTGCTTTCAGCCGGATTTGCACGGTGGAAACACCTCAGCCACTTCCTCTCTGAGTGTTAACCCATTCCTCAAGAATATTTTCAAGTTCCAGCCACCTGAAATGTCCTCTGAAAGCCTTTCTAGTCTTTGGGGTTTGAATCAGTTCATCCCACTACCGTCTCCAGCACCGAACCATTGATTCATTAACGCCAAGCTTAGGTGCAGCAGCTCTGTTTCCCACCTGTACTGCCAGATAGATGGACTGCAACTTAAAGGGATATGCCACCCCCAGGCCAAATTAAGTGTCTCCCCGCATTCCCGAGACTTAAATAAGTGTGTGGAAGCGTTTTCCTGGCGACCCAGCCATTGTCCGAATCTGACCACTGACCACTGCTTGGCTCCGCGTAGTTCCATGCAAACCTACGTCGCCAAGTGAAAGATTTTGGCGAAAGTGAATAAATGTACTTGATTTCCCCCCAATTACTGTCTGGGCAGTGAACTCTCACACCGAGTGCAAATGACTGTGCGCATCAACGCTGAAGGCTTGGTTCGGTCATTTTGGTTTGGGAACTAGTTTCCGGTGCGGAAAAACACAGCCGACGCACACTCCCCGAAACGTCATTGGGAAACTCCACCTCCTACTTCCTGCAACAAACCAGCATGTTGGACAAACGTGAAGCGGCGACATCTACCAAACACACAAATTCCCTCTACACACAGTTGCTAGCCACTGCTTCCACGATGAAGGGGTATGGGTTTGAAAAAATTTCTCTGTGCCTGTTGTTTGCTTGTGCGAACTGAAAATTAGTGCTTTCTTCTTTGATTTCCAACTTTGAGGTCCCATATTTTTCACTTTGTATTAGAGCGCCCCCTAGCGGATGAAGAAAAATCAACAGAGAAACCGTGATCACAAATTCCTTTCTTTGATGCCAATTTGGAGGCTTCCAGACAAACCAGTTGGTTCTGTTGCATCTAGGATGTCAGTGTTCTAATGTCTACCTCTGAGAAACTCCTCAAATTCTTTGTCTTGAAAAAGGAATTTGAACTTTACTCTTAACATTGGTTACATCATGCAACCAGCTGAGAAAGCTTAAAGCTTTAAATGAGAGATATCCACTGAACTTTTTTAATTATAACAATAAATACATAAAATAGTTTTATTTAACTCTTTGACTGGATGTTTATGTTCTGTGTCAGTTTTACTAAACCAACCCTTGTCACTGCATATCCCTGTACCTGTTTCAAATGTCTATTTAGTTCCAATGTGTTGTTACATTTAAAATGTGCACTCTAACAACTTAAAAAAAACTACTTAAAACTACTTTTTAACTTAAAAAAAATAAAAGAGGAAATTCCTCTTCTTGGCCGCATTGCATCTTTTGATGTCTTAGCTCCAGGGACAATACCTCTTAACTGTTGTACTGTATTAGCGTTGTGATGTTTAAATGATGCTTAGTTTTCATTTATCAAAGCCCTATGATTTTTATGCAGTGAGTACTTTCACCTGTGTGGTCAATGATTAAAATGACCTGCTGATTTGCAGGGTGGAAAGGAAAGAACGAGCACATCTCAAGACTGTGAAATTCAATGCCAAACTGGGGTCATTTGATACAAAAGGGGTAAGTACCTTTGTGAAGGATGAAAAGTTGTAAATTATATTCACACATTTATTTGATGAGCCATTGTGTTGCTCATTTTTACAGTGACTGCATAGCTCCACCTAACTCATTGTTTATCTAATGCATACAAAAAGCTGTGAAAATATTTAAGTCATTGTTATAAATTTAAAATATTCACTCTCCTTGTTTGATTGTAACTATAAAAACAAAAATACATGTTTATTCTACCAATCTTCTTACCTATTTTTTCTGTATGATGAATAAATGTATCTCTTATTATACATGGAAGGGCAGGACTCCCTGATTAAGAGATACTTTTTTCAGTTGGATGATTGTCACTCCCTAATTAAGACAATATTATTGGCAGACAATATACACAAAATGATTTTGTGGATAAAAGATCCAACGTTAAACTGATGTTAACTTTAGGCTAAATCCTGTCTCTATATCCTGTCCCTCATTCTTGGCTCTTCTTACATCTAAAATGCCAACTGGCTAACCCACTCCTCGTATAACCCAACTGTTATTTCCATATGAAGAATCTGGATTCAGTTCAGATATACTTTTGGTCTCATGAGATGTCCAGTCATAGTCCCATACACAAGAGCCATCTCTTTCTTCCCTCTCTTCCCCTAACACAGTTAGAGGGCCTCTTCTCTTTGTCAGATGTGACTGCTAAAATCACACTTAATCCGATACCTCCATAGGTCCATAACAGTGCCTCCTCACTGGCATTCTTCTTGTCTCTATAATTGACTCAATCTTGGATGCCGTCATAAATCAGAGAGGCCTTGTTTCTAAAATCTAGACTGTAATATCCCAACTTAGAGAGACCTCTCTTGACATGATCAAAAATAACTGGGAAGAAGAACTAAGCAGAGCTATATGATATTTACTGGAAAGGTGCGTTTGTTTGAGTAAATGAGAGCACATCCTGTGCAAGGTTAAGTTTAATACATTTCAAGGTTGTCCCATTGATATATTTTACCATTTTACATCACGCATGGGATGCAAACTCCTAAATTTGCTTTAAGTTCTTATGCCTTTGGTCTAGCGTAACGTTACTTACTTTTACTTAACATTTCCTGTTGTATTTTACTGTTTAACCTACATTAAAATTATATCCCATCCATTATTGTTTCCAGCATAAAAAGTCCCGAAAACAAGAACTACACATAAAATATAGGTGGTAAGGTGGTAAAATGAAAAATACTATTATTTCAGTTATTTTTTAAATATTATTCATCCAACTATATAACACCAACAGAGAAATTCACATACATAATTCACTGTCAGCCACAAAAAAATCCCATAATATAAAGTATTTTTGCATTGTGATGTTATTGCTTTAGCTGAGTCTGTCACCCTGTCAGTTAGGCAATTCCCATGATCCTACCTCTCTATCTTCCTCCAAGAGATGTACACACATTCACACAATTACACGTGTACTGAATTTAATGAGCTTCATCTACACCAAACATCAACACAAAGATTTAAGTGAGAAAGTCAGAGCTTTCCATAAGCACTGGCTCTTCAATCACATGCAGCTGTCTACTGTTGTAAACTATGTTGTTTTTTATTCTAATAAGATAGTTAGGGCCCAAGCACTAACAGGTCCAAGGACCCTATTGAAATCCTAGAAATTATCAGTCCGAAATGAATCTCTACTTTGGAAACTTTATCATAGTCAAAAACTCACCAAATTTTGAACATACGTCAATCTCAGGTGAAATTTACGTGTGTCAATGGTCTTGGGAATGGGCGTGGCCAAGACCAAGAATGTCATAACGTGACGAAATTTGGTACACACGTGTATCATGGGAAGACACACCAAAAAGTCTGGGAAAACCATCCCTGTATACATGTACTCATTCGACTTCAAACTTGGTCATAGCCGTGAATATTCAGACATGTCAGTATTAGCCAATAGTCATAGTGCCCACCGCTGGCAACAGGAAGTAACATGTTTTACACCTAGGCCTAGGAGTAGATTTCATGTAGAGGCACTTAATTTGGTAGGCTTATGTATCTTGATGAGATGGACAAAAAAGCCTTGTGACCCATACCCAAAACTCAACTGGATGTTGGCCATCTTGGAAGGAATATGGCATTTTAGGCCAGGTTTTGTCATTAACACCCTTCCTACTATAACCTCCTAGGGATTTCACACCAGCGACTTCAAAGTTGGTTAGTACCATCATAAGGCCTTTAGGATCAAAAGTTATCAAAAGCTTTCTCATTAGTCAAAAGATGTAGGCGCGACATGAGAGCAAAATATGACGTTTTGCACAAGATTGTTCTAACTTCATAATTTGGCCAATCTGGTCCAAACTTCTCATGCCTCATAAGAGTCCAGCACGCATGCGCACGCACACACACACACACACACACACACACACACACACACACACACACACACACACACACACACACACAC
>JAOWBC010000182.1:20568944-20582766 GCA_028566105.1 Hypoplectrus providencianus
CACACACACACACACACACACACACACACACACACACACACACACACACACACACACACACACACACACTCACACACCCACACACCCATGCAGGGGGATAGAAAGTAGCATAGTGTAGGTGCACTCATACTTTCACGCATGTTCACAAGGTTGCATATAATTACAACTTGCAATTATTAAAAACAATCACCCATGACTTGTTTCATATTTGCAAAAAATGAAGCAGCTGCCCCCTTCATTGCCTTGAATTTGTGGCTTATGTTACACCTTTTCTTATCCCTCTCTTCTGTGCTGATTCTCTTTGAATGGCCGAAAGGAGATCCTGGGGATAGGTGATGATGGGTACAGGACAAAGACATTCAGTAAGTTGCTCCAAGAATTAGTCCATTCTCTCTGTTTACCTGTCGTTTTCCTGTTTTGTTTTTTTTTTAACGTTTGTCTTGTCTGTTGTTGCATGCTGTTCTTATTGTATTTGTGGGTGTCCAAGTCGCTCAAGCTCTTGCTCTCTCTCCCTTTCTCATGTCTTGACATCTTAAAGCCAACAGTTGTATTTGATAATTAAGATTTCCAAAAACATATATATGTTGGGACCACAGGTAGTTCACAGATGGACTTGTTTTCATTGTATGCATTGACTTTATTGTGAAGGCAATATCATTTTGGACCTCTTTAACGTCCAACAGGGGACACAGTCACCAAAATCAACCAATACATTGATTTGCATTTGATTGACATTGCAAATTAGCGATAACCTCATTGGCCAGAAAGAGCCCTGTAACCCCAGGAAGTCTCATCAGTTATAAAAAACAAAGGATGGAGAAAATGCTGGTGTTGTCTGTGCAGGTGAGTAATCAGCTTAGGAGGATCAAGACCAGGAAGGCTAGGGGGCCAAGTGCCAGAGCTCCAGCACAAGCTCCTGGGCAAACCAGTTGTGTGGGATTACTGAACACATCTTCAACATGAGACTGAAGATGGGGAGAGTGCCACAGCTATTAAAGACATCCTGGGTAACACCAGTTCCTTAAACCCTCAACTGGAGAGGCCCAGGGAGCACTGTAGAAACCTTTTTTAAAATATTTCTCCAGTGCTTTACACAATACAGCCTGCATTCCCTTGGTACAAGATGGATATATATCTGTGTAACTACAGATGAACTGTGGAAGATGGCAGCAGTATTTCTCGCGCCCCAGCAGCCAATGCGGCACTCTTTGTTATATCTATGCATGCACCCACATGCAACATTCACTTTCCCTCACCTTTCCTGCTTGGATTATATTTTCTAAATCTCTATATTCTGCATACTATGTTAAGTATGTTTTGCTTTAGTTTGAATAAAAAGTCTTTTGGAATACACTTGCTGCCTGTTCAATATTGCACATGAATGAGTGATATGCCATTCTCTTCTAGGAACTAGTGTAAATATGGTAATTTTAAGTTATATAATTTATTCTAATCACAAATAATTATATATATACAATTATGTCTTGTGTTTTGAATACACATCATCCAAAAAAAGTTTGTTCTAAATTTGTGGTTTTCCAGTAACTACACACTTAAAGGAACAGGCCACCCCTAGACGAAATTTAGTCTCTTACCATATTCCCCTGAGTTGGAAAAGTGAGCAAAAGTGTTTTTCATTCAGCCCTGTGGTTGTCCGTGTCCAGAAGCGCAGTTTTAGCTTAGCTTAGCATAGAGTGCCATAATTGGGAGTTGCCACTTAGCCAGTCATTTATCTTCAGTAAACTTGGGTTCGAAAAGGTATGCTCTTGCATTCTGGTAGTCCAAGAAGTCATCATCTTCGTCGTCCATCATAAAACCTGTAATATCCATTGCCATTTGAGCTCCTGGTACATGTAACGATTGTATCAGCCAAGTAATCATGCCGGAGTGTTGACGGAAGTTGGGGGTTTTAGGTGCTACGGTGACTTTGCGCCTATCAGCGGTGCTTTGCCTGTGCTTTGCCCCAATATAGTCCCAAGACTTTGTCTGTCCTAGGCAAACCCTTCGTAATATTGGCATTGACATTTGTACTCGGTTTGAATGTACAGGTCAAACAACGAAATTAGGAAAATTCTCGAGTTCACTTATGACTATTTTGTGAACAACTGGCTAAGTGGTAACTCCCAATTACGGCACTTATTAATTTTATTTTTATAATTTACTTCCCCAGGGTGTCAAGAGGATGTGATTCTCTCGTATGAACCTGTAATACGGCAAGAAAGTAAGTCATGTTTTATCAAAGCAAGCCCTCAGCATGTGAACCACAGACAGTTTGCACAGACACAGTCAGATTGCTTGCATCTAAAGTGAAAGTTACACCAGGAGGGGACTGTTAAGGTGGAGAGAGTTTGAGTCCTGAAAAGAAAAATAAATAAATAAAAATTATATATACACACATACAAACCATAATCTAAATGTAAAGTAAGATGGCGTTGCATATGCATACAAAAGCTCAGTACTCCACGAAGTGATGCTTTTTAATTAGTATACTCTTATTAACATCAAGTACAGTCATACTTATATAAATAGGTCCTGTGCAAAGAAGCTGTGCATTTGATAAGTGGCATCTGGATTACAACATCCTGATCGAGCTCTTCAAGCTGGTGAGGTCTATGTGGATGGCATTACCAGTTGGATGGTGATGAAGGCAGCATAGTAAGAAGACGCAAAAGAGCTGCGGCTGAGGCACCATAGCTCACAACCCAAACAAATCTCTGCTGCCTTGTCTGTTTGAAGATTACTTCCCAGAAAAATTGTAAGAGCTAGAGCTCAACATCACAGCACAGAAATACATATCAGAGACATGGCTCAGTCTGATGTAACAGATAGCTGTCATGTTAGCGGCTTCACAACACACCGAGCCAACAGGTCCTGAGACTCCGGAAATAGCGGGGGAAGAAGACTGTCTGTACACACTAACAACTGGTTTATACATGCTAAGATCACTAATACTCAATGTTCTTCAGGCTTGTTGTATGTATGACGGCAATTCTAATTGCCAAGAGAGTTCAAAGCCATCATAATCACTGCTGTTTGCGTACTGGATGCTAACACTGAGTTTGGTGTCTTGCTAACATTATATAACAATAGCGCGGCCGCCCAGACAGAGTGTTTGTAATAACAGGAATTCAACATTTAAAAGCTGTTTTTCCCAAATTCTACCAACATGTCAGTGTCTCTGGAGAGGAAAAAACACATTTGACCCTTTGAACAACAACCTCAAGCACATCTTCCTGTTCTTAACTCCGACATAAAGACATCTCATTAAAGGGCATGGATGACAAGACAGGTCTGACACCAGTTAATTGCATGCAACATGGCCTTCTAATCTGGGCACAAAGAGCAATACAGTGTGGCCAGGTCACACCTGAAGAAGGGCATTAGAAAAGCCAAAGAAGGCTATGACAGAAACTCAGACCCTGTCATTAATAGCAAAGCATACTACACACATATCCAATCAGTACGCCTCCACCAGCACAAAAAATCAGCAAAACAAAAGTGCATGTTCCAAAGCGACCTAGCTGCTTAAATGACTTTTGTCCTATAGCCTTGACTTCTCAGATGGATACTATTACATACAAGCAACTGCTATCTCATTCAGTCACTCCAAATATGAATGCAGCTTTCAGCCAGGAGAATATGTCGTCAGGTGGTGTCCAACTGTCATTGGGCGTTTCAATTAACCACAACACCCTCCAGTTGACGGGTCGACAGTGATGGCTAGTCACTGCCCATCTTCTCCTGGCCCCTAGCTTATCTCCTCTCTCCTACTCCAAACCCAGCAAGAGGTTCTCTCTCAGCTGCCTCCCCCAACCTTCGGACGGCTGTCTTCCTCTCCCTTCCAGCTATCCCCAGAGTTGTGAGTGTCTTCCACACAGACTGTGCAGGGAAGCCCCTGCACCCAACCTCAACAGGGAATGGCCAGGCCTGCCATCCCTTGTCCCTACATTGTTGAATCAGATCCTGGTCTGGACTTGAGGCTTTTTCCACCTCTCTTGCTCTAAGACATCAGCCAGAACTCTGAGGACTCTGCAGTAGCATCAACGGTACCTCCCCTGACGAAGAGCAGTCTTGCACCCAGGATATGTGCCATTGTACCTCTTTCTCCGCATAGCCTGCACAGTGGGTCCTCCCTTATTCCCCACCTGCACAGGTTCGTTGGTGTTGGAAGAGTGTCATATACTGACCGGAGCAGAAAAGAGATGCGGAAAGGTTCCATTTTCCAGAGTTCAGGCCAGGTGATCTCCGGGCTGATGTACAGCCCCACTGACATAAAGCTTGGTGGAACTTCAAACCATCTACGGAGGTGCTTGTTAACTCTCCTCTCAATTCCTTTCACCGTTGTAATTGCCACCTCGTAGATAGTAGCCACAGGAGTCATGGTAGCAGTCCATGCTGGAATAGCCAGGCCTCTAATTTGCCTGGTAGGCCTGAGCTCTAGATCTTCCTTAGCCAATCCTCAGCCTACTTCTCTGTCATGGAGACATTGCTTCTGTCATTGAGGGATGAATCGTACCACTTCCCAAGGCACTTGGGACACACTGGATTTTCCTCAATTGATGGTATAGCCTCCCCTTGAACTTTCAAAAGTTATCAAATGTATACCAAATTGTTACAATATGTGGTTCATGCTTCATGAGAGACCGGCCCTGAACAGTCCTAAACAACCATATTTCATTAAGTCCTGCCCCTTATGATTAAACCACACCCCCTATCATAACTAAAGAATGGTTTGACGCACAAACTTGTTTGAGGTGTCATTAAACTCAGCAGAGAGTCCATGTTTAATGGATGATTGATTTCCCCACATCTTAATATTAACCATGCCCGCTTTTCACAACTAAAGAACCATTTGTCAAATAGACATGTATGAGGTGTCATTAACCTCAGCAGAGAGTCCATGATTGATTACTATGACCCTTATGCTAAGCCACACCCCCTTTTTCTAACTAATGATTCTTTTGCCATAGAATCTTGAGTGAGGTATTGTTGAACTCAGCAGAGATTTCCTTATTTGTCAGTGATGTTTTCTCCAGCCCTTTTACCGAAGCCACGCCCCCTCTCATAACTCAGCCCGTTTGTTATACACTCTTTTCAGTTGTCGTCGTTGCACTTGGCAGGGAGTTCTCTTTTTATTGGTTCAGCTTTCATGTATCATTAAAATTCAACATAATAGACAGAAATTTTAATGAGCCTAACTGTTTCTACTTTGCTTTTTTAGACCTGAAGCTGTGTGCAAAAAATGTGAAGGCAAATGTGTCCGGGAGGAATTACATTAATCTTAATCTTTTTATCTATACTTGTTATTTATATTATTGTTATGTGAATATACTATATCTTCCATCTCTCTCAATCACCCATAAGTTACCCATACTTTCATGCAAAGCAGACAAAATGTTTAATACGCTGTATTTATCCTTTAAGATATGTAGTCAGTCATTGTTTTCTCTTTCAGTTAATTATGCAAGACCCATCATAATCCTTGGACCAATGAAGGACAGAATTTATGATGATCTAATATCAGAATTCCCAGACAAGTTTGGGTGTTGTGTGCCACGTAAGTAGTTGATTGAATTACAGCAGGAGAAAATAGGGAAAACAAATCTGAAATTACAGATTGTTTTCATACATAATATACATACATAAGTACATAATATTTATTTTCAGCATAGCATGAGGTTATACTGCCAAGTAGAAATAGTGGAATTATTTTTATGTGTTAATTGATTATCACTGAATGACCTTACTTTATCCCCTGTGGAATCATTGTGGTGTTTGAGATTTTATTGTATGGCAAAATCGCCCTCTCTTCCCACCAGCATTCTCTGATTGCCTTTTTTAACTTGAAATCTCTATATAATAGAACATATACATTTCTGAAAATCAAACCATAAAAAATAAGTTAAAAACCCTAAACATAGAGTTGTCTTTTACCTTGTAAGATTGCAAGGTAAAACAGATTATTTGAGTTGGTCCACTCTCTTCCCTGTGCAACTAGCCTCATCAACAATCCCCACTGACTCTTCCCTTCCCCTCCACCCTCTATACATTACATTTTCATGCAGCCACCTGACCGTATCTTACACATTGCAAATATAAATACTATGAACTTGGACATGCCTGTTCAGCACCTTACATTATTTAAATAATTTAATAATGGTACATACTGTTTGTTCTGTTGATATATTTTAATATTTTTTCTATATGTTGACTTTACTATTCTTCTCATTTTCTATTTAAGCTGCTGTTTTATGACAGAAATAATTGCCTTAATTTATGTCTATTCTAGTACTTCTATTACAAGTATTCTTAAGCACCAACAAAACACAGCAAATTGACAATAAAAACCATTCTCTTTTTGAAATCTTGTTGCTACCAGCTTAAGACACACAATTGTGTAACTGAAACTGAAAACTTTCAGGGACTAGCCCTAAATGTGACCCCATGCATTTATTTTAAATTAATTTTTTAATTCTTTTGGAAGGAATCTTTGCAGTCATTGTTAGTATATTCAAAGATATGATACCACTATCCCTAACATGAGTTGTTTGATTCCTGTAGCATCACAAGTTCTACCTTTGTAGCAGAATTATTATCAACCATCCTCTTCTCTCTGAAGATACTCAGTGAAATTTGCTTGATATTTCTTTTAGAATTTCTTACATATTGTATCTTAACAATGTAGAATAAGGAATAAGTAATTTGCATAAGGTCTAACAATATCTGCACATTGATTGAGACTCTACACCACCTGTCTTGTATATACTATCAACTTGAAGGGAAATTTTTGTCACCTTCTTTGTGGATGTCTAGTCAGTGAAGCAAAACATTTCCAACTATATTCTATATCATGGACATCTTTTTGACGAAAACAGTGCATTTTGGTATTACTGTTTAATTGCAGCAGCGGGGCAAAAATAGTGCCCTATCTTCAGCATACATTGTCCAATCTGCCCAAACTATCTCATATGTGATGAGAGTCCAGCCATGACCATTGAACCTCCAAAAGTTGATGATGGATTGTTGTGAAAGTTGTATATTTTCAATCAAAGGCATTGCTCCGGCGGTGGTGCAAATTTTAAGTATTAAACCAAAAGTTGCTTAAATTTCTAATAAAGATATATTGTCCAAACTGCCCAAAATTTCTCGTGTGATGGAAGTCCAGACATGACCACAACTATAAATAAATTATGGCACATCACCCTATCAATGGCCAGATGATGATGATGCATTGTTGTAAAAAAAATGTGCATTTTCATCAAATTGTATGGCTTTGGCTGAACAGTAAATTTCTAATACTTGCAATGCACAGGCTCTTATTTTAATTAGCCAGCATTGTCTAATCTCATCTTAATTTATCATGTGTGATAACAGTCCTGACCTGAACACATCATATATCAATACTGATGGCCACCTTGAATTGATCGAGTGAATTGAGGGCCATTTCCAGTCTCTGTACTTGAATGAGCCCCTCCTACAGCTTTATAGCGGAGTGGATTGCTCCAATCTTGAACATATTTTGCATTTTATGGATTCTATTCAACATTAATTTTATTTTCAGACATGGAGGCATTTCAGATTGAACACTGGTACCAGGCAGAGGGTGATACATTTCAAGCTTCTAAATGGTAAAGTTCCAATAGCAATGAGCTGCCTCAAA
This sequence comes from Hypoplectrus providencianus, assembly GCA_028566105.1. NCBI lineage: Eukaryota > Metazoa > Chordata > Actinopteri > Perciformes > Serranidae > Hypoplectrus > Hypoplectrus providencianus. The sequence goes on from JAOWBC010000182.1 coordinate 20,576,605, forward strand.
TATTCCCATTTAATTTTTTTCAGGTGGCTGTAGTGGGCTCAATTGTAGCATACATATTGTAGATACTGGTATCATATGAAACCAAAAGAGCTATGGGACCTATTGGCACCAAATGTTTGGAGCTCGTGTTGGGAAGTTGCATGAATAACCCTGCAAAGTAAGTTTTTTTTTTTTTCTTTTATGTGACTGGGGTCATGCGACTTCCAACATCATGATCTCTGAATGAAATTGGGTGCTTTTTGTTCCAACCAGTCTCCTTACATAAATGGCTACTTCATGATGATGTGCATTAAAATGTGCTATGTCCACCGAATGTAATATCTTCATATTTGTGCATATTGCAGTCCGTAAAGAGGCTTTGAATTAAATAAATTAGGTATCACTGGAAAGCATAGACTCTTGTGGATTCAATGAGCCCAGTTTTCTTCATGGGATGATGTTAGTCCCCGTAGTAGCCAGTTCATTGAGGTGAAGGCATTTCTTGAGTTTCAACCTTAACGTTCTGTGCTGTGCTGTGCTGTGCTGTGCTTTGACCTCTAAGATAATCACAGCCTCATGAAACTTAACAGCCACAAACTACAGACCTAGAGAATTCAGAGGATGTATAGCTCTACTAGTTTTTTTGACAATATTTTGCAGGCATAAAAGTGGTAAACATAAATTATCTTAGAATAATTTCAGCATTGTCATGTGTTTTTGTTTAAGTGTAGCAGTCTTCTGAGCATGCGCAAAGGGCAGTGCGCTGTGGACAAAAGTGAGTTTGTAGCGATTTTGTGAAGCCTCTGGTAGGGTGGTCCACAGTGGTAGCCATACTGTTGCTTCCCAGGCCCCAGTCAGGATCAATTACCCTTATAAGTCATGTTTCCATGTTGTAGCCTTGTTGTTTAGCCTGAGATAGCAATGTGGAACCACCAACCTGTTGGCCCACTACCCTGTCTTAGGCCCTGTCTTCAGTGGCTGGCTCTGGGGACTTGAAATGTCAACTTCCTGCCAGGTAAGGAGCCTGATCTTGTGTAGGAGGTGGATTGTTACCAGCTAAATATAGTTGAATCACCTCTGAGTGTGATATGGGCTCTGGATCTAAACTTCTTGAAAGGGGCTCCCTTTCCAAGGTTGTCTAGGGTGACAGGCAATGGGTGGGCATTGGGATACTCATAAGTCATATTTGAGTTTTCCTCAAATGATGAGAGGGTGGCTTACTTGCAACTGCATGTCTTGTTTTCTGACAGTTGTTTGTTCCTTTGCATCTAACAGCTGCTTGAAGTACCCAGTCTTCTTGGAGTGTCTGGGTGCTGTCGTGGAAAGGGTGACTCCTCCAGCCTGATCTAAACCCGAGTGGTGTTATGTTCGTAGACTTCTTTGCTGGTCGCTGATTGCACATAGTAAACACCATGTTTGAGCATTGAGTTGCTCATAAGTGTACTTGGTAACAAAGCCCTTTAGGCCAGAGACAGGCAGAGAGATTCCTCTGTTAAAATCTCCAAGAATAATGAGCAGGATTTTTTTTCTCCAAATCTGTAATCTGGTCAGCCAGATGTTGTAACATCACTGTTACACACACCTGAGTTGGGATGTAAATACAGACCACAAAATCAGTTGCTTCTATATCCTTCTTTGACCAGCTCATGTTCCCAGCAGGATCATAATTGGCAGTGTATGCATATTAATGGCTCAGGCCTTAGTCCTATTATTAAGATGACTTTTCTTATCCAATGGAAGTATTTGGCTGTGGTTGACTTCCTTGCAGTCTCCACTTGCCTTCCTTTAGGGTTAGGGTTAGGGTTAGGGTTACAAATACTTGTAACTGTCCTGAAATTCGTCCAATCCAGTGGCGTAGGCAGAAATGTAAAACGTGTGGACCTTTAGTGAAAGAGTGTGGACCTTTTTTTGCTTACTCTAAAACCCCTACATAAGAGGCAGCAGGTCTTTATAGGTTATGTTATCAGAGGGAACAAGATATATATATAAAAAGAAATAGAATAATTTTTTTTTAAAATGGCCATTGAAAGTGCATATTTAGTGCAAGTTGTGCAGTAGAATAAATGAACGAAATAGTAATGAATTATACCATAGAGAGTAGCCCAGTTATAATTCAATAGTGAACAGTTCACCATTGACCAGTAGGGGGAACCATTCCCTTGGATTCACGATTACAGGCAAGAATGACAAGGTGGTAGGTCTATAATGTAAAGTTAACGGCACACCTCAGATGGGGTGAGCCGCTGTCAATCATTCTGGACACCTCCGATAGTGTGGACCAGCTGTCAATCATAACGTCACTGGCCCACCCTGGCACTTATTTCCCTACGCCCCTGGTCCAATCCAAATGACATCCCTATGTTGTGGCTTTGGAATGCTGGTGGTGTGGATGAGCAAGTTAAGTTAAGTAAGTTTCTTGTTCATTCCTGGAGTACAGCTTGATGTTAATTATGTAGAGCAGAAAGCTGAATGTCGACTAACTTCAGAATTTATACCCATAGCCACTCTTTGTGATGATCTGGCCGGGAGTTGTCAGATCTACGCAGAATAGCAGCGGTGACAGCGCATCACCTAGATATACGCCACAGTATATCCACAATATGTGCAATATGTGCATTATAGTGCATTGGTCAGTAACTTGAGTTCCAGTCTCTCAGCTGACATTTAGATGACTTTATCCATCTTCAGTGGACAACAAAATAAATGAATTATGTTAATTGATGTGTGGATTTCTTCTTCCAATTCTCCTATAAATGTCACAATAATATTGTTACATAAAAAAATGTAAATCCTTTGTAAATACTTTATTCAATAGCAACAGTATAAATCATTGATGACAGATCTATATCCAGCATGGTTCCCAAAGAGTGGCAGAGTCCTTGAAAAGCAACTCCAGTGTGCCAAACATCAGGTTCTGCTTGTGTAGCTGGGTGTACTGTACTTATCCAGGCGTGCCCGGGTCACGGGGAGGCTGTGCCTATCTCAGCCGGCTTGGGGCCGGAGGCAGGGTACACCCTGACTCACAAACAACTACACTCACTTCACACCTACGGACAATTTAGTGACCAATTCACCTAATGTGCCAGGATTTGAACTCGCAATCCCCGGCCCCAAGCACTCTTGCTGTAAGGCATAAGCGCTAACCACTACGCCACCGTGGGGCCCTAAATTAAGATTGATCATCGATTTTTAAATTTGTCATTAAGACACCACAATCTTTTGAAAAGGCAGTGTACTTTTAGCTAAATTTGACGGACAGTTTATCTAACTGCAAGAGTCAAAGGCCAACTGAATTTCTTTAACATTAATGAAAAATAATTATACGTTTATTTGTCTAAATTAGAATAACAGTAAAAGGATAGGGCCCCACGGTGGCCCAGTGGTTGGCACTCATGCCTTACAGCAAGAGTGCTTGCTGCCGGGGACTGCGAGTTCAAATCCCGGGCGGCCGGGCACTTCTGTATGGAGTTTGCAGATTCTTTCCGTGGGTGCATAGGTTTCCGGTTTCCTCCCACAGTCCAAAAAACCTGCACATTAGGTCAATTTGGGGACTCTAAATTGACCATAGGTGTGAATGTGCGTGTGCATGGGTTAGTCTGTTTGTCTGCCCTGCGATAGGGTTAACCTGTTCTGGGTGTACCCCGCCTTTGGCCCAGAGCCAGCTGAGATAAGCACAGCCTCCCCGCGACCCGGGATTACTTGGATAAAGCGGTCAAGACAATGAATGAACGAATGAGTAAAAGGATAAGCTAACCAGGGAATTAATGAATAATCACGGGTCTGAGCAATACAGGATGGCAAGTCATGTCTAACAGAGCATAAAACTAAATTACCTAACTCTGATGTTACCTTACCATCTTAAATTCAACAGATAACGACTTCAGAAATCAAGTCTTCTGAAGTAAATTTCAAATCTTGCACTAACCGATAACCACAGGTGATCGCAGGTGGTCAAAAACCCATGATAGCCTACTTGATAGATGGGCTGGGGAATAGTCTGTTACGGGGTCCATCCAAAGACAATATATTAGCCGTTGAAGTTGGTGACTCCCAAGACCGTGATCAACTGACTCCAGTGAGTATCAGCTGTGGAAGATGTTCAGCTTCAGATGCATTCACAGAGAGTCTGAAAAGGCTCCAATTGCTTGGGTGACTGTTTTCGGTATTAAGGATGGAGCTCTTGGAGTTCAGAATCCAACTCTGATCATTAATCTGTTTTGCTCTTAGTCTTGGCCTATGGTGTTCCTCCTGAGAAAATACTGGTTATTGAGTAAAGGAATAAAATAAACAACTAGTAGAGTAAAGAGGTAAGAAATTGGCCATTCAGATGTTTTCACTAGATGGCATTTGCCTTGTTGGAACACAAGAGTGTGAATAACTACGATTTTATTCCAAGTAAATCAGAGAGGAGGCAGAAAGGGGATGCTGCAGAGAGAGGTTCAATTCAGTTCAATTCAATTAATTTGTACAAAAGCCATCTCAAGACACTTTACATTAAGAGTAGGTCCAAACCATACCCTTTAAAATAGGTATTTTTTACAAAGAGAGACCCCCAAAGAAATCCCACCATACACAAACAGGTGCTAAAGCTGACTGACAGCTGATCCAGCAGTGATTCACTTCCACTGCCATTACAAATTGATTTCTTTTCATGTGATGCTTCAGGGGAAAGGTATCTCATATCATTTGTCATAAAACCTTTCTTCTCGCCTGTTTTTTTTGTTAGTTTTTTGTTTTTTTGGGGTGTTGTTGTTGTTGTTGTTGTTTTTTCATGCATTCATGCATTTCTTGCTCAAAGGTCTAAGATGCAAGAAAAAGACACAAGTGAGGGGGAAATGGATGCAGTTAAGGAATATAACTCAAGTGAAAACTAAGGTTTCTGAACTGCATTCAGATTTGTTCAGTATAGGGCCCCTCTCAGGTCCTCGGTGACTACCGAGGACCTGAGAGGGGCATCAAGGCAAGGATACAGTAGGCACACTCCCTTGATAATTAGTACAAGAGCTAAATAACAGACCACTGCCAGTGTCCGTGTAAAGTCTTCCTAAAGAACAGGTACATGATTTATAGATTAGAAAGTTAAGATGAAAGTATGGAATGTCTATTGGTCTATATAGGGTAATGATGCATTATTATTAACCCCACTCATTTTCTTGGCAAGATGGTCTTGTATAGCATTTAGGTAATATGGTTGACCAGTTTTTGATGCCTGTGCAAGGTATCACTACCTTGCTTTAGGTCCTATCCCATGACCCCTTAAGCACATAAATTCAATGCATCACTTTTATACAAACTGTACTCACGCACAGGCACAATCTTGTCAAGAAAAGGAGTGAAATTGATTATCAGGAATAAGGGGTTTTAATTTAGAAGATACTTCCTGTCCTCCTTCTACAAAAGATACCACTCGGCCAAAGAGGGACTACGAGTTTGATGGCCAAGACTACCACTTTGTGATGTCCAGAGAACAAATGGAGAAGGACATCCAAGAGCACAAGTTCATTGAGGCGGGAGTGTACAATGATAATCTATATGGAACAAGTGTCCGGTCTGTGAAATATGTGGCTGAAAGGGTGAGACTCAATTGTCTGTATAAATGTAAGGTTCCATTGTTGTTGTGTAAGGACAAAATATTGTACAGTTCACATTTATCAAACTGGTTGGTCTGTGATATGTGTTGGAGTTTTCAATGCCTAAAACCAGAGCACAGATTATGGGTTGTTCAGTTCATAAGTTTGTTAACATCTAACCAAAGCAGAGTATTGACAGGTGAGAATGCTAGGTTCTAAACAAAAGCAAGATGAAGGCTGACTATGAACATGACTTTCAGACAAAGGATGCTAAAACAAAGATAGCATCTTAAGGGAAGTTGATCACTGTCCTCTTTAAAGGTGTAAATCTGTATTGAAAAAGCCTGGCCTCCAAGATTCCATGTCTGTGCGAAGCAAAACTAGCACTGAACTTAGTGGTGTGGCAGAACCCACCACCAATTAACTACATAGATTTTACTACAATAAAACAGAACCTGTGTTGTGGTCTCTGGGGCTAACTTGCTACTACAGTCAATTGTGTCAACTAATTAAAATCTTAAAGGGATAGTTCAGTATGTTGAACATGAATCTGTGTGGCATCAGCATAACCAGTGTCGTGCATTCTCACTGCCTTACCCCTGACAATGTCCTG
>JAOWBC010000182.1:20605743-20628920 GCA_028566105.1 Hypoplectrus providencianus
ACACACACACACACACACACACACACAAACTCACCGATCGCCAAATGCAGCCTGTGCCCAAAACATTGCATCCTCAGCCACTGCTTCTCTGTACAGCACTGACAATGTTGCTTTTGTTGTCGGTGGTTATGGCCACGGGATTTGGATTCAACGTCCACGTAGTTGTCATGTCACCCAGGGCCTCCGCAATTTTTCTCCAGTATGGTCTCTGCAGGCAGGCACTTTTAATCTCCCAGTCGACGATATAGTGGATTGTTACGCACATATACGGCTCACATGTCCTGCTGCTCCACATATCGGTAGTCAGGGCATAGTGTTCGACTTTTGCGAGGTCGGCAACAAGGCGCGCTCTCTCTCTTGAGTACATACGGGGAAGCTCTTGTCTCGCAAAAAAAAGTGGCGACTTGGGAGATCGTATCTAGGGTCAATTGTTTTTAGCATGTTGGCTTTTGTGGGGGCCGCCATGTTGATTGAATATCAACAACACACGGACGCCGCTTACATGCAAGGGGAGGGGAGCCAGTGCCTTTGGAGGGAACAAACGCAAGGAGGTGGGGCGGACAGCTCCACAGCACAGAAGGAGAATCAGAGTGGCGACCTCTTGTGAATTTACAGCATTAACTCGAGATATCCAATATGTCAAAATCTTTCTCGATTTCATAAAACATCACGAGAAATCGTAAAACTCGATTAATCGCCCAGTCCTAGGACAAAGCGTCTTAAGGTGTTAGTGAAGCATAGTTGTAAAGATTGTTTGTTTCATTGAGGTGTGACTCTGGTGGTGTGGTGAATTTTGACCATTACCACTTACCATGAACAGGATTGTGATCTTACTTCAGCATAAGTGATCCAATCCACCTGAAATTTCTCATGTGTGACAAGAGTCCAGCCTTGAACACATAGTCACAGTGCCATTGGCAACAGCAAGTAACTTTTTATGTAATTTTTAACTTAGCCAGCTCATTCAGGCAGAAATACACCAATTGGCCTCCTGGACCCATTGCCTAAAACTAACCAATTCATCTTGAATTGGATTGAAAATTTTCAGGCATTTTTGGGGCACTTTGTTACTCTGTTTTGTCACTCCATACTTTAACAAACTCCAAAAGGAGATTTAATCAAATCCACTCAAATTTGGTCAGCACCATTTTGCGTATTTGGGCCTGGCATGGTAATAAAATATGGTGTTATGACCTATAGTCAATATTGACGCTGGCAACAAGAAGTAACATGCGATATTCAAATTTCATACTGTGTTGTCATGCCCCAAGCCACCAGACCCACATCTTACTTGTTAATATCAATGCATAGTCATAATGCCAAACACAACAGGAAGTACTCTTGAGGATAGCATCAATTAACTCTGAGAGTTCCCCTATCATACATGACTGTTGGCCCTACCCCCCATAACTACCTCCCCCATCACAACTCATAACTTTCAGTTATTCCTTATCACTTTCTCTATGACAGCAACTTTAACTTGACTGTCTAAGATTTAAGTCACACACACCAATTTGCTTTAGCGAGATGGTTTCTTGACTCAGTATGGACAGATTCTCAGGTCTGTATATTTATAATATTTAATTATTCACATAGTCGAGTGCCTGGCATCAATCAGGTTGAAACAACTCAACTCAACTCAACTTTAACTTTATTGTCCCCTTGGGGAAATTTGCTTTGCAGGCAGGTTGAAAAACATTTTTAAAAATGTACATTAAAAACACATACAGACACAATCACATACATGCAGATACTGCATGACGACACTGAAGGGGGTATGAAGAACACCACAAACCATATGGGACAACTCAGGGCAGGAAGGTTGTTATTTCAGTTCTTTAAGATTTAGGTTTAGCTGGTTGATGGCATGTGGTACGAAGGGGTTTTTCAGCCTGTTAGTTTTGATCGTCGGCACTCTAAATCTCCTGCTTGAGGTTAGGAGGTCAAACTCAGGAAGCAAGGGATGGACAGGACAATGTATGATGTACTGAATTTACAACATCTTTGTCCCTGTAAGAGGGTTTATTGACTTTGACTCGGAACATACAGTCACATCTAACAGAGTGTAAGGAAAAACCTTGTGCTATGCTTTAGTTTTAAAAAAACGCACAGGCTGATTTAAACATCTAAAGCCTTTGTTCACACTTTTTTTACTGTCCTGTTTCAGTGGTCCAAGAGGCTTGGCTGAAAATCAGAAGAAAGAGCTAGCCCAGACTCCAGTCCTCATCTCCTGCGCTGATCAGTGAAACTCTGCTGCTGTTACAAGATGCCCCAACATGGACACTGACAGTGGAGCTTTACTTTCCTCAGTGGTAACTTCACACTGAAGAGAGACTTGATCAGGAAGTTTTGGACAGACCCCACCTTACCATTGTGGTAAATTTGCTTGATGGTGGGGAAAAGAGACCCTTTCCTCCTCCTTGTTCCTGGCTATCTCAGCGTTTTTCCCAAAAGCCTTCCTTTTGTTTGAGGGAGGGTGCCTTTCTGAACTCTTGCTACCTTTAGATGCTCTGTTTGGGCCTGTGGAACCCAGTGGTCGCCCAGTGCATGGCTTCCCTTATAGAGATGGTTGTCATGGCTTTATTTCACACTGTTTTGTTAAATAGAGGTCATTTAAGGTCAAGTCTTGTGTGATTTAAAAAAAAAATAGCATTTTAGGTAGGGCAAAAAAAAACCCAACACTGCATTTGTTTTGGAGACAAACACAGCTTTCTGTCACCTTTTTACCTCACACACGCCTACTGAAATTTTCCCTCCACCTCTAGTAGAATACCTCCTACCTGTGTTTGAAAGGTTCTTGTCCTTTTCCATTCCTTCAAGCTTCAACCCAAAATGACTTTAACCAGGGTAAATTATCATGATGGATTTACTTCCTTAACCAACTACTTGCTTAGTATTTCCCTGTACTCAAACTATGAAGCAATCATGGTTGCATATTTAATATGTCAGTGATGATGCTACTGTAAAACAGTATATGGTAGCTGCAAATAATGTTAGACTGAATGTGAAAGAGCAATCTGCATACCTTTACATCTCAACTTGAGTTGACTATAGCTGAGTGTCCTGCTTATCCTTTAGCAGTAGGTTCACAGTGTCCCTGTCAGGCTTTTGAAAAAGTAGGTCATCTTAAAAACTTGTTGATAGGAAGGTTGTGTGAGAGTGATTTAAATCAGCCTTAACCTTCCCACCTAGACCCTTCTAACCGGACCTAGAACCAGCTTCTTGCTAAATGCCATCACAGTTCTAAAGTCAGTGTAAACGTTTTTGAAAAGTTAAATGCAGTTTTGGTAATACTTGATGTTATTCTGGTTTGCGTAGCAGTTACAAGGCTTAATTCCTTGTGTGCAACTTATGTCATTGGATAGGTGTTTTATTTTATTACATAACCCCTGCACTAATTTGTAGCTGAAGTTTGCATTACCCTTGTAAGGGTGGTAAAATGTCTTGTCCCCACCAGTCAGTGTTCTCACAGCATAGCCTCTCAATGGTGTCTTCAATGTCCTCAGGAGGTGGCTCAAGCCAGCCACAGGCAACAACATAACAGATCAGAAGTTTGTTAATCTAAGTGGAATATTTGTTTAATTAAATAGTTTTATACCTTGTCTCATAAAATGAGCAGGTTGCCAGAAAAAAAAACAGAACACAAAACTGATTTTCTTTTTCTTCTTTTTTTTTGTTTTATTTTTTTTTAATTTTTTTTTTTTTCAGATTTTATGCAGAAATGAAATTGAATGAGATTGAATGTGTCAGAATCAGAGCACGGTATGCTATGGTTACTCACGGAGCTAATCGAGACGAGTCATTTAATAACGATTTTCCGATTTTTTTTTTTGTTTTTTTTTTTTTTTCCTGTCAGCCTTTTGAGATTTTATTGCCAAGTAATGGTCTACTCAGAGGTCACATGTATTCAATGTGTTGATTTCCAGAACTATTTATATTTAGATGAAATTTTGTATTCTTTGTTGGCTTTGTTTGTTAATGTTTTGCTCAGAATCATTCCATTTCAATGCTTCTGTCTTGGCCATACATTTGTTTACGGTTAATCAGCTGTAGTAGTGACAAAAATTAAGGAAGGATGCAGTTAAGCCCTAGGTTTGTTGTCTTCCTCAAGGTTGGAGGATCCTGGAAGAGCCACCATAGCCGTGGAGGGTGACTAAGAGCCACACAGACTACCCAGCAATACCCCTTGCTTCCTTGCCTAGAAGCCTTTGTTCCCCTGTGTAGACCAATACTTAATGTATCACATTTTAGATTCACATTTATAACTTTTATAGCTCTTTGTTTTTCTATTTAATTGTTCTTCTGTTAAAGTGTGTACATTTCTGTTGCTGTTTTAACTAGGTCCTCTTTATCCCTTTTCTGAGGTCAAGTTTACTGGATTCAGAATGTTGTCAAACAAGATCAAGCTCACAGGTGATGAATGCATCTGTGCTTACCTGCTAAGCAAACAGGCACTGCGATTAAATGTCCAGTCCATAGACAATGAGCTTGTCTTTTCACATTTGGAGGGGTGTATTTTACTGTGACTGCATCTTAGATATGTGTTAAGATATGTACAGAGTACTTTTGGACAATTGATGACAGGACAGACACATAAGAAATGGGTGGGTGTAAGAAAACTCATCTTGAAACAGAGCAGTTTTCCTTTTTAGGCATTGTTACATAGTGACATTGTTTTTTTGTAATGTAGGCCCTTATTATCTAACAGACTGATTGCTAATGTTTCCCAGTTAAGCATAGGTGGACCACATTCAGTTTTAAATTAATCATAATAATAAATGGTGTATCTATTTTTTTTTCTTTTACGTATAAGAAAAGTTACATCAAGGGTGATATCATCCGAGCAGTAACTGTATAGTTCTTCCACTGGTGGACATCAGTGTAATTCTTTGCAAAGAGAAAGAAATTGTCTTCCCCTAAAATAGAGATATATTTGCTTATAGCAAGTAAGTTTATTGACATCTGCCAAAGAAAAGGGCAAGGTATATTCAAATGGAAATCCTGTTTTATTAAAAAAAAAAAAAAAAAAGCTGAAGGAAAGCTGGCATAACAGTTGCACTGCCTTTCCTATGTGTGTAAATCTTCAGGTAACAATATCAGCACAATTTCTCCTGTGTGTCCAGTGGGATTTCTTTGGTGTTTGAGCCCAGAGTTGGAATGATGTGCAACAAAAGGGCACCACTCAATGCCTCTTGTAATATACAGTATTTGCACCTTATAAACCCAAACCAAAAGGATCGTGGTCTTTGAAGTAAACTAGAAAACTATATACACATATATGTGTGTGTTTGTGCATGTGCATTTGTGTGTTTATATAAATATGTATATATGTGTATACATACATATACACACACAAACATAATGTAAACATGCATATATATACATATTTACACACACAAACACACACATAAATATACACACACACCTATATATACATGCACATATAGGTGTGTGTGGATATAGATATCTGTGTTTGAGTGTGTATTATATCAAATCCACAGCCATAATACTGTCCTTTTCCTATCCCCTTTTTTATCTAGAAAATCCTTCTATAAAGTTGAAATTCTTATATTAGTTACCTAAATGACTATAATACCCTTTTGTGCTAGTACTGTCTTCTTGAATGTAATCATTTTGTACCTGTATTTTTCTAATTCAGTCTTGATTGTACTGTATGTATGCTTCTATGGTATACTGTTCCTTAGGTGAAGAGTTCGTGATAACCAACAGTTCTCATGACAGGATAGCTGCTGTGCTGCAAACTTAATGAAATTTGAGGAGTTTTAAGTCCAAAGGACTTACTTTAACCCTGTAAGCATCAATGAGACTGATAATTGAGAGATTCTGAGTGGTGGGACAAAATCTTTTCCTGGTTTGCTAATTCTTATTTCCCTTGCAGTAAAAGTGAAAGTCGGATCAGGACAGTTTATAAAAAAGGATGCTCCTGCAATCACGTAGAACAATTGAATGCTTGAGTTTCAGCTTATTTATTACTGTTCCTTTTTATAGGATTAGTTGAATAAAAAATAATAAAATACACAACTGAATATGCATCCATTTATAATATACCTTTTACTGGAATGTAGATCATGGCTTCTTTTTGTTATGCCAGATCTTCTCAGTCTCTTTCCTCTGATAGTTTGTACATGTGCTCATGTAATTTTATGCTACTAATCATTTTTGATGTGTGTGTGTGTGTGTGTATGTTTTGTTTCCTTCTGGGGACCTTTATCTGTATAGACACTGACCTTGTAAGGACCATGAGTCCACATGGGGACCAAAGACCGGTCCTAAAACAACAAAATTAAATTGTCAAGGTTGTGATTAAGGTTAGGGATAAGGTGTGAATAGACGTTAGGTCAAGGTAATGGTCAGACATAAAATGTTCCTTAACAGGACCGCTGAGCAAACCTGTGTTTGTGTGTGTGTGAGAGAGAGAGAGAGAGTATGTGAGTTTGTCTCTGTGTTTTATTGTTACAGCCCAGTGGGTTAAATGCAGCCTGGCCTTACTGGAATCCCTGCTTAGATAGGGATCCTTCAGTCACCCATCCAACATCCCTGCCCCACCACAACCCACCTAAAACTCCTATGTCATAACACTGTTTGCTGATGCAACTATTATTCCTTTTACAATTTCTGCTGGCGCCACTATTGCTTCTTGAACACGTATTAAAATAACATCTATTGCATCTGTGTGAAAAGATTTGTTGTTCATGCTGCTTTGTTACCACAACTGAACCAGGCATGTGTCTTTATTTCATTATTCTGTAATCTAAATTAAGTCCTTAAATGTGAATGAACAAATCCCCCATGAACGTAATTAAACATTGCATACAATTTTATGATAAATAGAAGCTATTTTACCTTTATATTTGATGAGCATATACATTTAAAGCAAACTCAAAACCGACACAACACACCACAGTTGCGTAACATTACCTCCTACTAATACTTAACTCTCTCTTATTACACAGTTTTAATTTTAGCTCACTGTCAGTTAACATTATGACAAGTCATAGCTAGGATTTGTGTAAATTGTATCACAATTTGTTTAAACTCTTTCTAATGCTAGCTATTGTTGCAAGATGTTGCAGGATCATCAGTGGTTTAGGTCAGCACATGTGCAATGTACTTATCTATAGCTACTCTCTGTATTTATACCTATTGTAAAATAATTAACATCCCAAAATATTATTATGATGACAATTGAATACTAGCTAAATATTAAGGGGGGAATTTAAGTGATGTGACTCATATCAAACCCTACACTCAGGAATGATCAGCCATACATGTGACTGAGGGGAAATTACAATAAACAATTTAAAAAGTGTTTCTTACTGACATGCTCTGCAATTCTTCAAAGTTAATGGGGGAAATAACAGATCATGGAGGAAATCTAGCTCTCTAGTTGGTAGCCTTTTAACCCTTTTTTTTTCTTTCATTTTTTAATAAATGTAAGGTTTATGTTTGTTTTTTTTTAAATTTAGACCTATGATTTACAACAACTTTTAAAACTAAATGATGAATCACAATATTAATATATACATAACTTCTGTTTTCCACCTTCAGTTTAAAACTGAAAGATTTTTTTAACAAAGTTTCGTCTGTTGCCTCGACAAACATTAATGGCAAAGCACAACACCATCTCTTCATCTTTTTTGGACAACAGTACAGGAGGCTGGCGTGATGGAGCAACAGCCACAGCTGGATGTAACTGTGTGGTAGGTTGAACTGTCACTGTTTTGTTCATATTATCTTGCCTTGCCTATATACATGCTCATTTAAGTCTCGGCCATTAGCTGCTAAGAAATATATCTTAGCACCATAAGTTAGCACACATTTGTAACTGTTACCCTGTGAAAGTGAGGATTAGGGTGATTCTGTTCAGGGATCACACTTTGTCAGTCAGTTTTTGTTTTATTTACAGCCGGCTGTCCACTGATGAACAGATCTTCACTAGTTAATTTTTTCTTATAGTTTGAAAGAATATCTAAATATCCATTTTTACTCTTCTAGGTTACAAGAGTACATCAGGTGCAGAACTAATCTAGATGCTTAGTTAGTCATTATGGACTTGGCCTGTTTGAACATTTTCCTGTCACAGAATTCAATAAACATTTATAGAGTTAAAGCTATGTGCCTTTATGGCCCTGGGGTTACAAGCAGTAAGTATGACTGCCAATATGACTTTTAATTATACTGTACACGTCATTAAATATGAGTAAAGCAATTGATATTATGTTATTACTATGCTACTGCTGTGTATAAGGGAAATATATATATAATCATGAAAACAAAGTTGTAAAGAAAATATTGATTGAATGATTGATGATTGAAGTCGTAAATATTTAAGAAATTAGAGGAGGGGAGTTGTTGAAATGGCTGGGACACATTAACATGTGGGTTTCACAAACAAGGTGATGCTAAGTCTTTTGGCACATCAGCATCACATTATCATATGTATAAGGATTTTAAAAACAAAATGCAAGGAATTGCATCTTTTCTGTTAAAAGAACCAGAAGGACTACAAATAAATCACTGCTTTTATGTACAACTTTAGTCTCGTAATTAAATATTTTTATACCACTTTAATCTCATAATTATTATTATTTTTTAATAACTCAGTCTTTCTATGCAGAAAATATACAGTTTTACACAGAAACCTTCAAGCAACAAGGCGAGATGGTGTTTGTGATGGACTTCAGCAGATCTTTCAAGATTTACTTCTTGGTTGAGTTAATTTAATGTTTACATTATTCTATAAGATCTACGACAATTTCTGTCTTCCTACTACATCCAATACAGCAAGTCCACACTTATAGAGACAATATAGAGCACTTGCTTCACAAAAACAAACACTTTAAAATTTCAAAATATCAGTGCAACATTTTTTTTTTCCAATTAGACAAGGTCCTACCTTTTGTCACCATCATCAGACATTTAGTAAAAGGCAATTAATTCAGCCAAAACTGAGGGCAACAGTTACTTTAAAGGGGTCCCTGTCCCTGATCCCATTTATGCTGAGTCATCACTGGCAGACAGGCTCTGGTAAGTTTTAAGTTTTAGAGTATTTAAAAAATTTAATACTGCTTGTGTCACAACCAGGATATGTCAACGCTGTCATCAAGTTTGTACGGACATTGTTAATAATTTTTAGATTATGCTGCTGTCCTGAAGTCAGATGTCAACTTTGTCACATTTGGCAGGTGATTGACATGGTTGCCTTCGATGCGAAGACAACCCTGTCAATCCTTTGTGTTTAGTGAAATATAGATGTACATTATGAGTTTATCTTTTAATGTAGAAGTACTAGATATGTTGCATCAGCATTTTCAGCTTTCTTTTAATCGCTTTTGATAACTGTTTTTTTTGCAGATAATTTCCCTGTTTTTGACAGATGGCATACTTCTTCTCCATTTATTTCTGTGTTAACAAAAAAAAGTTAGCTCTTTGTAAGAAGTGTAGAAGCTGGTTTGCATTTTCAGGAATCAGTTTTTATATACAAAGAATTTTCCAAGTATAATGAAAATGTTGAATTCTAATCCATATCTATTGAGTTTTGTACTAAAAATCCCATTTTCTTTTGATTATTCAGAGAAATTAAGGGAATAACTAGCAAAGCAGATGTTTCCAGAAGGCACCAGCATATTTACATTGACAAAATACATGTTGTTTCAATGTCTTTATCACAAAAAGGAAAACAACGAAATTTGATACAAAAAAAAAAAAATTCTAAAAAGCTGATGAAAGTTAGTTATTTAATGGCTTGTAACAATATTTTCTGATTTGTGAAACAAAAGCATGTATCCTAATTTCCATCTGTAAAAATACTGAGAATATGATATATCCATGAAATTAAATAAACATTTAAACATTTGCTTTCGCAAATAATTTTGACTTTTCCTCAGCATGGGTAAGATAAATTGGGACGATATGAAAAGGTTACTGAAGACTGATGTAACACTGGTGCAACAAACAAGGGAGATAATGCAAGGGAGGGTGCAAAAAAATTAAATATTGATAAAATGACATAAATGAATACAAATTCAACCACAATAATGAACTTTTGACTGCGAATCGCACGCCGCCGTTCTTTATGTTCTCTGTGCCAAACTTCATTTGTTCCTTAGCTTTTGTGGGCGGTCATGTGATTGCCTGGCTCCGTTTGATTGGTGAAACAGAGTCATGTGACAAAAGCGTGAAACAGGTCGTGATAGGAAGTATTACTTAGACAAAAATACAAGTAGGGAGCGGAATGTATGTCAGTGTAACGGAGTACATATATATAATTATATAAATATAAGTGCTTGTATATATGTAAAACACTTGTATATATATATATATATCACATATATATTAAAACGTATGCTGCATTAAACCTATTCTGACAAGTGCAATTTAAAAAGCTACTTCGGCTAACGTAACGGAGTAATTCAAGTGCGTTACGACTCACCTCTGGTCCTAAATTACCACAACATGCTTTCCTACATTACAAAACATTTTGTGGAAAAAAAAAAAAGGTTTTGTGTCAACTACAATAAAATGTCAAGTATGACTATGTTGCTTGAAAACTGTTATAGTACGTTGTAGTGCAATGTGTCGTATTCCCTTCTGATCACAGCCCCGTGCTTTATCGTCCGGAGAAGCAACGAAAGATCCGGGTATTTCTTTTATTAACGGAAGCTCAACTTTTTTAGCATCATGCGCCACTGAGCAACTTTCAAAGGGAGTAAGAAGAGCCCTGGTCCCCTCCTCCAACACTCTAGCTATTTTGCTAACAAAATGGCGGCGTTCTTACAGTGGAGAAAATTTGTCTTCTTTGATAAGGATACGGCAAAGGATCCTGTGGATAATGGGAGAAATTTTGTGCTTCCAAGCGGATTATCAGCCTGTGACTCCGGCCGGGGTCATATTGTTCTGGGAGATATCCTTCAACGCATTACTGACCGGTTAGCTCAGCTGATGTTATTGTAGGGTAACTGACAGCTGATACGGGCTACGAATCAGCAAACGTTTTACATGTCTTTGGATTTTTATAACTTTAGCTTAATACTATAATCGAAGCAATTGGCAAAAGACGGTGACAGTGCCACCTGCATTAACTGTGTATTATTGGAAACAGCACCACATTTAACGCTTTTTAAAATACGTTAGGTGTGGCCTGCTATCTGACAATTAATAACACAGCGTTCCTGTTTTTAACCTGACATAGAATGTAGGTTAAGAATAGAATAGAAATTCACACTTACGTGCTTAATACTTCACACGCATAGCAGTATGCTAATGATTGATGTTTGTGAACCTATAGCCCTTAACTTACATTGTAGTGCTAACTGGTACCCGATAGCAAGCTGCGCATTTTAGTAAAATAATGCTTTTCGCTTCGGCGCTAAGGTTCTCAGAATTATTGTAACAGTAATTCCACAATTTGTGGACTTTTAACTTAAACTGTCGTAGTAGTTTACATAGTAGTTTACATGACGAGCAAGTGTTTGGAATGTATGAACTATGAAGTTATTTGCATGTCAAAGCAGAGGCTAGCACATAATATGTTTGAATTAGTGAGTGATCCGTGATTGCTTTGGTTCCTAAAACTCTTCCAGAAATGACAAATTTTAAATGCCACACACACAGCCCAGTTTATACATCTCTTGTTGTCCTTGACATCCACAATGTTACATATGGATGGCAAGATCTGGATTTTGACGCGCACCCTGCAGCTGACATCTTTTCAGGCCTATAAATTACGGGTTACACATCTCTACCAGCTAAAGCAGCACAGCATCCTGGTATCAGTTGGGCAGGATGAACATGGAATTAACCCTCTAGTAAGTGAGCAGTTCTCCAGAGAAGCCTACAAGAAAAATTGTGCCCACAAATATTAATTTCTAAATCTGTACTTATTTTACAGGTAAAGGTCTGGAACCTTGAAAAGAGAGACAATGGGAATCCTCTGTGCACTAGGATTTTCCCTGCAATTCCAGGCAACAAACCAACTGAAGTGTCTTGTCTCAGTGTACATGAAAACCTCAACTTCATGGCAATTGGTAAGAATCAAGACAGTCTTCCTTCTTTCAGTTGAGCCAATAACCACTGATTTGCAATCACAGAATTTCCTCTTCCCAGTTCATTATGGTTGTTGTGTCGCTTGACAGGCTTCACGGATGGCAGCGTGGTTTTGACCAAAGGGGACATCACCAGAGACCGTCACAGTAAAACTCTCACCCTGCATGAAGGAACCAGCCCAGTTACCGGCCTCGCTTTCCGCCAAGTGGCAAAGGTCACGCATCTGTTTGTTGCCACTCTGGAGAAAGTCCATGTAAGTCTGTAGTCAACACAAAAGATTTGGGTGCATTAAGAGATATATATATTATTGGGAAACATCATGACTATATAATTCTTAAAGATGACCATAGTGTACAATACTTCAGCTGCTGACCTGCTGCCCACTCTTTTTGTTTGCCTTCCCCTGCTCAGTGCTACACCCTGTCCATTAAGGAGTATCCTAAAGTAGAGCTGGATACACACGGCTGTGCACTGCGCTGCTCCTCCCTGGCAGACCCCTCTCAGGACTCTCAGTTTATTGTGGCGGGTGATGAGTGTGTTTACCTGTACCAGCCTGATGGACGGGGGCCGTGTTTTGCCTTCGATGGATACAAGCTGTTGGCCCACTGGCACCGTGGGTATCTGTTTTTACTCATCAGGGACACAAAGTCATTGAACAAGTAAGGATAACAATGAACATAACAGTAATTGAAATAGTTGAAAACTGTACAGAATGTATACAGAAAGCTTTTGCATAAACCTATTTATCAATTGTGGGCTGCTATTTCTAATTCAAGCCATTTTTAGAAGTTTTACATGTGGGCTGAGGGATGGAAATTGTTTGTGAACAGCAACATTTAACAGAGCCACTGCTTGTGTTGAGTTCTTTCTCATCAAAAGCTTACAAGAGATCATAAGGCTTAAAATATTTACAAAGCTCAACAAAAGTGCTTAGAACTAAACAAATGAGCTGTCAACTTGATGAAGTAGCTTTCCAGGTAAAAAAAAAAAGCATATGATGGGAACAGGGTTCAATTTGGGTACTTATAGTTGTTTCTTGCTTAGGACAGTCTTCAGTCTGCTTGACAAAATGAATGAAGAGCTTGTCAGGCTTCAGGGACAGCAAATGTTACTTGTCCAACAGCAAGGAGATCAGCTCCTGTATGTCTGCAAGCATTTAATTTGTACACAACTATAAGTCTGACCATCAATATTTATGCTGTTGCCCACTTGTCCAGTTCTGTTCAGGCATGATTATGCTGGCATTCGCAAGCACTGTTTCTTCACGGAAATTTTGAAGCATATTGTTAACAAGGACAAACATCAACACATTTCACGCATGTTGATGTAGTTACATAATCGTCATTGATTACAACATTAACAGAGTTCCAACCCTAGTTATCATCCAGTGATTTTAATCTGCAAAACATTATGTCACATCCAGGTTGACCATTGTATGGAAAATTTTTATACTTTTGTCCTAGACCTTTAATGGTCAGATTGCCATGATTAGCAGGTGAAACCTGAGATATGGCCCAAAAAAATACTTTTTATGAGGTAATTGTGACCACCAAAATCAAATGAGTTTGTGTAAAAGAGATATTTTACCTCAGGTTTTTTCCTGAGAACATGTTCATGAGAATAGGACTTACCAGAATCACAGTACAGTGTCCTTGACCTTTGACCTCCAAAGTTTAATAAATACATCATAAAGTTCAAGTTAATGTTTAGGACAAATTTTATTATTAACAATAATAATAATAATAATAATAATAATAATAATAATAATAATAATAATATTTTTTATTTGTAACGCACTTTTCATAAAATAATCTAAGTGCTAAAGTGCTAATAATAAAGTGCTACAGAACCAGCAATTAGAATTAAGCATATACAATACATTATAATACATATAAACATAAACAATACATACAATACATTAAAAAGTAGTAAACAGAAAGGGTTAAAATCGGGACACCTAAGAAACCAGGAGTAAAAGCATAAAAGCACAGAGGCAATAAAAGACTTCTTAGAACAGCCAGGGAAAGCCTTCCTGAACAAAAAAGTTTTAAGACACTTTTTAAAAGTGTCCACAGACTGTGGTTGACGTAGATGTTCAGGGAGGGAGTTCCAAATGTGGGGGGCAGCGGAGCAGAAAGCTCGGTCTCCCATGGTGCGGAGTCGTGTGCGGGGCTGATAGAGGAGGTTGGCGCTTTGTGACCGGAGGTTACGGGTGGAAGGGTAAGGGGTAAGGAGGTCTTTTAGGTATTAGGGGGCATTGCTGTAGATGCAGAGATGGGTGATGACGGCAATCTTGTATTGAATTCTGGATGTTATGGGAAGCCAATGTAGGTTCTGAAGAATAGGGGTGATCATATTTACGTGTTTTCATCAGAGTTTGGGCAGCACAGTTCTGAATGAATTGAAGTTTCTGTATGTTTGTTGGGGATACCGATGAGCAGGCTGTTACAGTAGTCGAGCCTGGAGGAGATTAGGGCGTGGACGAGTTTTTCTGCATCGGAGAAGGTGAGGAGGGGGCGGAGCTAGGAAATGTTCTTTATATGAAAAAAAACAGGGTTTGTACAGATGTTTGATGTGGTTTACAAAAGTGAGTTGTGGGTCCAGCTTCACACCGAGATTGGTAACAGAGGTAGAGAGGGGGATGTCTTGACCGGAGAAGGAGATGGTGGTTATGGGTGATGACTGGACCTGGCGAGGGGGGCCAATTTGTATGGCTTCGGTTTTGGAACTGTTCAGTTGAAGGAAATTGTGACTCATCCACGCCCTAATATCCTCCAGGCAATTGGAAAGGGCTTGAGTAGGTGATGATGAGTGGACCGGGATGGAGCGCGGGTTGGGGTCAGTTCGAAGGTACAGCTGTGTATCATCGGCATAGCAGTGAAAGGAGATGCCGTGCCGGCTGATGACACCAACCAGGGGGAGCATGTACAAAATAAAGAGGAGGGGGCCTAGGACAGATCCTTGGGGGACACCACATGTGACGGGGGCTGTTTGGGACTTGGAGGATCCCAGACTGACGTACTCTGTCCTGTCAGTGAGGTAAGAGGTGAACCAGTCTAGTGTGGAATGATGAAGACCAATATCGGTGTGCAGACGGCTTAGGAGGATATGGTGGTCAACAGTGTCAAAAGCCGCTGAAAGGTCGAGGAGAATGAGTAGGGATGGGGATCCAGAGTCGGCGGAGATGAGGAGATCATTGGTTACCCTCAGTAATGCTGTCTCTGTGCTATGGGCGGTGCGGAAACCAGACTGGAAAATTTCGAATAGTGAATGGTGTTAAAGATGGTCCTGCAGCTGTGTGGCAACAGCATTTTAAAAATCTCCCTCAGTCTGATCTTATGATGTTGTGCCCACAATATTTGGACGGACAACCCAACTACATAATGCCTCAGCACATGATTATCTTGGGCGCATAATAATAAACTTAAATCTGAGAAATCACAAAAAAACGTGGGAAATATCCAACTGAAAATTTATTCAACAATTTGTTGAAAGTGTGCTTTCCAACATGTAACACCCTGCAAGGAGGAAGGGGCGCAAGACATCTGTGCCATCATTTTTAGAAAAATGTCTGTCTGACAATGTGAAGTTCATGTCTTTTTACAGTAAACAGTAAGCAGCTAACCAAAATTCCAGTGTTCCTTTGAAGAGGGCTGACAGTGTTACTCTCCTACTCAGGACAGAGTTTGGTAGCCGGGAGAACTCTCCATCAGACAAACAGCTCCTAACCGTCTATGACCTGGAAAACAAGTTCATTGCCTACAGTGCCTCCTTTGATGATGTCATCGATGTGGTGGCAGAGTGGGGCTGCTTCTATATCCTGACCAGAGACGGAAAAATGTTTGTTCTTCAGGAGAAAGACACGCAAACCAAACTGGAGGTGGGTCCCAAGTGTACCATCTGGACTTGGGCTCCTTTTAAATCAGGTCACTGATCAGAACTTTTGTGAATAAAGTCACATGGATTTCTCTCTTTTGATTGTCTTTTAAGATGCTGTTTAAGAAAAACCTGTTTGTGATGGCCATAAACTTAGCTAAGAGCCAGCATCTTGACAGTGATGGTCTCTCTGAGATCTTCAGACAATACGGTGATCACCTTTACCTGAAGGGTGACCATGATGGTGCCATCCAGCAATACATACGGTAATTTGCTCCAGCTTATTTTTTAGCTTATTATTATTTTTTTTTTTCTAATTTTGTTTATTGACAAACCTTTTTGTATAGAATTGGGATGTAATGTTTAATGTAAAAAAACTATGCATACAATTCAAGTATATCTAGTATCTATACAAGTATCTTGTATCTATATCTTCAATTTTCTACACAAAACTAAAAGTCGATAAGTTAAACTGTAAAATGTGCAGTCTTTAATTTCCAACAAAGTATATATGTCAGAGAGGATGAGCAAATTATTGTATTCTGTTTCCTTTTAGACAACATATTGTGTAGACATTTGTTAAGATTTTCTGGAATCTGTGTTGTAGATACACTTATTTAACTCATCTTTGAGGAATTTTTTAACTATTACACCATGTAGAGGTGTTAAGGATGGGGAGATTAAAACAAGCAATGATAATTTTGTAGCATATATTTATTTTCAAAGCCACACTTGAACAAACCTTTTGCTTTATAATGGTCCATCTTTTGGAGACTGAACTGCCGCTATATTGAGCCTATTATCGCTGTATTCTCACAGCACCATTAGGAAACTGGAGCCATCGTACGTCATTCGGAAATTCTTGGACGCACAGAGGATCCATAACCTAACTGCATACCTTCAAGCCCTGCACAGGCAGTCACTTGCCAATGCAGACCACACCACATTGCTGTTGAACTGTTACACCAAGCTGAAGGACAGCTCAAAGCTTGAAGAATTCATTAAGGTAACTGACCAGTAAAAGAAATCACTGAGGCTGTTTGTGTTGGTCAGAGATACAAATGAAAAAAAAAATCTATTCATACAATATAACTTGCTTCGCTTATAAAATGATGTTTATCAGAGAACTGATTGGCCCCAGTAATAGTGTGAAACATAGTTTAAAAGGCTCCTTTTCTTGATGAATATGTAACAAATAGCTGTCATTTTAAAGTATAACACCATTGTCATCCTACTCTGTATTCCAACAGAGCAGTGAAGGTGAGGTCCACTTTGATGTGGAGATTGCCATCAAAGTTCTTCGGCAGGCCGGCTACCACAGTCATGCAGTTTTCTTGGCAGAGAAACACATGCATCACGAATGGTACCTGAAGATCCAGCTGGAGGAC
Organism: Hypoplectrus providencianus; assembly: GCA_028566105.1. Lineage (NCBI taxonomy): Eukaryota > Metazoa > Chordata > Actinopteri > Perciformes > Serranidae > Hypoplectrus > Hypoplectrus providencianus. The sequence continues at coordinate 20,623,074 of JAOWBC010000182.1, forward strand.
CTCAAGGTAAAGCATATGCAAGACAATGTACAAAATCACCTCGATCTGAGGTGTATTGTTCATCCCTTGTGTAACAGGAACAGAGGAAATGTTTATACTATATCATTAAGTACATTTACACTGAGGAAACACCAGTTGTAGGTTTAAAAAAGGTTGAATTATTGAATTGAATTAAAAACCAAAAAAAAACAACCTCTAAAATTGTATAACTTGCACATACCAAAAAGTGAAACAGCCTAAAAAATATATAGATAAATAAAGCTTCATTAAAGGTCAGATTAAATAGTTCATATGAAATAAATAACCAGACAAATAATTAAAGCCCAATTAAAGAAATGTTTAACAAAAAAAAAAATGGTAAATAGATTAAGTTTCATTCAAAGCCAGACTAAAAAAAATACCTTTTTTTTTTACATATTCAGAACAGCCTCGTTGGATAGACAGGTAAATTTATTTATATTGCAGTAAATTTTACAGCAGGAGTTTTAGAGTTGTTGTACATTACTTCATACTGGCTTGGAACTGTCAATGATCTTAATATAAAAATGCACTCTGGCCTGGTTCCTTTGAAGGCTCTTCCCATTTTCATCCTGGTCATTTTAATTTCAGCTACTCACAGGGATAAGGTAAGTGTAAGGTGTATGTGTGGGAAGAGTAAATGGCAGCAGCAGAGAATTAACATTGATCAAGATTATACACCCACGCAGAATTATTGGGGGAAAACTGAAACGGTGGTAAAGATGGAAAAAGAAATGTTGCTGTCTCATGTGTAGTAGGGCATTTCTAGTTCTGTTATGCTCCCTAAATTTATCACATTTATTATATTTATATTTTAATGATTAAAGCATGTCCAGCAACTATTTGAAATATTTACTCTTTGTCATATCTCAAAACATCTCCAGCAGGTGAGAAGTCTTTAAGCTATTATTGGAGATATTTTTTTTTTAACTTTGCAGTGGAAGTATGTATTGATAGATACAATAAACAATTTAAACAATGTTGTATTAGGTCATGTATTAAATAAAATTTCAAATGTATTTAAGAATGTGGCATGGGCCTTATATCATATGGTTGATTAATATTGAGCTAAAAGCTTTTTAATCTTTAAAGTTTCCCCCTAATTCCAAAAAAGTTAGGTTGGTGTCTACAATGTAAAAAAACAAGCATAATGCCATATTGCCACAATTTTCTTATTCCTTGTGACATATTCCATTGAAAACTGTAAAAAGACATTACAATTATATTCAACTGATAAGCATTTGTTTTTCTAATATACGCTCTGAATTATGAATTTGATGTGTTCTATCCATTCCAACTTTAAATTGTAGATAGAGAAGGCATGCAATGGTACATGATCCATGTTTTCAAAGGGCTTTTTGTGTTCACTCACCACCCAGAACTATCAGGAAGGGCTGCGCTACATTGGACGTCTGCCGTTTGAACAAGCCGAGAGCAACATGAAGCGCTATGGCAAAACGCTGATGCACCATGTTCCCAAAGGTACCACGCTGCTCCTGAAGGGTTTATGCACCAATTACCGTCCCAGCGGAGACGCTGCTGAAAAAGAAAGCCTGGATAGGGGTCAGGTCAATAAGGTCAGTACGCAGTGCTTTTTTGTGTTCTAAGACTTTGGATGACTTATTTTTATATGACACTGTTATATCAATGTAGTGATTGAAATGAAAGGCTATCTTGAATTTCAGAAAGATTCCCCCATAATTCCACTGTGAAATGACTGGATTTTTGTCTTTGCCTTCTAGAAATTATTAATAAATGTATCATTGTATCATTCCATACAACCACTTAAGGACATCCTTCTTTTGACAAAATATTTGGGCTATTGCATTTTTTTGAGCTAATTCTGCATCTATGATACAGTAGGTCTTTAATCTCAGGAAGCTAGGTCTGACATATCAGTCATCTGATGTTGCAGACACCATATTTATATAATCGAGTTCAACAGTGTCAATTCAAAAGTGTTGCTTGTGTTGAAGTGTCGAGTGTTGAAGGCGATTTGCAAACTCAAAACACTTTGCAAAAGAAAAAAGCATGAATGCAGATAGCCGCAACACAAATACAAAATAGCCGCAACATGAATGCAGAAGAAGTTTACTTCTGTTGTCGATCTTTTGCGTTTGTGTTGTGGCTCTTTTGTGCAGCTGCTATTGGCATTTGTGCTTTTTAAGTGTTTTGAGTTTGCAAATCGCTTGACACTTCCCAGCCACTGTACTTTAGTGGTGATTTCAAAGTGAGAAAAACCCTGTGTTATATTGTATGATGGAGTTGCTTAGGCATGTTGCGAAAGAATTAACTTTTAATAAAATTTACACAAAATAAAAGAAGGAAAGGAGCAAAAACATCTCGGAGTCACCTGCTATGTCAGAAATGTTCTTCGAAATGACCATATGTCCATATCTGTTTTGTTAAAAGGCCAACTCTGAGGAATTCATCCCCATTTTTGCCAACAACCCTCGGGAGCTGAAAGCCTTCCTGGAGCACATGATCGAGGTGGACCCCTGCTCTTCCCAGGGTGTGTATGACACACTGCTGGAGCTCCGACTACAAGACTGGGCCCATGAACAGGACCCTGCGGTCAGTTCACAATTACACAATATATTTATAATTTATAATACAGTTTGGTGTAGACAGAAACTGATTTGTAATAACAAAATTCCAGGAAATGAATTAGTTGATTTTTTTTTTAATTTGTCTAATGCATGTGTTTTGCAGAGGAAAAAGGTCCTGCAGGCGGAGGCTGTGTCGCTGTTGAGGAGTGATAACACTGTGTTTGATAAGGCCCTGGTTCTCTGCCAGATGCACAACTTCAAAGAAGGCGTCCTCTACCTTTATGAGAAGGGCAAACTGTAAGTGAGAAAGGCCGAACAGCTTCTGAATATTTGGCTGTGATTTTGAAAAGCTGGGATGTTGTGCTTAACCTTTATGACATGTTTGCATTAAAACCCACCTGCTGCTGCTAACTGTGTAGGAGTAGAGGTACGATTAAATTATGTAGGTTTGTTGTGTTTTAGGCACACAGTTAACAGGCACAATTGCGCAAACTTGCAGATGTTACCCATGACATCTCATAAATACATTTTATTTTTTTCTCTGTCTAATAGGGGAATGGGTAGCCTTAACATTTAAACTAGCCATGTAGATTGGTTTTAAGAGGTTAATGTTCAAAGAGTTAAACTTTATTAAGTTCACAATATCGCAAATCATGGATTTGCTTCAAAAAGCTTAACAGACTGTACAGGGAACGCCACCCGCTGTTCTTGGACCTTCACAGTCAACATGAAAAAAAAAAAAAAAACAGGATAGAAAGTATAATTCTCATAGAGCACAACAGAGGAGGGATCCCCATCTCAAGATAGATAGGTGTGCATAGTTGCCAATTGTACGAAACAGATTAACATAGAGCAGATAGTATGTGAATGGAGTGGGAGGGAGGATAGACGAGGAGGGTTGAGAGGGGGAGAGTTACAGAGAATAACAGGATGAAGTGATAAACATCTGTGACTAATGATGGCGTTGGTGGTAAATGGAATCAACAACGAAAGGACTAAGTCCTAGTAGCAGAATTCAAAGAGCCACAGACGCAGGCATCATCTATGATGATGGTGAAAGCAGTAGGGGGTGTCCATGGCCAAGGTCCACCACGAATCAGTGGTGATGCAGTTGGTTTTGTGCAGAACAACAGAAGGAGGAGCAAGCAGTCACAATCCAGGGCCGACCCTGATCTATGGTAGTGACAGGTAGTCAACACTCTATGATCCATGCAAGCCTTGAAAACAAGAAAGCACAAGGTCCCTGTGAAGAGGCAAAGCCAGTAACTAATGAATGGGACATGAATGTGTAATGCTGCTGGGAGAGGAGGAGAAACCATGCCCTTGTTTATCGTTGGGCCGAGGCATGTTGGGATCTAGGTATAAGGGAAGCAACGCAACCTTGATGATTATTGTTTGACAGCAAAATCAAATCTTAAACACAATGTGGTAACCTTCTTCGGGTCCAAACTATAACACAAATGATGCAGAGAACAATAGGAGAAATCATAAAACAGACAAAATCAAAACCTCTTTCTACCTCACTTTTACTGACTGACTGTAAATATATAATAATAAAAAATCTGGATGACTCCTTTACACTCGTAGAGTATGATTTGGATTAAGTACACCTAAAGCTCCAGAGAAAAGCAAAATGAGTGGCTCATTTCTAGTTATTATCAAGATTTTACAATCAAACTAAGTTTTCATTATAATTACTTTACCATACAAGCAAACGGCCAGAACTGGAGACACATCTCTAACATTCTTGGCCATTCAAAAGAAAAATCAGTCTCCATGACCGCGTGAAATGGCTCCTGGGCTGGAGGCTGGGGCGGCAAGGATTTATTGCCACACAGGTAGAGCTGACTTGCAGGCAAAGAACAGAAACAAAATAAACACACGGAACTCCCACAATTGTAACACCCTCACTTATTTCACATTTAGTTTGCAGCCTTATGCTTAAATTGATTTTTTTTTTTTTTTTTTTTTTGCCTGCAGCAATGTTTGCTCAGTACACTGTAATGGCATTGAAATTAGGCTCATCTGCCTTCCACTTCTCATCTCAAGGTTGCTTCTATACCTTGAATGAAGTCCATCTGTGATAAATTCAGTAGATTGGACATGATTTGGAAAGGCGCACACGCTCCCCCGTCCAATACCCTCCTAGCAGTGAAGCATGGTGGTGGCAGCATCATGCTTTTTGGGTTCTTTCAGGTCAGAGAGTGGACAGTTGGTGCAGGTTAAGGGAAAGATGAACAGAGCAAAGTACAGAGATATCCCTGGTGGAAACTTGGTCCAAAGCGCTCAAGACCTCAGACTGGGCCAAAGATCCAACTTCAATGCCAGAAAAATCCCAAATCCAGGTTTACAGAGACAACTCCATGCTGCAATGGCTGCCATAGGTGCTAAAACTAATTAATGAGTATAAGGCCTGAATACTTATGTCTTTTTATTATCTATTTATTATCTTATTTTATTTATTCGAGCAAATATAAAAGAAAATACAAATAGTTTCACAATTTTTGCATAAATCTGTGTCATTGCAAAAAGTGAAAAAAGTGGAGTGGTCACGATGCTATCTGAGTGCACTGTATAAGCTCCTAAATATAAAGAGGCAGCCTGCATGTCGGACTAACTGGAAGGTGGTTCCACCAGTGGCTCCACCAGAGGAGCTGGATCATGTCCTTAATTTATGCCGTTATGGTTTCTAAATTGTGGTTTTTAAGAAAAATGTATTTATTGTTTTTACTTCCTGTATAGTTTCCAAACTTCTTTGCTATTGGGGTTCTATTTGAATTTTTGATTTGAATTCAATAAATGAGAGAAGACATCATATCACAACACAACATAAAATCTTTTCTGTCATTCTGTGGGGCAGTTAAATCAAATAGAGTCCTACAAAGTCATACTAGTGCCGTAATGTGATCCGCATTTGTACGCAGGTACCAGCAGATTATGCATTACCACATGCAGAATGAGCAGTATGGAAAAGTGGTGGAGGCCTGCAAGAACTATGGAGACCAAGAGGGCTGCCTTTGGGAGCAGGCATTGGGATACTTTGCCAGAAAAGAGGAGGACTGCAAGGCCTACATAAGTGAGGTCCTACATCACATTGACCAAAACAACCTCATGCCTCCATTACTTGGTGAGCTGGTGGATGTTTCATTTCATGTATTCTTGTTGGATTTTCTATCTAAAATAAGACTCAGTTCAGGTGAAGATTAATAATGTGTGTGTGTGTGTGTGTGTGTGTGTGTGTGTGTGTGTGTGTGTGTGTGTGTGTGTGTGTGTGTGTGTG
>JAOWBC010000182.1:20637755-20652547 GCA_028566105.1 Hypoplectrus providencianus
GGCCGATAACGATATTACATTTTTATGCTAATATCGGCCGATAATATCGGTGGGCCGATAATATCGGACATCCCTACTGACTACCTGTTCGCCTTTTTTAAATATATATATCTACTTGATAGCCTCAGTCAGAGTAAGGAAGTGAAAAAAAGGGAGACAGACATCACTGATTTCAATCTTTTCATGAGATTTGTTGACAAAAATCTAGATTATTTGCCACTATTTCTTACAATTTGCTACACGGGTATGTATTAAGAATCTTGTTCCTGTGTCCAAAAAAAAACACATTGAAGTGATAGGTGACTAAAAATTGAAAGTGTGATGTTCTCTTTCAGAATGTGATGTTTTATGATATGGGCTCGGGAAGCACAACTGCCACGATTGTCACTTATCAGACAGTCAAAACCAAGGAGGCTGGAACCCAGCCCCAGTTACAGATCCGAGGTGTCGGGTGAGTCTACTGTTCAGTGATTGACATTGCCACTGGGAATGATTATATCTGCAAAGTTTTGTTTGTGTGTAATGGTGAAGACTTTAAAATGAGAATAAAAGTTTTAATAATGAGATATAATGCAATAAATTTTATTCATAAATAGTGTCAGGAAAATTAATAAAATATAGGTATAATTGTCAAATGTTATTCCATCCTAATATTGTCAAGTATGAAAGCTCCTTTTTTACATTTTATTTCAAAAGGCCAAATTTTTTAGTTGATGATGCCCTTGTCATAACTTTGGAGCTGCTGTCTGACTGTTTAATGATAGTCTTGTTTTTTGTACACAGCAAATGTTACCATGTGTTGGGGGAATAGGCAAATACAGAACTAGGTGAGATGGTGATACAGATAGAGCTCTGAGGTTAGAAAACGGCAACAGCGAAGCAAGCTTCTGTGGTAGATTTGCCTTAATTTGGTTTTTGATGTTGGCTTTAAGCAGGCTGTTTTGGGCTGAGCATTTCGTAGTTTCACTTCCTGAATTGAAATTGGGCCAGCTGACGTGGGTGTACTGCTCCTATTTGCTGGCTTTTGCGGCAGAAATCAGACTGGAGCGGGTTCAGCTGTGGTACTTCCTCGTATTTGAACACATAGTTTCATAATCAGCCCTGAGTCTGCCCTCACTGTGTTGAACCCCTGTCATTCATGGTTACCAAAAATGCTGTATCTGTTGTAGACAATGCAACCCTGAGAACCTTTACTCACTCAGAAAGGCCTCCTCCACTCACTATTCCTTTACCTTCAGCGTATAGAATCAGGGCCAATCATCAGTAAATAAGACAGACTGAAGAGTGCTTGAATACATTTTGTCAGATGTTCAGGTTCTTGCCCTGACTGAAACCTAGATTTGAAACCTTTTCAACTAAGCTATCCACACTGTTCCTCAATAACCCTTCTGTGTTAACAATCTCTGTTCTCTTACATCCAAAACTGTTGGTGACACCCTCCAGCCTGTTGCTCAAACAGCAAAGTTCTTAAAGTGAATCACTAAACTGAGGCTGTGCCCATGTCTGGAACAGCATCACTGCATTCAACAAGAGCTGCTGGCCACAGATGACACATTTGACTACCATTTGACTACTCCTCTGAGGACAATGTGGAAGTCAGCCTTGCTCATTATCAGATGAACTTTTTTTTTTAAACATTTTTTTTTTGGTTAATGGTAACCCAGTTAGTAGTGATTTTTATCATTTGTAAGAGCTCAATCGTGGATAGAAATGTTACCCTTCTAGAAAATAACATTGGGCTTATTTTATCATCTCAGTTCCCAGTAAAGAAGTCTTCAAATAAGATCAAAATAAGACAATTCCTATTGTTATGAATTTTGTGTTTGTGTATTTTTGAACTGCACTGTTTATGTTGCTACTTGTGCCTTTTGCCTCATGCTTGCATTTGTCATATTTGTCATAACACCTGATAAACACTGTGTTGTAGAAGGTGCTGTATAAATGCAGTTATTATGTGAAGGAGAAGTGTTTTTTTAAAGCATGAGGAAAACTTTGATTTGTGGCTTAAACTACATTAAAATAAACATTAAAAGACAAACACACATAAACATGAGTCATGGGCAACAACATCAGTTGATTTCTTTGGTCTTTCGTTTCATATGATTAGCATCATCACTGTGTTATACACAAATCGACCTGCTTCAGCCTCTGAAAATACAGAAAGTAGGCAGAGGAGGTCGTCTTCCTCACAAGGTTAAAGGGGTTAAAAAAATGTAAATGTGTCTTTTTCATTGTCAGCTCACTTTAACCCCCTAAATCCCACTTTAGAATGGCTATTCACTCCTCAGTCTAAGGTATGATGTTCTTGTTCTGGCTGTAGGTTTGACCGTGGTTTGGGTGGTTTTGAGATGGACCTGCGACTTCGGGATCATCTGGCCAAACTGTTTAATGACCAGAAGAAGACCAAGAAAGATGTGAGAGAAAACCACAGGGCCATGGCCAAGCTCCTCAAAGAGGCCCAGAGACTCAAGACAGTGCTCAGTGCAAATGTGGAGTTCATGGCTCAGGTGAGTCCAGGAACATTAACCTGCAACCCTCAGTCCATTTTGCTTGTTGAACAATTAAAACCAAGGTGATAATCTTTCTGCACCCCCTGGAAAATTATTTATTCATTTATTTTAAATCTTAAATTCCTTTATCAAATAGATTAGTGGTATAGATTTCTGTCCCGATAATTTAAATATTTGGATGCGGCGCCATTGCGACAAAAGAAAATGTTTTGTTTTTTAGGTGGAAGGTTTGATGGACGACATTGACTTCAAAGCGAAGGTGACCAGGACTGAGTTTGAAGGGCTGTGTGCTGATCTGTTTGAAAGAGTGCCTGGCCCAGTGCAGGATGCCCTCGCCACTGCAGAAATGAAGCTGGTCAGTGTTCTTATTCCCTGGCTGTAGGAGTGTTATCTAGTGCAGCTTGGGGGTTTGCACATCAATGATATTGAAAATAAAGCTTAACTTTCTAGGGGGAGTTAAAGGTTTGCATAAAATATATAGGAATTCATAAAATTAGAAAATGACCAACTTTAGGAGGCACAAGGCTAAGAAAAAGCTTATTTGAAATGATGAGTCAGGTCAGTTTATATATATAAAACATTTAAAAACAACAGCTGAAACAGTGCCTTCCAGTTTCCACAACAGAATTTCCCGCCATCCAATTGCAGATTTTTCTCAGAAGTTTAAAAAAAAGCAGGAAAAGGTTTAGATGTCATTTGAACATAATATATTATAGTAAAATGTGTATGACATTATGTGTCAGATTCTGGTTTTAAAACTCATCCTCAGTCTAGGTCAAAACCTGGTATGTTGTTGACTGCATTTGGTCAATGTGATCACAGGGGCAATTTGTTTCTGGAATAGTCTTTAACATGAATATTTTGGACATCGGTAGACAGTATGCTTTCATGTCAGTTATAGAAACGTAATAATATGCATAAAGATACATCACTTATTCCTCATCCCTAAGCATCTGGCTCACACCAGCACAAAGCCAGTTAAGCAGTACCCGTATCAAGTGAAACATAATGAAATCACAAGGTGCCTAGAGTTCTCTGCCCTGTAATTGACTCTGTTAACTCTCATATTTCTGTCGACAGGATGAAATTGAGCAGGTGATTTTAGTAGGTGGCTCCACCCGTGTTCCCAAGGTTCAGGAAGTGCTGCTCAAAGCTGTTGGGAAGTAAGTCTACCACGCCTCTCACCCTACTTCAGTTTGTTATATTATTGCCTTCAGATTGTCTTTATGTGCTACGTTAATGTGCATCTTTTGGACTCTCAAGGCTGCAAATTGTACATAAATTTCATCCTATTAACTTTGGTCAATGTGTTGCACACTCCTAGAAAAAAAAACTGTACAATAGCTAATTTTAACAGATATATTTTGTTGTACATATATTATATTTTCAGTATTTGTATAATATTCATAATGTAATGCATTATTCTGTTTTTTTTTTGTTTTGTTTTTTTTATTGTTAGAGAGGAATTGGGGAAAAATATCAATGCTGACGAGGCAGCAGCCATGGGTGCTGTCTACCAGGCTGCAGCCCTTAGCAAGGCCTTCAAGGTCAAACCTTTTCTGGTCCGAGACGCAGCTGTCTTCCCAATCCAGGTCAGTACGTGTTACTGGTGGCCTCGTGCTGCTAAAGTCATCTTGCATTCTCTAAATCCTTATCTCATGCGCATTAATTGGAAAGTGGTGGTCATTTGTTTTGCTGTAAAGGTCATTTGAGATTGTGTCCTTTTTTTGTGCACAGTTGCAGTGTTTTGAATAGGACAAAAATTCTAATGGGATACAATCCATTGTTCTCAGTTGCAAAATTACATGTAGAGATAAATCTTGACTGAAAGCCATGTTAAGACAACCACTTATTATTTTATTCCATCAGGTGGAGTTCACCCGTGAGACCGAGGAAGAGGGGGTCAAAACCCTTAAACACAATAAACGTATCCTCTTCCAGAGGATGGCGCCCTACCCCCAGCGCAAAGTCATTACATTCAACCGCTACAACAATGACTTTGAGTTCTACATCAACTACGGAGACCTCAGCTTCTTAAGTCCTGATGACCTCAGGTTGGTTAGCTACTTGCTTTAGCATTTGTTTTAGCTACTTGAAAAGGTTTTTCTGCAAAGAAATTGCAAAACTAATGTCATTCTGTATATATGAAGTCAAGGAAAAACCTGTCATGTATTTTAAATATTATGGAAGCTGACTTGACTTTGATGACTTTGAACAAAGTTCGTATGTAGGATCCCTTCTGAGTGGTTGCTATGATCTCTTTTTTCCCCTAATGTTTTGTATGTGTTTGAATGGAAGCACTGTTCTCCTGTCTCCCTTATTTTCTCACAGTGTTTTCGGCTCTCTGAACCTAACCACAGTCAAGCTTTCTGGAGTAGGCAGCAGCTTTCAGAAGCACGCAGACGCAGAGTCAAAAGGCATCAAAGCCCATTTCAACATGGATGAAAGTGGGGTGCTCCTGCTAGATCGGGTCAGTTACACCTTTTCATTGATTCAGCTTTCTTATTGAACCTTCACTAAATTTACAGGTAGCTTTTTGTTGTGAGCATAGTTGTGAGTATTACATAGCAGGAGAAAAATATATTGTATTCTGTATTTATAGAAAGATACAGAATACAATACATTTATGATGAATAGGTATATATATTATTTTTGACTGATGGCCAACCCGGATCACCTGATCATTAAGGAGAAAATTGTTTACTATTCCAAATGCTAGTTATAAAGCAGTCAGTTGATGTAAGAATATACATCACATTTGCCTTTCCATTTATAATCACTGTAAAAGAGGTATCAGACTGTAGCCAAGATGTAAAATGAGGGATAATTTCAAATTAACTGAGCATATCAGAAAGAAATTTGAGTAGGTAGCAGTCTGACAATTCTAAGTTGTTGTTTTTTTCTCACATAAAAAAGAATACTTTCATGCCCTTCACTATAAATAATTTATGAAAATGCAAGTATACAGAATCAATTCAATTATCAACAGAAGTTTTTCCTTGCCACTGGACTAGTTTTAGTCATTAGCTCATGGTGGGATCTGTTGGGTCTCTCTTTGTTAAAATACCTTTCTCAAAGGGTATGGTTTAGACCTACTCTTAATGTAAAGTGCCTTGAGATGACTTTTGTTGTGAACTGGCGCTATACAAATAAAAATTGAATTGAATTGAATTGAAGTTTATAGACAGCTGGGAACTAGCCCCACTTTTTTAGGAACCAGTCCCTTTTTTTTGATCTTGCATGTTCAAGAAGAACAAGAGACATATTTCAAGGAAATGGTTAAATCTAAATCCCATTATATACAGTGTTTGATCAATGTGTTCTAATAAAAAGCTTCAAAAACTAAGGTCCTCAGTCTTCACTGCTCTAACTGTTCTTCATCTGTGAGCGACAAATCAAACACACAAAAATAGAAGTAGGATCTTCCAACCAACAAGGTGAGCACCTGCAGTTACAAAGCAAATAAGAGGACCCGTAATGTGCTGTGCCTGTAAGCGCTCACCTTGTTTACTTAAGGTTAACAGCCATCCATTGAGGAGACCAGGAAAGAAGCTACAGTTTTGTTAAGATGGCACCTTCGTCATGCAGTAACTGATGATTTCAAGGTTCAGGTTACAGGCACAGAAATTGTTCGGTTTATCTTTCATAGTTAAAGTTCAACCTTTGTCACACAATGAAATAATTAATCTGTTGAGCTGCAAATGTAACTCCAATCTAACCTTCAGTTGCAGAATGTCAATTGACGTGTGCTTTTGTTCGTATGTATGTATAATACAGTGCAAGAAGAGTTAATTTGCCAAGTAATTGAACACATATTTCTGTAATTCATGGGCACATCTGAGAATAGGAATGCTGCATATTGGTGACTGTTTTTTTAAGGTTAAAAGTTAAGTTGGAGACAGTGGCATCTAGAATTTAAGGATCCATATGACGAGCTCTTTAATGGGCTTTGCTAAACTAGTGCTTCACAACACTGAGAACTCACAGTTGCAGTTGTTCCTACACCAGCACTAATAGAAGTTCGAATACATCTAATTTCCCAGATATTCTTCCGAATAAAAGTCTCCCACTGTTTTATTATTTAAAAGCTTTTCTTGTGAAACCATGAAAGTAGGAAATGTTTGGTTTTCAGCGAAATTCGCCATTACATCCACTTACACCCACATTAATTATTACCCCCTCTAAACCACAAAGGAACTCTACAGAAACCTTCTCTGGCCAGCAGTCTCAGGAAGAGGATCAGTAGCTGAACTATTGATGAAAATATATTGACTACCCTTTAAAGAAGTTTTTGTGAAATATTTAGCTTTTTCTCTTGGAGACACAAAAGATGTATGTAATGTTTTGTAAACCCAAATATTGTATGTAGTGACGTTTAGATAATATTTAGCTATATTCTTGTGAGCAGCCCCTGTATCTAGAACCTTGGTATAAGAAAAGTGACGGGGTCCAAAAATAATGTAATGTAATGTAATTATATTGTGATGTTAGTAAGTTTGAGCATGTTGTCCTCCTGGACTTTGAAAGTTGATATTTGTTTCCTTTTTACACATTTTTAAGTACATTTATTGGGTTTGGAGTTAAGCAGTCCACAGAGAATCGCATTGTTAAAGCACAACATTCTTTTACAGTACAGTTCGTTACTTTTTTATTTATACAGTTGAAAAATTACAGAGTCACAATGTTTTGCTTTTGTCAGCCATCAATAAAGCTCATATTTCTGTTGTAATTCACAGGTGGAGTCTGTGTTCGAAACTCTTGTGGAGGACAAAGAAGAGGAATCAACATTAACTAGTAAGTTTAACATATTAACATAATCATTTAACATATGTCTGTAGCCTCAGCCATCCAAAATCTGTGATTAGAGAGTTACAGGAGTGGTCCTTTATTGCTCAAACCATTATCATTCGTATTTCTCAGACCTTGACATGCTCCATGAGAGAGCTGTTGATATTTTGGTTGAAATTGTGTATGAAACATGTTCAGAGTAAGAGTAAGAAATAATTGCAATACTGAAAGAGTAACGGGGGCAATTCAAAGTGCTGTACAGGGATATATACAGTGTCTGACAAATTAGTCTTTTCAAACAGGAAAACAAAAGAACTTAAATTCGAAGTGTTTGAGTTAAAATGAGAAATTTGTTAAAATGCATAGATAAAAAAAACAATCAAGGACAACATGTCTTAATCCCTTACCCTCTTTTAAGCCCTCTCATCTATGATGCAGCTACAGAATTTGTCTCTTATAACAGAACTATTATCAACAACAATCCTTGAGTATTTTTTAACTGCTGCATTGTTGTGCCTTTTTAGAACAATATTAAGGAGTAAAACTAGTACTTTATGCTTAAAAGGTGTAATATGCATTGCCTGCTTACTTATATCTGCATTCCACAGCCTGTGCTATAGTGTTTACTGACTGAGATTACAAATTGCTGTCTTTCAGAACTGGGTAACACAATTTCCACCTTGTTTGGAGGAGGATCCTCAGAGCCTGCCCCTAATGTAACTGAACCTGTTCAGGTAATTGCTGCCCACAGCACTCTGCCCCTAAGTTAGTCAGTGATGGGGATATGTTTATTAAAAAGTTTTTGTAGTTCAATCAAAAAACTGCTGTATCTTCATGCAACCGTTTCAGAACAAGGAGATCATGTTCAATTGTGCCTGTCCTGAGATCATAGCTTACATTGTTCCCTGACTTATTTATGTTTTGGCGTCCAGGACGAGGAGGAACTGCCTCCAGAGTCTGGAAAGGATAGCAAGGACGAGGATGGTAAGGATGAGGCTGCCAATGATAAGAAGGATGATGCAGAGAAAAGCACAGGTGAAGAGAAAAGTCAGGAGAATACAGGGGAGGCAGGAAGCAACAACGATGCCAAGGTAAGTGCTATCGCGTGTCATTTGTATGTTCAGAAACGAGCAGCATCTTCAAACGAGTTGAAAGTGACCATATTTCTGCTGGTTAAGGAGGAGAAGGATGAGGAGAAATCACAAAATACTGAGGCGGAGAAGGAGGTAGAGAAGAAGGCTAAACCTCAGAAAAAGAGCAAAATCTCTGAAGACATCACAGTGGACCTCGTCATTAACGACATCATCGACCCAAAGCAAGATGATCTCACTTCCTCAAAGAAAAAGTACGCCAGCACTTTTTTTCCTTTCAGCCGTTGTGGGGTTTTTTCTCAATTGGTCTAAAGGACTCTTTGTATCTGTTCAGGTTACAGGACTTGACAGACAGAGACTTGGCCAAACAGGAAAGAGAAAAGTCACTGAACAGTCTGGAAGCTTTTATTTTTGAGACACAGGTAAGCAACAGTAGCTTGAGTAAATATTGCTTTTTTTGGGGTTTTTTTTTTAAGAAATTTGAGTTGCTCGTACATTTGAGAGTGAATAATAGCAACATTAATCCCAAATATTACATATTTTCCTTTTGTTAAGTAGTGAATGATTAAATGATTAAGCTTAGTACCAATAATGTACAACAATATTTAAATCTGTAGGAAGATGGAAGTAGTGAGTTGGAAAGCTGAAACGGGGTCTAATTCGTATAAATCGGATTTAAAGTGGAACAACACAACTAGTGAATGAAAGATGCAGAGAATTTAAATTTTTTGGAAAGTGAAACTTCATTGCTCGCTGGAAAACGTGAAGAAAACCTATATTGTTTGGAAGAAGTCTGCATAAGATGAATGTTTTCATACTTGATGGAAGACTTGATATATTCGATATCACTGCGAGAAAACACGTAACACTGATGTCCTCTCTCCAGGACAAGCTGTACCAGGAGGATTACCAGCTTGTGGTGTCAGAGGAGGAGAAAGAGCAGATCTCCGCCAAGCTGAGCGAGACATCGGAGTGGATGGATGAAGATGGCTACGCAGCCACCACCAAGCAGCTAAGAGAGAAGCTCTCTCAGCTCAAGAGTCTGTGCAAGGACATGTTTTTCAGGGTGGAGGAGCGGCGCAAGTGGCCAGACCGGCTGGCCACCCTGGACAGCATGCTCAACACCTCCAGCTTCTTCTTGAGGTGAGTCTAAGAGGAAGTTGGAGATGTGAGGGTTTTGTTAGGGGTGAGTACTTTTGTGTTGACTGTTTCTTTTTCTCCTAAAGGAGTGCTAAACTGATTCCAGAGGATGATCAAATCTTTACTGAAGTGGAGCTGAGTATGCTTGAAAAAGTGATCAACGAAACAACAGTAGGTGGTGATTTTGATGATGTTTACATGCTCTCATTGCACTCTAGTGGACTTCGTGACTGTCGCCTTTAACAGACGCTTCATTTAATGCTACATTTAACCTCTTAAGACCTGGCGTCCACATGCATGTATATCACATTTTAGGTTACATTAACACAATCGTAATTTTTGCTTAACTGAGGCTTTATGTCCATGTATGTGGACACTAACATTGCCATCTAGTAATATCAGAAGAGTACATTACAAAACAGGTAAATTAAAAATGGCAGACAGTATGAAGGAACATGGGTGCAGTCACACCAAACCCAAACATGGAAATTATAAGAAGTCCAATCATATTTCATGGCTTATTCTTGTTAAGATATGAATATAAGCACTGTCAGTTTGCAATGACATGCAAATAATTAGTAAATGTAAAGGTCTTGTCTGATGACATGTCCATATGTGGACATCATTTTTCTCTAAAACTACATAATGTGAAAAGTTGAGGCTTAGTCTTTATATTAAGCAGGTTCCAAAGCAGGCCCAAACATCAGTGAGAAATATCTAAATAACTACACATCAAACAAGAACTCGGGTCTTAGGAGGTTAAAATCTAATGCTACATTTTCAGTCTTTCCACAGGCTAATTAGTCCTCTATTTATTGAGTAAACTGACTTTCAGGTGTAAATTTTTTCTCTATCTACTCCAGACGTGGAAGAATGAGACAGTAGCAGAGCAGGAGAAACGCTCTCCTAAGGAGAGGCCCATTCTGCTGTCCAAAGACATTGACTCCAAGCTGGCTCTGCTTGATCGAGAGGTGAACTACTTGCTCAACAAGGCAAAATTTGCCAAGCCAAAATCTAAACCCAAACCAAAGAACAGCACGAGCTCTGATAAAAGCAGCAAGGCCAACAACACGGCCGAAGAGAGTGTCATCCCTCCTACAGAGGAAAGCACAGATACAAAGAGTGGTGGGTAAAACACAGATGCTCACGACAATTGACGTTTCACGCTTGTGAATTTGAAAAAGAAATTGGCTTCGAATATGGCTTAAAATAACTTTCTCATGATCTTTTTTTTTTTTCCAAATACAGAAACCGCAGAGGGGGTTCAGCCAGGCGAAGCCCCGCCTACTGAAGAGAACACAGCCTCAGAGAGCCAATCCCAACCTACAGAAGAAACAACAACTACAGGTCGGTTTGCCATTCCTGCTGGCGATGATGCCGGAGAACTTTAGGTGGTGGACAAAATAGTTGGAACACATTTAATATGGTCCAGTAAGACATTAAAAAAAGGCTTAGAAATCACCACTGAACTGAATGAACCTATCACTCATATATTCTCATCCCAAATGGACCATTATAACTGCTGGACAATTGTAATGGACTATATTGGTTTGTCCATCACTTAATTACTTCATCCAGTAACCGTGTAAAGTCCACAGGAATGCCCTGAAGCAAGATCTGCAGTTTCATTGCATTACTGCACAGCAAAACCTTAATTCCACAAAGATGGTTATCAGATGTCTTTTTCACCCTTTCTCCTTTAGGGTCTGTGCGCATTCCCATGAAATGGGGCATTTGATGTGTCATTTTACTACTGCACAAAATGAATTTATGCTACCCATTTTCATCAGAAAAGTTCAAAAAGTATTACAAAAAAGACTGTTGACAGGAAATGACTTTTGACTGAAGTGGAAAGCAGTTACCTCTCTCAATGCAATATTTCTCATTTGAAAACTTCACATCACATAGCTTTTTAAACATTTAACTTCAGATAGTTCAAATAGTTGTTTTAAATTTCAATAATGAGTCTAACGTGTCATAGTTCTAATCACGTGCACATTTTAATTGAAGCAAAAGTTGTAAAACATCAAGCAAGTTCTTAAATGTCCATTTTACTTTTAACCAAGGCTCTTTTAAATGTTGCTGCGATTGAGTCTTGGCTACCAGGCTACGCCTTAGCAACAGCTTTAGTGTGTGGGGCCTGAGTGAGTGGGTGCTGGTAGAGGGACTGGAGACGAAATATGTTCCCTACAGACCTTGTGCTTTTCTGCACTGAGTTCATATAATCCCACTTACACGAGTATTCTTTTTTCTTTTCCTTCTCCGTCCCCATTTTCAGGACCAACGGAGAAGGCCCAACCTGAACACATAGAGGATGAATTATAACAGCTTGAATTTGGGAAAAATCACTTTATTTATTGACATTGTATAAATGTTCAAGTTCCTCCTTGCTCTCTGTTTTTTTTTTTTGTTTGTTTGTTTTAATTTTCGTTACTATTTTTTTAAATTTCCTTGTTAATTAAACTGCTGGAAGATGATTGAAAAAGGATTGTATACCACCCATCTTGCCCCCTCCTTAATGTCTTCAGTCTTGGATTCTGGATTTTCAAAAGCAACGGACACTTGAACACCATGGAGAAGCTGCTCAACAACAAAAAAACGTGCGAGTGCGTCTGTACGTTATAGATGCATGTCCAGACAAATGTTCACATGCTAATAAAGAGGAAGATGTTAAAATTGCTCTGCTATACTGGAACTATATGCACACAGCTGAGTGCTGTTATAGTCTGGTTTGTCCTTTATCAACAATTGTCATGCTCAGTCCTGTGCACAGTATCCTCAGCTATGCCAAGTGTGTATTGAGGTTAATATTCGATTCAATCCAGATTTGTTTTCTTTGGCCAATTTATTTGGAGATGTAAACCATGTGAAAAATGCACTTAATTTTCATACAGTTTATTTAGAAATTCATTAATACAGTCAGTTGATTTGAACGTAATTTTTTTTTTAATCTGACAAATCATAACAATAACAATACATCAGTCTCTAATTGATAACCCTAAATACTAAGTCGTGCCGTAATTACTAACTGGGCTTTTAGATGCAGCTTTAATTTGGAAGTCTAAATTCTACGGACATGTTTACTTTTATGATCTGATACTATACCCGAGGAGAAAGACTGACAAAAATGCGCATCGTATATAAAGGTGCAATTAGTGGAACTATATGTTCTTTAAGTGGAACTACTGATGTGTTATTTTCATGTTTAGTCACGTACATGTTATTTTTTAATATTCTTACATGATGGAACTTGTTTATGGTGAATGTCCAACATTCTGTAATACAGAGGGTTTTTTTTCTAATTATTGGCTGAATGGAATCATTATAACCTCCATCACATTGCGCCTGTTGGGTAGCAGTTCATGGTGGTGAGTGACCACTCAGGTATTCCTGTTCGTGTGCATCCCACTAGATCTATAACTGAACTGCCTAGTTGGTATTAATTAACTGTTAACACTGTCCCCAAATGAAAGCCCTGACCTTTTTTTCTGATTAGGCTAGATGAACTGAAATGACAACTGATGCCAATCAAGAACAGCTAAAATGTGTTTTAGTGAAAATGGTCAAGGTCCATGTTCTGAAAAAGGTGCTAAGTAGTGTAAAACAGGTGGTGTTTAGTGTCGTCACGACCTTTCCCTCGGCATGCCCTGTGATTGTTTTCTGTTAGAAGCATGAAGATATGATCACTGGGTTAGCTGGGCTGGGTGATGTAGGTCATTTAATAAATAATGTAAAGCCTAATGAATTATATTCAGTTCCCTTTATGATTTGCTCCAACTTGGCAACATGATCAATATAGAAAAACATCTATGTATGATGGACATTCATTCATTCACTATTCTTGACCACTTATTCTTACTCAGGTCACAGGGGCTGATATCGGCCGAGAGGTGGGGTACACCCAGGACAGGACCCCAGACTATCACAGGACAGACACATAGAGACTGAAAACCATTCTTGCTTCCTCCAATTGACATTGTTTGATTATTTTGACAGGATATGTTGTTTTATTGCCCAGCCCTACTTTGAAATATTTGAAAGGTAGACTGAAAAGAACATCAGGAATGGAAAATACAAACAATGTTGTGTTTCAAAACTGTTAATAAATCTTTTTTTTTTTATGGCTTTCTTTCCTTTCAGTTATATTATGGTCAGTACAATCAAAGTAAATATTCCTTGCCTATTTGGCGTATTTTTCTGAGCCTTCTGTAAAATATGCAGAGCTTAACAAGATTATTTGGACCACCTGTCATTAAAACATGAGTGAGAAATGAGACATTTCAGAAAACAAATATTTCTGGAATCTTCAAAACTTATTTAAATGTAAAAAAAAATTTTTTTTTTTCTTCATATAAACTGAGATGACTAAATCCCTTTTCACCCATAATAACCAAAGGAACTGTTGTATGGCCTCCTTTGGCTTTGATAACAGCTTGCATTCTTGTTGGTATTTTTTTATGTCTATGGAAGCATATTGCTGCCACACTAATTTATCTAATTATTTATATTGTAACATGATAGCATCTCATTATAACAAGAAATGCTCATTGTCTTGAACGAAGGTGGTACCATCTTGTTAAATGGGATAAATGTGCCCCCTTTTTTGTGTGCCAACAATACACTTCTGTACTTTTCCACAGTCTCTTTTGTTATGGAGTTATAAATAGTTTCTAGCCGCTCAAAGTTTTACCACTTTGAACAGGAATGAGTTTCAAACTGAATTTACCTTTTAATACCTCACTCACTGGGCTTCTCTGATAAATCAGAAATTAATCAAGTAAAACATTCAGCCACTAAAACTAATTTTAGTGTTTAACAATTTAATTCATCTAATGTTGAAGTCACCTCCACAAATCAGGAATCACTGGGTGTCTGCCACCAAATCAAATGAATGATGTAAAAAAAAAAATCCAGGTTTGTTGGTTTAGTTATCTATTGGACCAAATGTCCTCTTTTTTCCCATCTGTGTCTTTTTTTCAGCTGCTTCAGTTCTCTCCAGCCTCCTCAACTCTCATTTTATTTATTTCTGACTGTTGTAGGACTCTTACCATTTCTTCATTACATCATTATTAATGCTTCAGTGTTAAAAAGGCAGTAGTTTTATGTTGTAACTTCTTGTGGATTAGCTGAGACGGTGTGTGGCTGGTATTGAGTCATCATGGCAAAGTGGGGTCCTGAGGACAGTGACTATATGGGGAACTACCACAGAAGCAGGTCTTGAGTACTTTGTCAGGTGTTGATCTATCTAAGTCTGTTCTTTGGA
>JAOWBC010000182.1:20659399-20678601 GCA_028566105.1 Hypoplectrus providencianus
CAACATCGGCGGAACAGCACAGTAGGAAAAACCCAACTTCTTACATGCTCTACTCCAATCCTATCCCTACTAAAAAAAATGTCCCACCCAAAACAAAGGCAGATAGGAACCAATAAACTAAAAAGAAACATAATACAAACTATATAATACATAGATAATAGTGAATGTGCCATAAATAATAATGAAATGAATATTGTATAAAGTATAAAATTAATTATAACAACCCCAAACATTGCATAAATTAAACATGGTTACAATGACGACAACAGTGGACTACATCCCCTCTCAACAATGGTTGCTTCCGGCTTTTCAAGCTAACATTGGTAGAAAAAATTAAAGGTTGATGATCTTGATTGATATTTAGTGGTTATTACATTTTTATTTACACTGAACATAAGATGTTTTGTCAGCTTTTGTTGTAAACCAACATTAGCCTGCTAGGTTTAACCACCTTCCTTGCACTACCTGGTGTCAATTATTTACCCCAGGTCTGAAACATCAGGCTGAGATTCTAAGCCTGATGTTTCAGACATGGGGGAAATAGCCTGAGATAGAGTATTATGAATTTAACCGGGAGTGTGTTTGAGAGTATGAGTGTAATAGAATGAAGATATCTACAGGTCCTAAAGGCTGTGATTCTGGACTGTGATCTGTCAGTGTTCATCATAGAAAAGATACAGACGTTACCACAGATAGTTTTCTTAAGAGAGAACAAGAAGTGTTATACTACAGGATTGTTTGGATGACGTGCAGGGCTTGGGAACCCCCAAGATTTCACCTAGAGGCCTCCATATTCTCAATCTGGGCCTGGGCAGTAAGAAGGATAACGGCACAGACACAGGCTAACTGGGGACAACTATTCAGAAGCCATTTTAGAGATATTCTCATGATCCCTAGATGATTGTTTTGGGCCTAAGGCTGCTGTAGTCTGATGGTCTTCTCCACTAGATAATAACAGAAAACGAAGGCCTCACAGCTTCTGTACAAGCTCAACTTTAGTCTATGAGGCAATGAGATTGTAATTCAGCTCTTAGTAGTAATATGTATGAGTGCTGCACTGTACTTTACTGTAGGAATAACCTAAAGCACCCTGAAACCAGTGAGTGTGTGGAAACCACAGGGCTGTGATGTCATGGAAGGTCCCTCAGTGGGATACAAATAAAGAGAGCGATGAGGAAACGCAGCAGAGTTGAAGTGTGACTGTTGGCGAGTGACAGAGATGGAACTAAAGCTGCAGCTGAGCGTCTTTGCATTACTCATGCACGGTGAGTCCTTTATTCTCAATATTTGTCAAATTTTACATTGGTATGAAAAGTTAGAATAAAAACGGCAGATGAATGTACTGGAAGTAATGTTTATTAACATACTTTCATACTTTCAAAATGTTTTTTAACCTTTATTTTAACTGGGGAATGCACTTTATTACAAAAGTTGATGGTTTATTGGAAACTTGGGCAAAATTAAAAATGCTGGTGTTTCTGACAAATCAAATGGCTACAATTGTCTTTGGTAAAAATTATTGTTGTCCCTAACTTTTGCTTAATTAGGTAGCTTTATGAGGTAGCTATTATATTATACTATTATATTTGTATGTTTTTCATGTAAAGCTTTAGAGATCGTCATCAGTATACCTACCTATATTTATCTAATTTTATTTTAATCTATTCAGATATTTTTGACATTTCACCATGCCATACATTACAACTATAAAGTGATACAGTATAGGCATGTTTGTATATCAATGTATGCAAACATGCCTATATGGTATCACTTTATAGTTGTAATTATATTATGATGCACCTATTTCCCATTACGTAGAGAGTTGTATTGGAAATTAAATTTTCTTAATGAAAATAGGATTACATATTTTTGTCTGAAACCAAATCAGTCAGTTTTAAAGAAGAGACTTAGAATAAAACATTTTATCAGTAAGTAAGTTTATCTTATCTTGCATAGTTTGTTTTTGTCCAGTCTTCCGTTAATGTACCCACGCATGTAAAATTCCTAATGACCACTGATTCTTCAAGCCCACTGCTGGTGTTAGAATGCCCCCTCAACAGTGCTTTCCATTCGTCATTCTCACCCCACGGGGCAGGAAAAAAAACACCCAAAGGCCCCCATGAACAACCTACAGCATTCCTCTCAGCCGCCTTTACTTTCTCTTTCAGCGTGAAAGGACTGACCACATTGCTTCCTGTCACATCAGAAATACAGTTATTTGTGTGACAGAGGGGTTGCTTCACAGCTTCGTCAGAACAATATTTTTTTCCTATCCCACTCTTTGACATTATGCTTTCCTAACACCTCACTCTGACTCTCTAATCTGACGGTCAGGCCTGGCAAAATATCCTCACCTGTCAAAAAAAATGTATGAAATGTTACATGTATTATCAAACTGTATAGAGTTGAAATAACACTGTGCTCTTAATGTGTCTTTTCAATGAAACTGATGTTCCTATTTATTTCAATGCAGTTTCACTTGCGGTGTGGCAGCGTGTGACTGTGTTTAAAGGTCAAACACTCAACTTAAGCTGCCCACTTATCAACGCTCACAGAACCAATGTTGACTGGAAGAACCCTGAGGGATTTATTATGTTCTTCAATCACAATCAAGGTAAATTTAATATCCAAAAAAAAGCAGCAATACAGTTGTCTAATGTTTGTGCTAAATTGCAAGGATTTCTCTTTTTTTGTAACCAAAGATACTGAAAAACTATTTTTATTTTCTCTCCTAGCTTTAAAGGACAGGCGCTACAGTATCAACAACCTGTCAGAGTTTGAATTCACCATTAGCATTTCAAATGTCACCTTTAAGGATGGAGGCAACTACACATGCAGCCAGTATGACGATCAGACAACAGAGAAGAAATTTGAGGTGACAGTGTTAGGTAAGAAGAATTTTGCAATGATATATATCGCAGATTGAACAATGATATTTACTAGAAACGCTCTAACTCTTACTATTACTCTGAATGTCCATTGGTGATTGGTTGATCATTTTATAGAGATGTTATAACATTGGCTGGTTATTATTTTACAGGCCATCCCAAAATTACAGTAGCAAAGCATGAAGGAAAGTTTGTCATAAAATGCACTGCTGAGGGAAACCACTATCCTCCTCAGATCTCCTGGAAATTTGATCATGGACCTGAAATTATTGGTAAGAAGCTGCTGTGAAGTTGGCTCTATTTCTGATTAGACGTGTTGTCAGGACTTCGAGGGTTTTACAGACTTAAAATAATCAATGTAACCATCTGAATTCCATTTAATTTAATTTTATTGATTACGCTTTGATAAATACCCAGAGACTGTTTTAGGATGAAGTAAATATCAGCAAATCAGTACCATTCATAAAGACATACTTCAAAGTGGTACGCTTGTGGCTTTAAAATACCTTTCTCAAAGGGTATCGTTTAGACCTACTCTTGATGTAAAGTGCCTTGAGATTACTTTTGTTGTGAACTGGCGCTATACAAATAAAATTGAATTTGAATTGAATTGGCATCTAAGGTATTTTAGCCCATTTCATATGAAAATAAACTTCTACTAACAATTTTATTTAACTATACATGTGAAAACCAACTATGGTTTTCCAGATGTGGTTGTAATAAAACGTTGTGTTTTTAAAAAGGCACCTTTTATTAATTTGAAGTATAGACTGTGCAAGGATTAAAAAGGGTCAGGGATTATGAGGAAAAGGAGATGAAGGGCAGGAAAAGGATGGGTGGGTCATAAATCTGAGACAACATGAGCAAGGTGGGCTGACAAGACATAAGTTAGCTAGCTGTCAATAAATAACGAAACTTGACACTTCTAAAAACCTACTCATCTTTTTGGGAAATTTATAAAATATAAGATTCATAGTTTTAGCTGTATTTTAAAAAGTATTCAATTTATATCATACTATGATACAGTATGTTGGTGCACCTGCTATAAATTGATACTTACATAATCTTTCCCATTCCACAGCTCATTCCCAGGTCGTTCAGGAAGGAAACAAACATATCACAATGGATTTGTTACATATTCAGTCAGTGGAGAACAGAGTCACTGTGAAATGCCTTGTTCGCCATCCAGCTTTGCATTCACAACCTCTGATGAACTTTGTCAAGATTGGACGAGACAGTGAGTACATTTCCTTTATTCTGATTATGATAATCTCTCTCTCCCAGCACCTATTTTACTGACAATAACTTGTTGGCATTCAGGAATCAACAGCAGAAAAAAAAGTAAAATTTCCCCTAAATAAACCCAAACGTGTGTATTCTAACGTATTTCCAGATACTTTTTTCAGTGATTATTTGAGGAACCGTGAATGTGCAGTTATGTCGTCACAAATCAGGGAAAGCACTGGAGGGGTGTTTTTGTCACAAGTTACTCCATGACACTGTCCTCACCATCAGACTATGAAACTTGACCAGACAAAGAAAAAAGAAAATTAAGTTCCTCTTTCTGCAATTTGTTGTTGCAGTCGAAAGAGGAAACATGTATGTGTGTTTTTCTGATGCTTCTCCTGCTCGTTAATAACATAAATCCCCTCTCTGTCACAGCAAGTAACAAGTCCAGGCCCACCACCACCACCAAAATAGCCCCCATCAATCTTCAAGGAACAACAGGAGTGCAGAGAACAACAACAACAGTATGGATCAAATATTCCAGAACAACAGAGTTATCAACTCTCACCCCCCAGCAGCCTTTTTCCTCCAGTGAGCCAGAGATGGTCACAGCACCCTCTGGACTTCCTCTGAATACTGCCTCACATGACACCACCACCGGTAAATAATACTGTTTTCATTTTAATTTTTGAAATATTCTAACTTAAATCTAAAATGATTTTAAATCAAAGGATATGTGCAGACATGAGATGATGCACACAATATAAATTGTTAAAAAAATAGTTGAAATCTTGAACGATTTATTTGCATGTTACATGATATATTTTATGTCATGAAGATTCATATCTTAATCTGTTATAATGTATATCCAAGACTCCTTTTTCAGAGACCATACCAACAGTGTCTACATTCATTCATAAATGTGGTAGTGTTAGTTTTCCTCTTATTGTGTATTTATAGTTAAGGTTAGCTAACGTTAGCTTAACTGCCCCAGTAGGCTCAAACAAGGACAAACTTAAACTGGTACGCTATGTGGGAAATGTTTTGCTATACTTTGACGCTAATGTCAGTTCAATAATTGGTTGAAATACTGCTTTGGCATGAGCTAGTTATTCATAAATATGGTTGTTGCCAGAGCTAGCTAACTTTTAGCTTGAATATAATATATGTGATATTACATTGCATATAACCTCTTCACAACTATTTATATTGGTTTATATCTTAGTACATTGCAAATTAGTTTGTACTAATTACACATTTCCTGCACATTACTGCGACAGAGCTCTTTCATTTTAATTCATATATTTTGTAGTTATTCTTACTTAAATTATTATTTTCTTATGTTTGCAGTTCTTGCATTGAATTGTATTTACTTTTGTTGGAATGTGTTTTTTTGTCCTCATATGAGACAACTACCTGGCATAAATTTTGATTCTCAGAAAACACATTAAACCCTACATTGTGAACAATAATATTGATAAATGATCTGAACTGGCTTGAAAGCTACACTCCCTAGTTATTGTAGCTGGATGTATAATACAATGAACACGTTGTAAGCCTGTTGGATGGAAACTTCAGATAGCTCAGCTTTTACAATGAGTTAAGATTAGTGGTTGTGATATGACTAGACCCGTTTCCTGTGACGGAAGTGTCAGAGTATAGTGTGAAACTCAGTTTGACAATTCAAGAGATGGAACTGTGAAACCCAATGTGGTAAAAAGCCTGTCAGAAGTATACATATTAACTTCAAGCTCTTAAAACTGCTGAATACATTTCAATAAATATATCATGTCGTTATTTTTATCATTTGCAAGTGTGAGACACGTGTGTGTCTCTTAGAGAAAAAAAATAACATTATAATAATTTCAATTATAATATAATATTTTAGACAAAATAAGTTAGACAGATTCAGTCAGTTTTCTTGCATTACAGAAATCATATTCTCAACAACTTTTGTATTTTTTAAAGAGGCATATTCATCAGAATGTGTGTATTTCTTGCAGGTGACTCGAGAAATGGCACCATCAGCAATGCAACAAGCACAACAGGTATGAAAGAAGTGGACTATAAGCTCATATGCCAAAATATTCTTAACAAATGGGAGTTTCATTCCATATAGTAGTAATTCTGAGCAAAAATGTGTGAGTGGTTGACTTTGACCATGTAGTTTAAGCCTATGTTAATTGCTGTACTTCTCTTCTTAACAATCCCTTAAAGGCTTGCCATCTGTCTCTGAGATAACAGAGACCCCATCATTCAACAGTACGGTGGAAAACAAAACAGGTAAATTCACAATGTAATGTCAGTACATGGTTGAGACTACATTTCCTTTGCTCTTATGTAAAAATAATAATGGGATTACACTCTAGCTTCTATGCATCGTGAATAATGATGATTGGCTAAACCATCAACATTCTGTCTATTCTTAGGGAATTTTAATGTCCCTGACATGCAGATGGGAGCTGAAGGAAGTTCATCATTACTGGTCTTCCTGGTT
This sequence comes from Hypoplectrus providencianus, assembly GCA_028566105.1. Taxonomy (NCBI): domain Eukaryota; kingdom Metazoa; phylum Chordata; class Actinopteri; order Perciformes; family Serranidae; genus Hypoplectrus; species Hypoplectrus providencianus. The sequence goes on from JAOWBC010000182.1 coordinate 20,666,012, forward strand.
ACATGTCTGATCACTGGACTTCTAGTGATAGTAATTTTTTTTGCAATCATGTTGAGGATAGCATACATCACCTGGAAACGAGGTAAGCTAATTAACAATTTCTGCAATGCATCTTGTGGTTACTATGTCCCAAATGTGCACTTTTTTTTATGTATCTATGTTTAAATTGTTACAGAGAATGAGGACCCTCCATCAGAAGAGAGCAGTAAATCTAAATCAAGCCAGGAAGAAAGGAACTCACAGGGACAAGGTCGAAGAGGTAATCACATTATTAAAGCTTTAATATACATTAAATCTTTGTGAAGACATGGGTAATTTACAGAAATTATGTGCTATAGGTTTATATTTTATGTGATTATTACTGAACGCAATTTCAAGTTCTGGGAAATCAATGAAAGTCATGAAAACATTTTTAATGACTGATAGCAGCTTAGCAAAAAGACATTTGATACGTGTTAACCAGGGGGAAATTTTTTTTAAACTTTTGGCCAGATATGTATGTAGGGAGACCAAGATAGATAGATGTACTTTAGTGATCCCAAAAAACTGGGAATTACAGACAGATCCAATTCGGAATAATGAAGTCCACTTGAAATATATTGAACAGTAACCTGTTTCTGCAATGATTCACTGATTGTAAAATGATCTTCTCCCAGGGCTCTTCCAAACAGCATTTACACAGTACGACGTTGAAAAACCAGCAGTGATAGCCACAGCTTGGACGGCGGCAACAGGGAGTGAAAATGAAGAGCAGCCATCACAATCTCAAGCCCCGGCACAAACTCCAGCAAGATGTGACATAAAGGAGACAGAGCTATAGCAATGTGTAAAAATGTAGCACTTAGCGTGGTCATGAGCAGCATTAGCATGCTCATTGTTCAAGTTGATTAGCTTGTTTTTGGTATTTTAAATGCACCTGAAAGAAGGAGTATGGATGTATGGAAAATTATGCTAACTTTCATAAAGTGTTGTATTTACTGTAAAATACCTTAACATTTTTATGTTTATATTTGCTAATAAATTATATTTTGCTAGAACACAATGGCATTCTTTGTTCAAACATGGGTAAGTGGTGTTTGAGGAGAAAAGTTGAAACTAATTCTCACTTTTTGCTGACCCCAATCAGGCTTGCACCCCAGACAGATCTTGGCCATTGCTGCCTAGTTAAGAGCAAGTGATGCGATGTAAAGTTCACAATATTGTTCCACTATAGCAAAGGCAGAGCCCTCTATTGGGCTCTTTGGGTAATATACGCTTTTCCACAAGCAGCTAAGGAGTGCCAGGGCCACAGATAGAGGGCTCCACCTGTGGTAAAAGAACGAGTGTTTACAATACCTTAACCTTTGTACCCTCTCACATTCTCTGCTTTCTACTAGATTCTATGGGTGGAGCCTGGTGAATAAACACAGTATCACTTCCAATCACACAGATGTCCATGTTAAAAGTCTGTACCTGCAGTCTGTCTACCTTGTTACAACTTAGGAGGCCACACTAGTGTTGTGCAACAAGGCCTGTCAAATTTCTGACTACCAAGTAAGGGCGCGCCTTTTATTCGTATATGGTGCCTCAGCAGTGTGGGACTGGTGGTGTGTATATAAACACTTTTATATTTATATTAAATAATTAAAGGTAAAATGTGTATTCCATTTATTCAAAGGCTTTATTAAATAAGTGTCATGAATTAAACTCTAAATAATAGCTCATGAAAATCACAATTTGGACCTCTATAACAAAAAACATACCTACCAAAAAAAAAAAAAAAAATACAATACATAGAGAAATGACTCACTAGTTCCGCTTTTTGTCATGATTTTATTTATTTATTTACTTGGTGCTGATTTAGGTAGGACTTGGCCTTCTGCACACTGTCACAGCTCACAGATACAGCATCTCACAAAAGTGAGTACATGCCTCACATTTCTGCAAATATTTTATTTTATGTATTCATGGCACAATATGTATATATGACACTTTGTTACAATGTGGTCAGTGTATAGCTTGTAAAACAGTGTAAATTTAGTGTCCCCTCAATGTAACACATCCATAATGTCTAAACCGCTGGCAACAAAAGTAAATACAAAAAAAAAAAAAAATCAAAGTTACTTTATTTATCCCCAAGGAGAAATTCATTTGTCTGATTTAGCTCGTAGATTGCACAGCCTGATGGCTGTAGGAACAAAATATCTCTGTCCTGCTGCAGAGTGAGAGGAGCCCTCCACTGCTGCTCCTCTGGTGAACAAAGATGCCATGCCACCTTACATCTCTTTGTGTGATGCCGCCTCCCCAACAGACTGCAGCATAAAACAACACAATAATTATATATAATAATCACAAAAATACACTTAAGTGAAAATGACCAAATTGTGCCAATAAATTGGCAATATTTTCTGTGGCCACCAGGATTTTGTGGCACTGTCCTATCTGGTTTTGGGCATGGAGTCCTCCAGAGCTTCAGAGGTTGCCTCAGGAGGAATCCTAAGGCAACCTCTTCCACTCCTCCATGATGACATCAGGGTGCTGGTGGATGTTGGAGACCTTGCTCTCCTCAACTGTCTGCTTGAGGATGCCCCACAGATGCTCAGCAGGTGTGGAGACATGCTTGTCCAGTCCAGCACCTTTAGCCTCAGCTTCTTTAGCAGGGCACTGGTTGTATGAGGTGGTTATCATGTTCTAATACTGCCCTGCAGCCGGTTTCAGAAGGGAGGGGATCAGGCTCTGCTTCAAAATGTCATAGTACATGTTGGCGTTCATGGCTCCCCTGTAGCTCCCCAGTGCCTGGCTGCAGCACTAACGCAGCACCAGACCAGGAAAACTCCCACCACCATGCTTTACTGTGGGTAAGACACACTTGTCTTTGCACTCTTCACATGGTTGCCACCACACACTTGACACTGTCTGAACCAAATAAGTCCATTGTGGTCCCATCAGACCAATGGACATGGTTTCATTGATCCTTGTCTTCAGCAAACTGTTGGACTGTGGACTTTCTTGTGCATTTTCTTTAAAAGAGGCTTCCTTCTGGGATAACAGCCAGTCTGAGCACTGTTAGGTTGACCCCCCACCTGTTTGGGAAAGTGGAAGAGAGAAAACACCAAATTTAAAACACCTGCTCTGCATTCACACCTGACACCTTGGAACACTAACGAGTCACATGACACTGGGGAGGGACAATGGCTAACTGGGCACAACTTGGTGATTTTTGCTGAGGGGTGGACTCACTGATGTTTCCAGTGGTTTAGAGATTAGAGTGTGTTGAGTTATTTTGCGGGGGAGAGTAAATTTACACTGTAATACAAGCTGTACACTGACTGCTTTACATTTAATCAAAGTGTCATTTCTTCAGTGTTGTCCAATAAAAAGATATTACACTATGTTAATATTTTTAATAATATTATATTATTAATAAAATATTTACATAAATGTGAGGGGTGTACTCGCTTTTGTGATATACTGTGAGCAAAGTTAATTTTTGATTATGAGAAAACCTATGTATGAATGGAGAGATGCAGGGATCCTGACAAGGAGAGAGATAAGGTTATAAGACACATGAGACATCCTTTTCTTTGAAACCTCAAGTGAAACGAAGTCGGTTTCAAATGACGGCTGGATCAGCAATCAGTCTGCTGTAACAGCTGTCTGCACACACATGATCTGTTCTAATATAATGGTATTCTCTCTCTCTGATCAGTTAACTGTTTAACAAATGCATGCTTTCTGTATGACTGTTTAGCTGAGAGCCACGGGAACATGTCAATTTTGTGTATCTATTTGCATTTGTATACACCCTGTTTATGAATTAATTATTGAATATTACAACTATTCAGGAAATGATAAGTCTTACATGGGACTGTATGAAAATGGCAATCAATGTTGCAAAAGTGGTTCTTGCTGGCGAACAGATAGACTCTTCCACTATGACTTTTAAGGTATCCATTAAAAAGCTTAACTGAGTTTTCTTTTCATTTACTGTAGAAGAAAAAATTGGTTTTTGGTCCTTTTGTTGTTGAGACCCACAAATAACACACATTCTTTACTTTATGGTGTATACATACATTAAGTAAGACACCTAAACTGTGATCTGCCTTCAGTCCAGGAAGAATATGCAGCATGTGATGCAGCCTTCTTCTTCTTTGTCCTTCTTTCCTCTATGGTATGTGACGGCAGTATGCATCCATAAAGTTACACTACTGCCATCATGTGGGGTCAGTTAGTCCCTACATTGGACTGGCAGCCACACTTCTTATCAGTCCGGATAAGTTAAAGAGGGGCAATAGTCGCTGACACCATGTTTTGGTATTTCTGGAACCTGATAATACATTTACAATTATTCTGGAGTTGTCAAAATAATGATTTTCATTAAAATCTGTATTTTGAAATGAACAATGATAATTGTTGATTTAGATTTAAGTAAAAATTTAATATATTAAACCTTTTTAGAAATTGTTTAAAGTTGAGGAATTTTGTCTAGGAAAGGGGGGGAAACAGGACAACATAATGGATAATTACTTAAATACATCTAAATATTTCCGCCCCTTTTAATCAAAATTCGTGTAACTTTTTTAATATCAAAATTAATTATGTACCAAAAGAGCTAAATGGATAGCCACAGCACAGCACAGCACGGGGATCTATAACAGGATTGAATCACACCTGCTCGTATCCATTCCTCACTTAGTATTTCATCAATAGAAAGAGTATCGCCTTTATATTCGTTATTATTTCATATATTTATGAAATCTAAGATAAAAGCAAACTACAGTCTTATATTCCTAAACTAAGCTATTAGTCTTGGGCCATGCGGTCGTTAAAAGTGATTATGAAATAAGGACAAAAAACAGGAAGTAGGCTGAACCGCTGTTAGCGTCATCTAAGATGAGCGTCATTGGTGGACAGTTGAGGAAAGACTCGAGGGCCGACGTTTGATTGGCTGCTTTGCCGTTCATATATAAGGGTTCCATTATGAAGCATCCTCCCTTTCCTTTCTCGTGCCGGCAAGGACAAGTCACCCTCGCCGCAGTCCATTCCAACCCAATACATAACCCATCTTCTGTTAACTATTCGGTAAGTATTTCTTCGATTAGTTACAAAAATTTCGTAGACATATCAATTAAAACCCCACACCCGTTGTGGTATATCTAATTGGTTTGAACAACCTCAGGGTTTTGCTCAGTCATTTATTGGCATATAAAATACTTTTTCACCTTATATCTTTCTTATCATTATTGCGGCTTTTAGTCGATATAACGGCAGGTGTAGATGATTCTGATTGGCGTTTGTGATGGCTGTGAATAGCATTTGGTACCGTTAGCTTATTCAGTGGGAAGGGGTGGGGGTAGGGATTATGAGATGTTCTAGAACAAACGGTGTGAAGTTACCCGGCATGAACAGACTTCCGGTTTTCAGAACAAAAGTCTCTTGTCTTTATTGTATGTAGGATGACCCACAGTTAAGTTTTAGACATTTTTTTTTGAGTGTTCCAAGCTAACGTCGATTTAATTTGTTGATGCAGAGAAAGTTAATTGCAGTTTCCGGTCGTTTCTGCGATAAACTTGATGTGTCATTGTGACAGGGATTTAACTAGCGCCATGATGCACCCGGTCCGCATCTGCAGCGGAAGTGCTGCAGCTGTCGGCGTCTTTGTTAGCCAGCTTCGCTGTTATACACTAATTGCCTTTGCTTCTGTATTTCCTCCTTCTGCCGCAATTTAATCTTACTTAAACATGGTTTCAAATGTATTAACACAAAGGATAGTGAATATTCTGATTTTGATAAAATGTATCGCGAAAGGCATTTGCTCCCCTTCCTGCTGCACTGTTGTGGGAGTTGAATTTGGAAACTCAGACCTAAGAAAGATGAGCTCTAGGTTATTTAAAAAAAAAAAAAAAAAAAGCATTATCTTGTTGACAGTTTTGTCTTTTTACTGTCTTACCAAGAAATGCTATCTGGCTTCTCTTGTCATTCCATCATTATTATTAGTTTATTTTAGATGAGTAACAAGGGCGAATACCCTTGTTTTTAGAGGTGCTGTGTTATGGACAATGACAGAACTGCATGCCCCAACCCCTTTGTTATTACATGTTTCCAAAAGGGCATTGCAAAAAAAATGGTTCATTTATTTTAATACAATACTGACGATTGTCAACAAATAATTGACAGGTTAATCAGAATATCGGAGAACGTAGACACAGCCCTATTGATGTCAATGACAGTTTCCTGTGTATACATCCTTAATATTCCCATTTTATAACAACTTTAAATTTTAAACTTGAGTGTCATTCTTTGTAGTTTAAAACTATAATTTCATACTACATCTGACATCAACTCACCTATTTATGTATTTATTTTATTTTTTTATAGGCAACATGTCTAAGGGACCAGCAGTTGGTATTGATCTTGGGACCACCTACTCCTGTGTTGGTGTGTTCCAACATGGCAAAGTTGAAATTATTGCCAATGACCAGGGCAACAGGACCACACCCAGCTATGTGGCCTTTACCGATTCAGAGAGGCTGATCGGAGATGCAGCCAAAAATCAGGTTGCCATGAACCCCACCAACACAGTTTTTGGTAAGAATTCCTTTTTTTCTCAAATGATTGCCATACACTTCTCTTGGGTTGGGGTCTGAATTGTCATTAAAACATTTCTTTTAATTGTTTAAAAAAACTCTCTTGCAGATGCCAAACGCCTGATTGGTCGTAGGTTTGACGACACAGTTGTGCAGTCAGATATGAAGCACTGGCCATTTAATGTCATCAATGATAATACTCGACCAAAGGTTCAAGTTGAGTACAAGGGCGAGTCAAAGTCCTTCTACCCAGAGGAGATTTCTTCTATGGTGCTGACAAAGATGAAGGAGATTGCTGAAGCCTACCTCGGAAAAGTATGTAATTTGGCAAAGCTCAAAATAAGAACTGCATTCACTAATGTAAGTGATTCTAATGTTTGGCCTCTTTCCCCTTAAGACTGTCAACAATGCTGTAATCACAGTCCCCGCCTACTTCAATGACTCCCAGCGCCAGGCCACAAAGGATGCTGGCACAATCTCTGGCCTCAATGTTCTGCGCATCATCAATGAGCCAACTGCAGCTGCCATTGCCTATGGGTTGGACAAGAAGGTAGGAAACATGAAATTGCAAATTTTTCATAAAAATGTACAATTTGACTAGAGTCAGAAAATATTAACTTAAATTTTATTTCAGGTCGGGTCTGAAAGAAATGTCCTGATCTTTGACCTTGGTGGTGGCACCTTTGATGTGTCTATCTTGACCATTGAGGATGGCATCTTTGAGGTCAAGTCCACTGCTGGAGATACACATCTTGGTGGGGAAGACTTTGACAACCGCATGGTCAACCACTTCATTGCTGAGTTCAAGCGGAAGTACAAGAAGGACATCAGCGACAACAAGAGAGCTGTCCGTCGTCTGCGCACAGCTTGTGAGAGGGCAAAGCGCACCCTGTCTTCCAGCACCCAGGCCAGCATTGAAATCGACTCTCTGTATGAGGGAGTTGACTTCTACACCTCAATCACCAGGGCTCGTTTTGAGGAGCTCAACGCTGACCTTTTCCGTGGCACCTTGGACCCCGTAGAGAAGTCACTCCGTGATGCCAAGATGGACAAGGGGCAGATCCATGACATTGTGTTGGTCGGTGGCTCAACCCGTATCCCCAAAATCCAGAAGCTGCTGCAGGATTTCTTCAATGGAAAGGAGCTCAACAAGAGCATCAATCCAGATGAAGCTGTGGCTTATGGAGCCGGTAAGTGTATTCAGCCAGAGGGCTACACATTTGGTTATTTCCTAAATTTATTGCATTGCAAGGGTAGCACAGTTGTGGCAGCTGAAAGTCATGGGCCTTAATGTGAACACTTTTTTTTTTATTTTTTTTTATTTATTTTTATTTTTTTTCAATTTTTAGTTCCTAACTTCTGCTTGTTTTTACAGCTGTCCAGGCTGCTATCCTGTCTGGTGACAAGTCCGAGAATGTCCAGGACTTGCTGCTTTTGGATGTCACCCCTCTGTCCCTGGGTATTGAGACAGCTGGAGGTGTCATGACTGTCCTAATCAAGAGAAACACCACCATTCCTACTAAGCAGACTCAGACCTTCACCACCTACTCTGACAACCAGCCTGGTGTGCTCATCCAGGTAAGCAAAATTCTTATTTGTTATTCAGCAAATTCTGGAATTCATTGATTTGGCCAGGCATTGCAAAATAAAATGATGGCTCTGATCTCCCCTGTTTTGGATATAATGCTATGCATTTTTTTCAATATAGTTAACTAAACCCTGACTATTTCAACAGGTTTATGAAGGTGAGCGTGCCATGACCAGGGACAACAACCTGCTGGGCAAGTTTGAGCTGACGGGCATTCCTCCTGCTCCCCGTGGTGTTCCCCAGATTGAGGTGACATTCGATATTGATGCCAATGGTATCATGAATGTCTCTGCTGTTGACAAGAGCACTGGCAAGGAGAACAAGATCACCATCACAAATGATAAGGGTGAGTTTGTGTTTTTAGATGAACTGTAACGCAATCTCAAATGTTCTGTAGAATTTAATTGACACCTTGCATTTTGGTCCCAGGGCGACTCAGCAAGGAAGACATCGAACGCATGGTCCAGGAAGCTGAGAAGTACAAAGCTGAAGATGATGTCCAGCGTGACAAGGTGTCAGCTAAGAACGGCCTGGAGTCCTATGCTTTCAACATGAAGTCAACTGTGGAGGATGAGAAGCTTGCTGGCAAGATTAGCGACGACGACAAGCAGAAGATTTTGGAGAAGTGTAATGAGGTCATCAGCTGGCTGGACAAGAACCAGGTAATTATCTTTGTGAGGGAGCCTTTTTCCATGATTATTGAACTGGCCAAAACTAATGTGTCCCCTTTTTGCAGACTGCCGAGAAAGATGAATATGAGCATCAACAGAAGGAGCTGGAGAAGGTTTGCAACCCCATCATCACCAAATTGTACCAGAGTGCTGGCGGCATGCCTGGTGGTATGCCAGAAGGCATGCCTGGCGGCTTCCCTGGAGCTGGTGGTGCTGCACCAGGAGGTGGATCCTCCGGACCTACCATTGAGGAGGTCGACTAAACAATCGTCACTTCAGCTGCTACATCTGAGATGTTTTCCAAGAAAGTAACCCTCTTATAGCACAAGTTAGAACAAGCTTAAGAGTGTAATTCAAAGAAAAAAATCTGGGTTCAGGGATCACTTATTGCATGGTTGCGACATAATGGGAACAACTTGTAGTTGGTACAATTGACCTGTCAGTTCACATGTCTGGTAAAGTTTTTTTTGTATACTAAGATGTCACTGCCTTGACAATAAAAGTCTTGTTAACCCCCTCAATTTTGCCTGACTATTGATTTGTATGGTGATGCTTGGTGTTAAGCAATGTATAGATACAACTATGATCGATGCCCTACTTCAAATTGCTCTTGGTAAGAGTCCTGTAAAATTGTAACTTTGACATTAATATTTTGTAGTGTTCAGTGAAGAGATTAGTCTACACTACAGTAATGGGTTAAATGTATCTGACATAAGATGGAAACTGATTTATTGTATGGGTAGATGGGAGTTATTTGCAGAAAAACAAGATGGAAAGATGAATCTCCACAAATGTTAGTGCTACTGACAAGTGATGTGTTCTATTTTCAGAGTTGGTAAAAAATGCTATGAAATTGTGATTTACATTAAATGACAGTACTGTATTGTTTGACTAGAACAACTTTACTATTAGTGCTGCATCTGAAATTGAGATACATTATGTGCAGTTGTGTTGAGAAATCTCCTTAAACTTCAAACGAAAAACACCAGTCCACAGTCATAGAAATCAGTAAATGGATAGTAGGAACTATTTGAAGATAAAGAATGAACAACATTCTACAAATTTCCATTCTGACAGTGTCATCCCATATGATCAGTTTTTGAGGTTGAATAGAATATGGAGTAAAAAGGATCATCCAATTCAGGCCACAAAATTTTTTCAGTACTTAACACAATGAGGTCAGGACCAGAAACTTCATGATCAAGCCATTGAAAAAGCCCCAAAAAATAGACAAGGCATAATTATTAAACCTTTGAATGTATGTATCAGTCTCCTATACATACAACTGGCTTGCTCAACATGTGTACTAAATTACAGATGTGAAAAATGTACACAACTCACACAACATACACCCAATTTATGGTATATTTCCTGTTGCTGGCATGATGACATTTTTGAGGTCTTAATGAAGTCATTTTGTTGGCCCTTTATCCCCACATTTTATTTTCTTGTGTATTAAAATCCAATTATGTGTTTGCATGTTAAATTAACCCTTGCAGTCCTAACAGTCTATATAGTTCCCTTGTCCTAAGGGTAAAAAATTAGGTACCATTAGGTACTTAAGTCTTAAAATAAAGCAGTAAAACTGAATTTCAAACCAATCAAATCTTTGTGACTGTTTTCCCTCTTTACAGCTATGAAGAACTGAAGAGAAACAAAGGATTTTGAACTACTTTGGCATTGTTAGAAACAAGATACTATTAATTATCCGGGTTTTCAAGGTGTATGAACAAAAACTTAAAGCATAAAAACTTAAGGGAAAGTCTTCAAAACGAAATAAGCACTTTTACAACACAGACGGTGGTCGATTACTCGTTCTCTCACACGTTCACATTGGTGGCTGAGGCAGCCCTACACAGCACCACTTGCCACTATTGGGTACACATTCACACGATGATGAATGCATTTTGGGGCTCAGTTTGGTGGGGGACCTCGCTACCAACTGAGCCACAGCCATGTCACTGATTTTTCAAAGAATGAGTGATTAAGCTAGAAATCAAAAGTTTGACATTTATTTAGAACTTGAACTTGGTTAAGAGTGTAAGTTGTGTAACAAGCGTCAATTTTCACCTCAACTTTTTCCTGAAACTAACCAAATATTTTTTGTTTTTCTGCTTTGCAGGGACTCAGACAGACATACATAGAGTTTACCCAAATACATGGGACTAAATCCAAAGGATTCCTGCAATGCCTCAAGGGCAGCAAATAGCGAAAATTGATTGCCCCTACATTAGCTTCTGTCTGCCTCCAACAATGCATACGCAGCATGGTTTTCAAAGTCTGATGCCAGCGTGCCCTGTGATTCTGGATGTTAACATTGGAATCAACATGTTCTATCAGTTTGGATCTAGGGACCTGTTTATTAAGCACGGCCTGGAAAATCGTGTCCTGATCTGTCTGAATGAGGTGAAGAACCTAGTAAAGGCTTTGACAAGGGAACTATAAGAAATCATCCGCAGGAGAACTGCTTCATGGAAACTTCAGTGAAAACACTCTTGCCTCACCTAAACCTGGAAGTTCTTCTGTGCAATCACCGCTCTGAGGATATCTGAGGATGTTATACTTGAGAGCAGCGGAAGTCTTTTTACTGGTTGACACCTTATTTTTACAGTCTATGGTTGACACTCAAGTGTGTCTCTCAAAAGTTTTAAATTTTATCAATCTTCTAATCTATCTATGATGTTAAAAAATGTGTTTTATTTTGGTTCGAAACAAACAATCAAGACAATCTTTCTGTATTAAAATTAATGAAAAGTTATCTGTTATTTCCCCAGTTCAGAATTATTATGGCTACAACAAGTAACAATTTTACATAGTTTGTCATTTTCATTTGGTCCCATGTGAGGTTCATGATTCCTGAGTGTAGGATTTGACCTTTGGGTTTATATATGACTATGACATGATTACAATGTTCCCTTACACATCTCTAACCTAATAAATGGCATGCTCAGTCGGAGGGACAGAGACGCAAGTGAGGCAGTGTGGATGCAATTTGGAAAACAAAGATGCCCCCCGTGACTCTGACCAGGCTAAGACAGACTTCAAAGTGCATTCAGTACCCCTCTTAAAGCGTAGGAAGTACTGTATATACATAATGATTTATGTCGTTAGTTAATTAATACATTACTTCCCTTTATTATTACAAACATCGTATGAGACTTTGAGCATGGCACTTATCTTGATAATCCAATGTATAAAGTAGATACTTTTCACTGACATTTTGGATGTTATGTCCTAGGAACCGAAAAGCCACAGTGTCGGCAGAAAGACTATAAAAAATCGGAGCTTCCATGAGGAGCACTTGAAGGCAGCATGTATGCGTCGGCGTTTCTATGGTTGCATTGCCTTGGAGTACTAACAGACATGGTGAGTATCTGAATTGGTTTTATTACTTTCACTGGAATGCTTAATAAACACATAACCCTTCAGTGCTATCATTTTTCACAACATACACAATAAAAGGCAGTGGATATATGTATACTCATAGACATGTTTATGTTGTCTTAGCTGATGTTTCGTCGTTTGCTAAAATACGGTAGTTGCTAAGCAAGCTAAACATATGACTGTTAGACAGCACTGTACGGTAATTAGCATGGTTGTAATGTATGTTTAGTTCAGTCGAACTTTATTCCCAATCGCTTTTGCCACAGTTATCTTTCAATATGCAACAGGTTATAAGCACCATTCCTGCTGGTTTATATGGAACGAGACTGTCATCCGTATCCCTCGATTATATTTTCTCATTTAAGGAAAATATACATTTTT
>JAOWBC010000182.1:20692799-20708646 GCA_028566105.1 Hypoplectrus providencianus
CATCATCATCATCATCATCATCATCATCATCATCATCATCATCATCATCATCATCATCATTGATGGCTGCGAAGGAATGGCTATGTAGTACATTTCTTTATCTTTGGCAGCATTACTTGAGCATTAAACTTCAGCTTACTTCAATGTCATATTAATTCAATTTGATTTATACAGTGCCCAAAAACACAAATTTGCCTCAGAGGGCAACTTAATTGAGAAAATGTTGGAAAGCAGGGAGAGAAATGTGGAAGAACCTCAGACAGCAAAAGCCGTAATATCATAAACAACCACAATAGACCAAGCAATTTCTTCAGAAATTGTGATGTTACTGCTGGTTGCTGGAAAGCTGATGTTGGACTGCAATGCTGGCTTTTAAAGTTGAAATGTTTAAAAATGTTGAATATTTTAAGTTTTTTTTTAAAACCCACTGACGCACTGCATTGACAGCTTATATGTGTACTAAGGAGATGAAGTAATAGAAATAGTTAAAAAAAAAAAAGTGTGGCTGTGACCCCTATTTGCTGAAAGTCTAAATTAAAAATTAAAAATTAGATAAAACTCTTGAGATTGTTAGGGGGCCCCACAGTGGCATAGTGGTTAGCGCTCATACCTTACAGCAACAGTGCTTGGGGCCGGGGGATTTTGATTTTGAATCCCGGGCGGCACAAGCACTGTTTTATGGAGTTTGCAGGTTCTCCCCCTGGGTGCGTGGGCTTTCTCCAGGTGCTCCGGTTTCCTCCCACAGTCCAAAAACCTGCACATTACTCTAAATTGTCCATAGGTGTGAATGAGTGTGGTTATTTGTGAGTCAGCCCTGTGACAGGCTGGCCACCTGTCCTGGGTGTACCCTGCCTCTGGCCCCAAGCCGGCTGAGATAGGCACAGCCTCCCCGTGACCCGGGCACGGCTTGAATAAGCAGTTAAGATAATGAATGAATGAGATTGTGAGGAAGAGGATGCGTTTCAGTTGTTTCCGTAAAGAATGATTTCACAGGTTTAAAAACAAGCAAACTAAATATGAAGACACAGTTTTGCTGTGATGCTTTTATGTTGAAAAACCTATGTCTTCCCAAGTTTCTTGTTATTCCTGAGCTATACAGTGATTATTGGGGAGTTTTATTTTGAAAAATGTGCCTCATCCTGAGTCTCGTATAGGATACCTAAGATTCAGATACTCTTTGGGGCTTTTATTTTGACGGAAATCAAACAGTCTCCTAATTTCCTATGAAGAATCTGCTTTTATGGACTCTCTGTATCAAAGGCTTTTTCCTGGTTTTAAAAGATGATATCACATCACCCCAATCCTGGCTTGTCTGCAGTGGCTCCCTGTCCAATTTAGATGGATATGTATATGAGGTATATTGGTATGAGCCAAACACAGCCTCACATTCTCAGGGAGGGCCTTTACAGCTTTTTCTAAATCAAACCTTAAGATGACTGTGTGTCTTGACCATCAAGGCCTCTCTTCTTTGGAACAACCTGCCCAAGGAGATAAGTTTCACAGAATCTGTAGGTTACACTTTTTCTGTTATGGTGAAACTAGCCCCCCTGACTCCATCAGGAATTAAACCATGTGCATATGTGTGTGCCCATCTCAGTCTTTAGTTATTTGTCAAAGACTCCTATTGGTACTTTTAAATGGTGAGATAAAACATTGTGACAACATGAGTTTGTGAAAATGTGTCTCTGTGAAAGTGACAAACTGTCACTGTTTGGTTTAATACCAGAAATGTACGGTCGTAGTTAACATTATGATTTATTGGTAGGTTGATTGACGTTACCGACACTTTCAGGCTCACATAGCAGAGCATTTTAAGTTTGCTTCCAGTAGGTAAATGTCTATGACTGGTACCCTTTTACCCGTGTTTATAACCTAACATGATGTTTGAACAGTGACATTTCTGGCAGTTTTAAAAATAGTTTCATTTTGGGATTGTTTTGAAGTTTACACTACACTGCTCTACACATTGACCATTCCTTCTTCTACATTCTAATGTTAAAATCTGGAAGACAGCATTTTTACCCAGCTTAATAAAATATCATACCCATAGTATATGAAGGATGATGATGTCATTCTACAACGAAACATGGAAGAGGTGGTTGAGTACCAAAATGCTCGCACCATTCAAACCAAGGACATTTTTTAATAAATCATGAAAGCAATATTACCATTAATAATAATAAAATGAAAATAATAGCAGTTGTCTCAGTAAAAATGACAGTTCCACGAAAACGACCCTGACCTATAACAATTGAAATCTGATTAATAATGATGAAAGTAGTAGTAGTTAATAAGCAGGACCCATCAGGTGCAGCCACAAGCTCAACCCAGCCACAATCCATGGAAACCTGCGGGACAGTAAAACCCCAAGAACACAGGGAACAAGTCAAGTTAGCAACATGTATTAATAGGTCATGAATGTGTACAGATGGAGAAGGAGAGGAAGAAGAGGAGAAAGGCAGTCTAAGCGTAAAACTCAGAAAGAAGAGGTTGTATTGTAGTAATATATCATGAGGTCAGAGGTCCGTGGCACACTTTGCAAATGGCCATGTCCTTGCTGAAAATCCTTGCTACATATTTAAACCCCTTCCTGACTAGTTATCAGGCTATCGTGGATTCCTTAGAATACAGTAAGATGAGGAAAAATAACAATTAAAATGTAACATCACAGAGAAGGAAACAGAGCTGATGTCTTTATATCAGACACTGTGTGTGTTTATGTAAGAGAAAGAGAAGAAACAGAAGTGAAACTTATGGTCTATTCCATATGTCATGGTAATCTATCAAATATTTAGGTATTGGACATTGCCAGATCTGTCAGAGACAAGGTTTGCTGAAAGAATAAAAACTGTCACTGGGTAAGAGGCATGTGTGTAGCTGAGCATAAAACAGTATCCGGCTTGGTCATGTCAAGAATTTCTGAAAGAGTTACAATATAAGGTCACTTTGCTCCATCTCATCAAATTTGGTCAGTACCAATGAATGGCATATTGTCAGTTTTGTTATTTTATTTTTGTCTCCATTTACAATGGCATGCACATTATGTCGCATTGTTAGTTATCCCCAAATGCACCATTGAAACCCAATGAGAGATTAAAAGAAATAAAAAGAGATGGATTTCAGTAAAAAAAAAAAAGTCATCTTCAAATGAAGGAATCAGTTTCATGTGATGTTTGATAACACAAATGGGGTCCAGCATTTGTCAGTGGTCAAAACAACAATCTCTCTCTCCCTCTCTCTATCTCACTCTCTTGCTCTTCATCAGGAACCCAGACTGAGGGACTACAAGAAGTTGAAGAGAAATAAAGATCTTCATGGTCTAGGTCTTGACTACACAGCCATTGAAAAGACAGTAAGTAGGCCCTACCGACCTGCCAGCCAGTTTTATACTAGTCAGAATTGCACTGAAACTATAGAGATATAATAAGATCAGAAAGCTCTTGATCAGACCTGATTTTTTATTATTTTTTTTTTTGTTCATGTAAAAAACATCTAAAGCATTTTTTACCTTAGCATCTCAATGGTCATAAAAGCTAATAAAGGGTCATTATGTTGGCAAAGTACTAAGTCCCTTATCAAAGTCAATATGTCCCATATTGATAGGTAGACTTTAACACTGAAAAGGCTAAACTTGTAAAACTAAGATAACAGACCTCACAAAAACAGTGACACACAGCCAGTTGTATATTTGGCTACAGAAGGTGCTCGTGCATTTGGCAGCCAGTCAAATCCTGCCTAAACTCTTCCTTTCTGCATCACAAAAGTTGTAGGGTAGTTTTAAAGACCAAAAAGGTTTCTCTTTACAAACCATGAATAAAATAATAACAGAAGTAAATGTATTATTGATCGAGAAAGAGAGCTAGTCACTCTTTATTCCCTTAATAATCTGTTGACTGCATTGGAGAGCGCCTTTCTGGCCTTTAATATATTTTCTAGCCAAAGAAAATAAGAGATGACACAGAAAAACATGAGATTTTTTAAATGTCACTTCAGGAAATATTTGTTGAAATAACAGATAGGCCTACTGTTACTATTAGTATTACTTTCTGCCTGTCTCCTGTGCTCAAATCCCGATGTCCATGGGCTGATGAGTTTATCATTTAAACTGCTGTTCCAATGATAAAATTACATTTACAAAGCAAATTAAAACGTTGCTAAGCAGTGCGGCGGATCATGGTGTGTGTTTTGTTAATCCCCTGTTGTATAACAGCGAGCATGTTTGGCCAATTTACACAAGATTGAGCCCTGGACATCTTAAAGTCTGAGCCTATTAGTGAATGATACATGTATGTGTAAATGTTGATAGGCCCACTCAATCACCGGCTGTTTTTTTTTTGTTGTTTTTTTTTTTTGGCTTACATGGAGAGGCTCGGCTAGGGGATTCCACAAAGAGAAGGGCCTTATGGGAGAAATGGCTCAGTTAATTAGATCCCCTTTTGTAAGCTGCCTGTCCCTCTGTCCCTCTCATTCTGTCACCATCTTCAGGCGGAGAAAATGAATTCAAATGTCATCCACAAGCAGAAAATAAACACGAGGAGGATTCCCTTTCTACTGGCCAAGGATCCAGAAGGCAAAGACAAGAAAGTTCCCAGGTTAAAGGTGTGTGTGTGTGTTACTTTCAATGTGTGTATACACCCAGCATCTTTTTTTTTGTTTTGTTTTTTCACGTCAAGCGTGTATGCTGTTGGTTAAAGGTGTGTGTGTTACTTTTAATGTGTGTATACACCCAGCCTGTTTTTTTGTTGGTTTTTTTTTCACGTCAAGCGTGTGTGCTGTTGGTTGTCTGAGAAGCAATAAATGGAAGAGTGTTTGCAAAAGAAAAAAGCACGAATGCCAATAGCCGCAGCACAAACACAAAAATCACAATATGAATGTAAAAAAAAGAAGCACACCCCTCACCCCCGCTACTCCGCTGTCTGTCTGAGGCTTTGAAGAAGCAGTCATTCAGAAAAGATAGCTTTATAGTGTGTTAGCGGCTAACGGTTAGCCTGTCCGACGGATAAGAAGTTGGACTACAGTTTTACATTACTTAATTTAACCATAACATGCTCATTAATACTACTATTTAATGTGATATTTTGATAGAATGTTAGCCATTAGTCGGCTGATTTGGGACACAGTTACGTTATCTACTTTTGCTGAAAGCTAATGGTACAGCTCACATGTGGACAGCTGGTTACTGTTAGCAGCTAACGGTTAGCCTGACACCATAAAGCTATCTTTTCTGAATGGCTGCTTCTTAAAAGCCTCAGACAGACAGCAGAGTAGCGGGGGGTGAGGGGTGTGCTTCTCCTGTGATTTTGTTTTAAGTTTACTTTGGTTGTCGATCTTCTGCGTTCGTGTTGTGGCTCTTTTGCGTTTGTGCTGCGGCTATTGGCATTCCTGCTTTTTTCTTTTGCAAAGCGTTTTGAGTTTAAGAATTGCCTGACACTTCCCAGCCACCGTATTTTCTAGAAAAAATAAAGCCACATTTTAATGGAGCTAGTATACAGTATTTAGATACCATTAACACATTAATTTATCTCTCTGTTTCAATATTAGGCCTTGGAATATGCCAAGACCATAGCCAAACCCCCTGTACAGTCTCAACCTAAACAAAGACAGAAATACCAGTCCAAAGCCCTCACAGAACATGATTCCTACTTGGGGGGCGCAGATGTCTCCATGCTGGCTTCACTGGAAATCCTGAAAAAACGTCATGAGGAAGAAAAACATGCTGTGGCACTGCTCAGAAAAGTAGACAAAGTGTAATACATGTGAAAAAGAGACCCTTGTTCTAATAAAAATTTATATTCCAAGATGGACGCTGAATGCTATATCATGTGACAGTGGGCGAGAGGCGTGGCACATCCTGACAGGTCGCACAGGACTGGCACACGAGAACAAACAACAATTCAAACCTTCAGTCACTTAAAATCCACAATTTAATGTCACCAATAAATCTAAACTGCATGTCTTTTGACTGATAGGATAGAAGGATACAGAAAGGATGGATAGAGTTACTCAGAGGAAAGATTGAAAGCCTTACATCATGTCACCATTACATTGTGTGTCACCAGGTCAAATGTAATAAAAGAAACTCATTCTTTTTCAAGTTCTTAGCACTAATGCTAGTGAATCGGTTTGCAGTCATTATCAACGTGAAGTCGGGATTTGTGCTGACTGGTTACTGCACTGTTACTGGGACCACTGAATAACAGAAATCCCACCAAGACACATTACAGAGTGGAATAAACGAATAAGACCCTAAAAACAAAGCTTTTTAGAACTGCATTGACTGTATTTTGAAGATTTTTCTGCATCTGTCTTCTATGACTAGGAACTGTGGTTTACAACACTGGACTGGCCCTAGCATCCAGCTGAAACTGGTTCTTGCCAGGATTATTATTCGCCTATATAGTGCTCTATTGTTTCATTATATCCTCATTACATATCTACAGAATAAGGATGCATCAAGTTTTGTGGTGCCTGATGATTGTTGCACTACTGGTACTGTCCTCCATCATTGGGCAGTGTTGTGTTTAAATCCCTTAGTAATTATATTTAATGGCCATCACTGACTGTGTAATGCCTGTCTTGGTAACAACTATTGCACTTGAATAGCTATTCATTATTATTTAAATTATTCCTTTCAATCCAAGTTAAGGTTTACTTACATAAAATTGGTTGCACCAAATAGCTTCAAGACTTACCTTTAGCCTACACTCTTAGCCAGACAGTGAGTCTACAATTCTGTCACTTTTATCCAAAGTGACATACATTTAAGAGTCAGCAAAACACAAGCAAAGACAGAGTCAAAAGACAATCCTTGGGTAAGTGTCATGGATTTAGTTTGAGTCCAATAGGAAGTAAACGCTAACTGTGATGCATAAGGACAGTGCAAACAGACTTTAGTCTCCTCTTAAAGAGGAGTCAGCAGATCAGATGGAGATTGGATGTTCGTTCTTCCACCAAGGAACTAGAGAAGAGTCTGATTTGAGACATAGGCTCTTTCGCGGTGGGGGAGTCTGAAGTCTAGCAAGAGGCTGTGTGGACCTGAATAAGAGTGTTTAGGTAGGCAGGAGCTTGCCAGTTGCTGTAACTGTAACTAAGTTAACTTTCTTAAAACCCACTCCCACCTGTCTTGTTGGAATCCTTCCTGTAATTATTTTTTTCATTTGAGCGAGACAAATTGCCATAATTTTCATTTTTTATTGTATTTTTTTTTCTTTGATGGATGCCTTAACTAGACTAATTGATGTAATTTTGATTGCAATTTACTGCAGCATTTGTTGATTCATGTCTGCTGTTATTTTGGATCAAATATACTTTTTATTATGTTCTTTGTTTGATTGAATTCTCCTTCTTCTTCACAAAAACAGTAATGATATTATCCCATGCAGTAAAGCTTAAATTAGATTTGTATGCAATGCTTTATATTGACTTGGGTAGTTTCATTTATACTATGTTATGTGTTATTATTGTCAGTAACAAATGATCAAAATCAACTGTATAATTTAACCTTCTCGATAAAAAAGATACATCTGTCTTGCGCTGGGCATTTTCATTTTTAATTGGGAGGGCCACAAAACAGAAACTCAGACCCTTAAAAACTAAAAGCTCCTACCTACCATGATTCTTCATGTATAGGTCCCATTGGACACTCTGTAGCTTATGTCTAACCTCACAGACAACTTTGTCTAATAATTCCATACTTAAGTCGTTATTTTAAATCTATTTTCCTAATGTTTAACAAATGGTTTAGTTACCTAACCTTTAGTAACATACCATATTTATTCATTTTTAACAGCAACCATTATTCTGTAGGATACCAGATGAACGACACTGTGTAAGTTTTAGCAAGAAATCATAAAAAGTAGTAGCATTATCCAAATCATAAAAATAAATGTTTTGAATGAAACTGGGAAAAAAAAAGGTTTTCATGTCAGTTTTTGCAGACATGAACATTTATGTCTTGGATATCATCAGCAATTTTTCTTTTATTATTTAAGTGAGGCACAAGGTGTAAACGTTGATGTAAAGATAACTGGAGACCTCTTGGCTTTGATTAAATGAAGTGGTTGTCATGTGTCAGCGGTGACAGTGAGCAATCATAAAATCATTAACAGCATTTCTTATTTAAATGCAGTCCTTCCAACTATCCCGCTGTGTGATGCCCACGCTCTGTTTCTCATGAAAGCGACAGGTAACTACCACATTTTGTCCATAATATCAGGTTGTCTGTGAGCCCATTACACATTTCAGTAGGTTACAGCATTTAACCTGGAATAATCCACACACCCTTTGTTGTAAAAGGGACTGTTTTTTTGTCCTTCCTCCTTTTCTTTTACACATTTAGAAAATCCTTCTCCAATAACAGATGACACTTTGAAGCTCATCTGATTTGCTCCCAGCCCTGCGGTTTGTAGCCATATTTTAAATAGTAACTCCTCCCCAACACAAAACACTCTTGAGCAGCTCATTTTACTAATTGAACCCTCAGATCATTATCAAAGCACTATTTACCTCTGTGCAATATTTTAATTAGATTATAGTCTCTATTTAACCCATCATAGTCTCTTTGAAGCTCTGTGTTTTTAGTGTTAAGTCCTCAGATGCGTGGCTGGAAACAAATGACGGAGCCCTTTTTAATTTAATGAGAAATGCTGCCTATCCAGACTGAGTCTCTTTGCATCTTTTTTAGGTCCCACCTACCCATTTTCCGCCATTGAAATCCAGTTAATTGAAGGAGTCTTTTGCCGCTATACATGAAGGGGGCCAAATTAGCATCCCTTTCTGCCCATTGGGAAGCTAAGGCAGACGTGGATGCTTTGATGTGAGAAGCACGCTTTCAGTAGGCGGCAGGCTTCCTGAAAATGAGCTGATGGCCGTGCTATTAGGTCCAAATGCAGATGCGTTCATGTGTTGCAAACCGCTTAATCTTTTAATTGATCACCTTTTGCATGGCCTGTTCACCACGGGTTTTTTTTTTTTTCTACTCACTGCCTGTCAATCAGAATCACATTTTCAAGATGACAGCAATTGCTTTTTCAAAAGGCTGGAAAGGCTGGCAGATCCAGTACGGAGGAGAGATTACATGTTATTGTGCTAATGCCTATTCATTTACCAGACGGCAGCTTGTGGTAAAACAATTCAAAACATGTAATAAAAGCTATACATTTCTGAAATCTGTGTGTGTAATTTGTAATCAAATTATGAATGACATATATTACCCTCTCACGGAGACTTCTCCTTTACCAATCTGTCTCTACAGTCTTACAGCAGCTCAGTCAATGGACCAGAGGAGTGGGTTTTATGTTAGTTGATATGCTGAACATCTGTTGAACAAGATTAGTTAAAAATTAGTTGATTGTGATTTGCAGCAACAGGGTTTGTGCATTAATTACATTAGTAGGACACATACAGCAGTACACCACATTCTTCCAAATGTTTCACTGGCAGTAAAAAAACAAAACAAAATGTGGTACAATGTACAATTTATTTTATTTTGCTTGGTTTGATCCATTATTTCCCCTAATAAAATTAATAATTCTTTTTGCTCTAAGCAGTAACAAAATTGGATGTTAAAAATATGAATTTGGACCAATATGCCAGAGGTAAAATTAAATGTGGAAGTATAAATAAAATATTTCCATGGATGCATTCTGCCTTTAATTTTTTTGGCTCAAAAATACATGAAAGGACAGTGTCTAGATTATTATT
The DNA here is from genome assembly GCA_028566105.1 of Hypoplectrus providencianus. Taxonomy (NCBI): domain Eukaryota; kingdom Metazoa; phylum Chordata; class Actinopteri; order Perciformes; family Serranidae; genus Hypoplectrus; species Hypoplectrus providencianus. The sequence goes on from JAOWBC010000182.1 coordinate 20,702,502, forward strand.
GTAGTTTTTATTTTGACAAAATGTATGTATACTACCAGTTATGGCACAACACTAGTGGATGTGTGTTTGTTGTTTATGTCTTAATTTAAGACATAAATAACATAAACAATTCTTCTTCTTCTGTATTTTTTCAAATACAATTATCTCTATTTCTTTAATCTTTATTCTATTTTATTAATGTTCTATTTTTTGTTCTCCTATCTATTTACTTTATACTTGGTATACATCCATGAAAAAAATGGACAAATTAAAATGTTTCGATCTAATACATACATTCATATTCATTTAAATGTATTATATGATTCAAAAATGTTTATAATTTATGAGTACTGTTGACCTATTAAAATAAAAGAGAGAAAACATATAATGAAACACAAGGTTACTGCAGAGCACTTGCCTGGAGTAGGAACTCAAATTTTGATGTACATTGGACCGTGTTCTTTGAAACTGTACAAGCAGAAACACATAACTGGCACAGGCAGAGGTGCTCAACATATACAGTCCTGTTAAGTCATTTTATTCTGAAAAATGAAACATTCGATTTGATGTTCATTATCTGTCCTGAGATATCTCCATCTCACTGTTGATCGTCATCATGAGTGGTTTTCTCATGTACCTCAGTCAAACACTGATGCACTACGCACCTCTGAGTAATATTTTAAATATGCAAAAAAAAAAAACAAACAAACAAAGATTACAAATATTGTTGGGTTTTTTTTAAAAGCCCTTTTCTCTTCTTGGCCAGTACAAAATTCAGATGGCCATGCAGTGATCACAGCCAAGGAAAAATCTGTTTGAGCTCTCTTTCACATATTAACATAATCAAAGGAACACGGGCACACGTGGAGCTCAAATGAAAACACTAAGGCAAAAACATTTATTAATGTTTTCTAAAATTATTTATGTATGTATAAATGTAAACAACAAAAATCAAGTGGGCTTTAAAAGGGGTATAACAATAAACCAAGCCAAGAACATTCATTCATTCATTATTTATACACTATATACAGCACATATTTACAAACACAAATATAAATGCCAACACTGAAGTGTCTTTGACAACAAAAAAAAAAAAAAAAAAAAAAAATGTGCTCACTGGCGGACAAGTGAAATATAAAAAAGAAGAAAATGAGATTGTAAATGTTAATGTTGGTTAAGAATAAAAAAGTGCAAAAGGATGGGGCAGCGTGATGGTACAAAGCAAAGAGCTGTTACATTATTATTTTCTGTCTGACGATAAAAAACAACAACAACAAAAACAACCTGTGTGACGTTTCAAAATAAAAAAACAAAATGCTGAGAGTTATTTAGTAATAATATGAGGCTAGCGATAATAGAATGACAATATTGTGCTTATAATAATAATAATAATAATAATAATAATAATAATAATAATAATAATAATAATAATAATTGCGTGTTTTGTCAGACATAACGACACGAAAATTCTTAGAGCCTACAGCCTACATAGAGGAAAAGGGGCGATTGGTAAAAATCAATGGACCCTCTTTGCATGATTGAATAAATATTAATATTGTATTTGAAAACGGTAACATATACAGGGTGTTTGTACGGATGCTATCCACAGTGCATTTACAGAGAGAGGGTTTGCTCTGCAGCCTACTATAGTAGATGATCCGGGGAGCAAATGTCATCCTCGATATCCACATCGTCGTCGTTTTCCTCCAGCAGGTAGGAGTCCGGCTCCAGTCCGTGTTTCAGCTCCTCCGCGCTCTTGTCGTTCAGTTCGCTCTCGCTAGAGTTCCCCGCGGATCTGTCCAGCTCCCCGGGGGTCTTCCGCTCGTCCTGCGCTTTCCTCAGCTGCTTCTTGTGTTTCATCCGCCGGTTCTGGAACCACGTTTTTACCTGCGCGGGACAGAGGGAAGGATGGACGTAAATATACGCATCGTGACCCCTTACTGCTGTGATCACAAATGCTGCGAAATAAAGCAATTATTGTTTTATGGTACTGTGTTTTAATAGGCATTTAGTCTCTATAGGCTATATTAAGTCGAGTTAAAGTAATATTTATAATTTGCAATATTTATAATATGTGATTATGCTTTACTCAGAAATATATGTCCATAGAATTTATAGAAAAACAAATGTATTGAAAATATGCATTGGTCTGATAATATACATTAAATATAGTAAAAGCTATGGCATATGTTTAAACAGAGTTTGGCCATTTATTTCGGTATATCCTATATTTTTTTTGTTGTGTGTGCGCGCGCGTATGTTGGATCACTTCACTTTGGGCCCGGAGAGAATAACCAAAGGATTGAGAAACACACACTCCTCGCTGGTGTCTGAATCCACCTCACAAACTGTTGCTTTTCGGTGTTTGTGTGTGTTTGCGTGTGTGTGAGCGGGTACCTGTGTCTCGGACAGGCTGAGCGCTGTAGCCAGCTCCACTCTCTCCGGGGTGGACAGGTACCGCTGGATCTCAAACCTCTTCTCCAGGCCAGACAGCTGCGAGTCAGAGAAAACCGTCCTGGCCTTCCGGCGTCTGCAGTGCTTCCCCGGTAAGTCTGCGTGGTGCTGGAACAGGGCCGGCATCTGCATCCCTGCAGGTGAGACAAACTATTAGAACACATTTCAACTAACAACATATTATTTGCCTGCACGGGGCAAAAGGAAAAATGCTGGAAGTTCAATGTGACAGCCTTTGTAATGACTTTTTTTTTTTTTTTTTTTTTTTTTAAGTAATTGTGCAGTCAAATAGTTTAGCCTGAATATTTACAGACGAGTCAGGTCAACAATAACCGCCTATTAAGAAATGTTGCACATACATTAAGATAAAAAGAAAAAGGTTTAAATATGTTATTTCACTAAAGTTGATTTTTTTCTTCTTTTTTTTTATGATGAAGAAAAACAGCCGAACTGAATTATCTGATGAATATTGTTCTATAATCCTGAGATGCTCACACTAACCTCACCTTTTGCATCCAGTCCGTCTATCTCTGCACATACTCGCATACTTTAGAATTTGAATAAGGAAATGTAGTTTTAAATCTCTGGGCAAAATATAATATTATAATATTCTTGTAACCCAGGCCTCTAGCTGTGTCTTACCAGAAGTGAAGAAGTACTGGTGGTGCTCTGGCTTGTGGAGAGGGTGGTGCGGATGTGGCGCCAGTATGGGGGTTGGCATCAGCGGGTATCCATATTCCAGAATGGGCATCCGCGAGGCCAAGGAGCTACAGAAAGGCGAGGGGATGACCTCTCTCAGTGGCTTAGGTTTGTGCAGTAAAATGTCCTCAATGAAAAACGACGTGGACCTCTGCGTCGGCGCCGCTGACGCGTAGTTCATACTCATGGTGTTAGTTTGGGTTTGTTCTCTCCTGCCTGTAAACCTGCACCTGCATCCAGCTCCTCTCTCCAAGTCTCCCGGGCTTTAACGCAGCCGCTGTGTGTGATCAGTGAGTGACACTACATCCAGCATTACACAGATATCAGTGGGAGAGCACATTTCCAGCAAACATTTATTCAGAGAGATAGCGGATTGGGGAAATTGATTTACGCATCAGCCAATTAGAGCGCTGGATGGGCGGAGGGGCACTGTGAGGGGCCTGTTCTTCGCTCTGATTGGCTGAGGGCGTTTAGAAGCCGGCGAAGAAAAGCCAGCGCGTCCGGCGCGTGACCGCATCACAGTTCATGAGAAAAGATGAGAAAAGCGACTAAAAGTCCGATTCAGACACTCGAAGCGATGCGGCGTGGTCGCCTAGCAACCATGCCGTCTTTTGGCAGGTTCACGAGTGTATGACCTTTTGGAAAAACAGATTCTTATGCTTTATATACACTTTTGAAAGTAAAAATGTATATGCATTCATCATGGATACAAAGAGGACGCGCTTATTCGTTTTTTGTTTTTGTGTGCGTGTTTTTTTAAACATGACTTGTTGCCATCTGGCGCTCGCCATGGTGCTGAAAAGTGCGCTTGATTGAGTGCTGGTATTCAAATTTTCTACTTCAAACGAGTCTGCCACAAGCATATGGCATTTTTACATTATCTTTTCCTAAAAAAGGGTTCTAGGGTATAGTTTCCTTCAGTATATTAAGTGGTGAGTTCAAAGTGACTGTCTCCTGTGGGAAAATGTAGCTTTTTATAAAAGCCTATCGGTTTGGAAAACAAATTTAATTTCATGCGTCATTCTCATCAAAACAGACATTTTTACACATTTGTCGGCTACGTCGTAAAGCCTTGTCTGTGTTTGGGACTATTTGTTTTCTTCTTTATCTTTTATTTTTTTAAGTTTTTTATTTTTTTATTTAATTTTTTTTTTTAACCGTGTCTAAAATAACAATAACCGCACTGTGATATTTCTATAATATGCACTGACATGAGCGGTTAGATGTAATGTTTGGCTAATCTGTATCTATATTTCTGCAATTACGTTCTATTAACCAAAGTCATCCATGCCGCTGCTAAACTTTGACACCAAACTTTAGATTTACTGAAGCTGAAAGTTAAACATGCGACCACATAGTGTTTTTAATTGTCCGGGAAATTCACTGTGCACTCTTCCTCCGTATTAGTAGTTTTTGAATGAAGCCTGTGTCACAGGAGAATTGTTCTGCTACAGGTCTGTCTAGTAATTCCCCCCAAATTGGCTGTAATTGTCGGTATTAAAATCTGGGAGAGTACAAGTGCCGCTCCTGTGCCCATTTGCGAAAGAAAGCGGTGCGCTATAATTTGTTGATATGGTGTTGTCATCACATTTCCAATCAGGCCAGCTAATGTGAAAGTGTCTTAATGTAGGCAGAATTCACGCTGCAATGCTATTAGGCAATTAAGGGAGATGTTAGAGCGGAAGTTGTAATCCTTGGGCTGGAGGACAGGATATCCATTTGATCAGATGGAGGCAGAACAAATTAATTACTGGGAAATCAGTTGCGCTGGAAAAATGCCGTCGTGCTGCATTAGTTTGCATAGGTTTGTGTCAAATGGAAGCGTGCCCTCAAAATTGTAATCAGCATAGCTGGGCGGTTTGCAAATCAAATACCTTTTGGCAGAACTGGGACTATGCAGCAACAATACCTCACACCCATATGTAACTTTCAGATCGACTAAAAAGGCATGACATCTTCTCTCTCTCTCTCTCTCTCTCTCTCTCTCTCTCTCTCTCTCTCTCTCTCATTTTTTGCATTTTAGTTATTATTATTATTATACTAGTACTAGTTTAGTTATATTTATTATTTTAAATTTATATCCACATGAAGTTTACATGGTAACGTGAATTTGGGAAATCAATGAAATGATTATTTAGCAACAGTAACGCCAAGGTGTAGTGAAGCAGCAGCGAGAAATGCTGTTTCAGAGCAGATGGTGGTCACCCTGCAGCACCTGGCCGTGCCTCAGCCCCTTTTATGCGGCGCACCAGGATAACAAGTTGCTTTTAGGGGAAAATTAGAAAGTAAATGAAACAAATGGTGATGAAATCGCCTTAAGGATCCGTTCCTGAGGCGCGGCTAAGCGGCTTTCTGTGGCCATTTCATTAAGTAAAAATTTGAGCCGGTCAGGCCGTGCGTCACTCCGTTAAGTGGCACGTTTGGATAAGAGGTCCAGAGTGCAGGCTGTAAGGCTGGGCTCATATTATGTTTTTAAAGCAGCCGTGCGTAAGAGTGAACGACAGGGCAAAGGAATAAAGGGAAGTAGAGGACGCTAACACTATTATATATACAAAATGAGAGGTGAAGATATGTAAAAATGTTCATGAATGCCAAAAACATGTTGCGTTAGACAATCGAAAAGCGAAGTTACTAATTTGAGAATAAAAAGCATTAACTAGATAGCTAAGATAACTGTACTGTAAATTAGAAATAGTGTACTAACAGTTAGAACTAAGCAAAATAACAGCCTATAAGGTCATTTTAAAATATCAGTTCTTCAATAAAATAAATAAATAAATAATGATAATAACTCTTTAATAGTTACATAAAATCTGTTTCTTTCTATCGTGTAATTTTAAGTTTTTAAGTCGTCCTCAGCACCAAACCTCCCCTCCTATCTTAAAGTCCAGCGAGCTCTCTTTTTGTTCTGAGTGATTTGAACAACAGTGCTTAACACATGTATGAGACAACATGTCATTTATATATATGTTAATAATAAATATGTTATGTCCTTGTATATATGCGGACTCTT
>JAOWBC010000182.1:20744941-20755015 GCA_028566105.1 Hypoplectrus providencianus
CTTAAGGAAATCTACTTTTGTCTTGTTATTTTTCATTTAGGAAAGCATGAGCTGCATCGAGTGTAAGGCCACAGTAAGGGGGGGTTGCCTAACATATACTTAGTCGGTGTTTCTGATTTATTACTTTATATTCCTTTTTAACCATAAACTTTTACCGCTACTTTATTTATTCCATATTCTCACACTTTGGATGAAGTAGAACAGTCCCCTTCAACATAATGCTCTTTAAAATAAAACCTCAATATATAAATAAAATTAGATTGAAAAAAATTGATTTACACATTGTTAGAAACAACAAAATCATTAGGTTTTATATAAAATCGCAATTGTCACAATGATGCAAAAGGAACGAAAAAATTAATATGCCTAATCATCAAAACTGTCACTGGCAGTTCACAGGTTTGGGTCCAGGTGCGAGACAGCGAGGAGAGCAGAACTTGGAAAGTCCGCTTGGAGACACTGATTTGGTTGCAAGCAAACGGGGTCCAAGACCAGGGGGCAGGCGTAGCAGCAGCTCAGGGACTGAAGGCAGGTCGGACCAAAGGCTAAAGGCAGAGGGTCGAATACCAGGAAAGAGTCCGTAAGATGACGCTGAAGAGTTCTGCATAACGCAAGTAAAAATCTGGCAAAGTCTGTATGAGTCTGACCCGGGGCTTATATGACTGAGTGATTACAGATGCAGGGCAGGTGTGTGATTACCGATCAGGCAGGGGCGTAGCTAGCCATTTTGGGGCCCTAGGCAAAATATAGACAAGAGGCCCTCATTTTTGAAATACACACATAAAACAAATTAAATTATTAGATTTGGGGGCCCCTATGATAGACAGATTTGGTTGGGGCCCTAGGCAAATGCCTAGGTTTGCCTAATGGGAGCTACTCCTCTGCGATCAGGTGCAGGTGTGTGATTGTGGAGGCAGGGCAGGTGTGTAGCTCTGCCTCAGGGAGGAACTGGGTCACCACAGGGTGATGGTGACAATACCTAGTCCAAACTGAATTCCTACCTCAGAAGACAAAAGACTTAATTTGATTATCTGAAACAAAACTTCAAATAAATACAGGTGGTAACAACAACCGCTAAACCTGGTGTAACGAGACAAACTAAATGTGTGCACCAAAGACTTTCCTCTGCCTGTGCTGGTTGGTATGTTGTGGGCAAAAATCCTGTCTTGGGAAAAATGTATGTGATGGGAGACTGATGACAATAGGTCACAGAACCAAAGGGCAGAAATCTTGACATGATGCTTTATATTGTGGCTGGTGATTGGCCAGCTTTCAGTGGAGGGAACCAAAAAACTGCAAAGATTTAGACCAGGCTGCACAGGTGGAACAGTTACAGGCCATCACAAAAATACACACACACACAAACACACACAGCACTTTGCCTTTGTCTTAGAATGTAACACACCTTCTCACCTTCTGCTGCCTCGCCACCTACTGGACAACCAGAGAATACAACTAAACTGCAGCTGCACTCCACCACACAGCTGGATCATGAATTACAACTTTGGTGCATTAACTGCCTCCATCTTTTACTCACTTGCGTCAAGGAAACCAGGCAAGATTTAAAATTTTAAAGGTTCGAGATGCCTTTTCCTCTGAATTGCCGTGACATGAAGTGACATCTGTATTAAATTACTTGCACCTACTACTTCATTTTCGCATCTGTATAGAATATCCTGGTCATAAATGAATTATTTAATATTCAAGAACATGCTATTGGTGTCTGTTGAACACGTGGCATGTTTTATAGGTTACATGTGAAAGGGAAATTTTAAAATGATGTAACCCATGTATAAATGTATATATATAAAATCCTATAACTCAGGAATGGTCAGCCTCACGTAAGATATGAAGAAAACAAACAATGTAAAAGTGTGCTTTACTGACAGACTGTCATTCTCTCTCTAATACAGTACATAAAATTAAAACTGTACCACCCTTGGTGAAGAAGCAACATGCTGACAAGTGTTTTGTATTCTTCAATAATATTACTCAAAAAAACAATTAAAAAGTATAAAAGAAGAACTTGAGTGGAATGTCTTACTTTAGTGTTTTTCATGGCTATAGGATAGCCTAAATGTAAATCCTATGACAGTCCTGTTAAGGGCAGTTCACAGAGTTGGACCCAGATGTGAGACATCGGAATGACCAGAGCTCAGCGGGCTGTCTTAGGGGGACAGGCAAGACAGGGTCGAGGTCTGCAATGCAAATGCAAAGTCAGGGACAGCTGTCCGGGTCGTCCATCTGAATTCATCAGTGGATGTGAATGGACCCCTGTGCTGTGATTATATGTCTCCCCTTACTTCCATCAGGAGGACAAATTCTTCAAGGCCAAAAACTAGCTTCATGTCTTCAAAATGCACCCAACTAAGGATGCATCTGGTACCATTTGTTGATTAGTCTAAAATTAAAATTTAGATTAGTTGTCATAAAAAAAAAACACGCCCACAAAACTGTCTTTATATAACAATTAAATCACCAACGTCTGAAAAAGTACTGCTTTATTGAAAAAGCCATTTGAATTTAGTCTTTCTCAGTCTAAATTCAACATCAGCTGAGACGCTTGGAATGTCAAAAACACTTGTCTCATTGATGAGTTGATGTTGATGAAGTTGAGTCACCATCAGTGGGATGACCTTAACAGTAGCTCTTGTAGCGGGCAAGTCTCCTATGTCATTAAGGTAGCAGAGGGCATTATTAAAATGAGGATTTTTATACACAAGCCTGAAGTCATTCTGCAGCGTGCATTTTTTACTGATTTTGGTCTTCAGCTCTCCAACTGTTTTTTTTTTGTTTTTTTTTAATCTAATGAAACTTTCTGTATGTCCTTCTGTTATGATAACTCTAAACTTGTGTTTTATGGTTCTGGAAAGAGTGAATATTACTTGAGAGCATAGTTCACATCCTGTCATTCAGCATGATACGAAATGCTTAAGTGTCACATACACGTTGCCTTTCACTCTGTCAGAGAACAGGGGGAAAATGCCATTCAGCTAAGACAACTGAGAAACATTGAGAGAACCTGCCCAACTGGAGCACAACTCATTAGCATGTAAATGTTCAGCGTTCCATGCAGTCAAAAGCTTGCAGACAAACAGGATTTCTGTGTTGATGACGATGTGTGATATTTTCTTGAACTCAGGGAGACCTGAGCAACTGCCAACTGAAATAATCATATCTTTGCTATATTTAACATCATGAACACAAGCAGAAGATGCAACTAGCACTCTACTTTGCTTGGCATTTTGCTGATGTAGCAAACAGTAAACATTGTGGAAAGATCTGACCAAAACTGATCACACTTTTGTCTTTTTACAAAGGCATATTTCCCTGCCCTTCATTGTTGGTAAAACTGACCAGAAAGGTTGCTTTTTGCTAAACTTAATATATCAAAATGTTACTTCAAAATGACCAATCCTACATTTGTAGTGCAGTGTTGTAGTTGTTGTTCTTTGCAATTGTCTCATTCTTCCTTTATTTTTACTGCTGTTGTGGTTCTGCAGACCTGTTTCATTTTATCTCTACTCTCTTGAAATGTTGTAACATTGAATTTTTCGGTGTAATTGAGCTCGGTAGTCGTTGTTACATTTGCCCTTTCAGCTTAGATGAGAACCCAAACTCAGAGATTTAGGAGTGCTTTTTTATCTGTTGTTCTTTGGTCCATCTGTTGTTTGGTTTTAAGCTTTCCCCTCCTTCCTCAGGCGATGGCTTCAGCAATGATTTTCTTCACTCTTCTTCTCTGTGATGATGAAGGCAGGTGAGGTGCTTCAGTTGGAGTTGTCAAGTGGGACATCCAGGGTCAACTACAATGTCTTCTGGTGACTGAGGTGGTGTTGTTGAAAACACAAAACTCTCAATCGCAGCTACCCTAACCACTGCATTTTGATGAGAAGTTTGATATTGTCTTCTTTTTTCCTCTTACTGCCATTTTACAGATTTAACATCACCAGGGTATTTTCTGTCTATTCTGAAGAAGTCATTAGCCCTCCTGTTATGTTATTGGTCAAAATGAGCCATTTTTAAAATAAAAAAAGTATTTTTTTGATATGAAACCTCTACTGCTTGGCGCTGTGAGTGTAATCAATATATAGAATAAAAATGGTTCGCATAATTGCAAAAAAAAAAATAAATAAATCAACATCAAAAATTAAAAAGAAAAAGAAAATATGTTAAATTATATTATTATTATTATTATTATTATTATTATAAATCAATGTCATGTAAAACGGTTGTATAAAAAATAATGTAACTTTTTTTTTTTTTTTTTTTTTTAAATAAAAAACAAAGGGCCCCACGGTGGCGCAGTGGTTAGCACTCATGCCTTACAGCAAGAGTGCTTGGTGCAGAGGGTCCTGAGTTCCAATCCCGGTCCGGGCACTTCTGTATGGAGTTTGCAGGTTCTCCCCGTGACTGTGTGGGTTTACTCCGGGTACTCCGGTTTCCTCCCACAGTCCAAAAAACGGCACATTAGGTGGATTTGCGACTCTAACTTGACCATAGGTGTGAGTGTGGTTGTCTGTTTGTCTGCCCTGCGATAGGCTGGCCACCTGTCCTGGGTGTACCCCGCCTCTGGCCCAGAGCCGGCTGAGATAGGCACAGCCTCCCGTGACCCGGGATTACCTGGATGAAGCGGTTCTGAAAATGAATGAATGAATGAATGAAAAACAAGTGAATTATCCCCAACCATAACTTGTGAGAGGAAAAGAACACTACTGGACTTAACTTTGATTGAAATTGTTAATTTTGGCCCCATGTTCAATAACCCGAAAAACATTCTTATTGTTCCTGAGAAACGCACATCACAGGAGGGTGAAGTGGAGCAGATTTTACCCTTTCTTTGTATGCTTTTGGTCTGAGCTGTGCTTTTGTGTGCCTTCTTAAAGAACATGAGAAAGTGTTGCATATTTCTTTTCTTTCTTTCTTTTTTTACTTTGATACCATGCAATAAAAATGTATGAAGTTTATTTTATATATTTGTATCATTTTTATTTGAAAGAGAACCAAGTATACAATAGATCATCCTTTTATAAAATCAATCAGTGTGTGAAATAGACAGATTACTTAAATTAGTGTTTTTTAATGTGTCAAACAGGAGAGCATCTTTACTTTTGGAGATTTTTTAGGAGTTGATCCTTTGAATGACTTCTGTGACAACTGTTGAAGCCAGAACAAAAATCTGATCTGCTGTGATACTTGGAAAAATAGTTTTGCTCTTTTGTAAAGTTTCTTTCTAACTTACTGACAATCTCAACAAAATAATGATTAAAAAAAAAAAAAAAAAAAAAAGCAATTGAAGCTTTTTCATCAACTAACTTCCGATCAGCTTTGAGGTACATGTATGAAGGTTCAACTTTCGTTATCACGTGGTTTTCTTTCTTCCAATGCCCCTCCCTTTCTGCTCTGCAGTGCATGTGTGTAACAAGGGCCGTGTGTGGTGGCTGGCAACAGGGCACACCTGATTCATATCCCGTCATCACTCTGACAACATAAAACCCCGGTTCACACTTCACCACTTTTCCAGGTCACGCCTTTTGTTCATTATCAAATGTAGCTGGCCTGCCTCAAGCTATCAAAAAAATAATATGTGTACTAGTTTCTTTAGAGTTAAAGAATATTTATAGCTTATGATATGACTTTTAGTTAATTTCTCTGATTTATTGGTATTAGATTAGATTTACTTTATTGGTCCCACACTAGGGAAATTTAGTTGTCACAGCAGCATAAAAAACAGGATCAGAAACATTTAGTGTGGAAATAAATTACAGAGAACAATAAAGGGGAGGTAAAAAATTTATAAAAAAAAGGCAAGAGACACAACAGACATCAACAAGAAAAATTTAGAAAGTCCAACAACATACAACATATGCAAAAAGCATGGACAAATGAAAAACAAGTGCACAACCAAGCAAACAAGTACTGAAAGTAAAGTGGCCATAGTATAAATAATATTGCAGGAAATTTGAATGAAATATTATAAATACAGATTTAAAAAAAAAATAAAAGTCTATGTGAGTAGTGGTGATGACTGAGACAGAAAACAACAACATGATCAGGTGGTGCATGTGTTGTAGAGTCTGACAGCAGCAGGAATGAAAGACCTGAAGAACCTGAAGAATGAATCGGAGGGTCGGTGGTTCGATCCCTGACCGTGGCAGCCTACGCGTCAAAGTATCTTGAGCAAGATACTGAACCCCAAATTGCTCCCAATGCCGCGTTCATCGGTGTGTTGAATGTGTTCCCAATGGTGGCAGGTGGCACCGTGCAGCCTAAGCCACCAGCATTAATGTGTGCATGAATGAGTAAATGAGCGCAGTCTGTCGTGTAAAAAGCACTTTGAGTGGTCACAAAGACTAGAAAAGCGCTATATAAGTGCAGTCCACTTACCATTCCTTACACCGTATAACTGTCTGCTGCTGAAAGAGCTGCTCAGGGACCCCACAGTTTCATGGAGGGGCTGAGAGGGGTTGTCCATGTGGATGTCAGTTTAGCTAACATCCTCCTCTGACCCACATCCTCTATGGAGTCCAGGGGACAGTCCAGGACAGAGCTTACTCTCCTGATTAGTCTCTTTCTGTCCCTGTCCGTGCTGCCCCCTCTCCAGCAGACAACAGCATATAGGACGGCTGCAGCTCAGTCTCCTCAGCAGGTGGAAGCGACTCTTTACAAGATCTAAGTTATATTTATCTGTTATACACTTTATCTTTTTTCCACTTTCCTCTTTGTCCTCTCAATTTAAACTGAACTCACCTACCGCAGGTGGCACTTAAGTCCTGACCTGTCAGTCCCTGCTTTGCTCATTTGCTTATATATCAATATATCTCTAATAGTGAGCTCTACATCTGACAGGTGTCACATCTTGCACTGTTAACAGCTACAACTACATTGCACATCCAGCCTACAACTATCTGTACCCTTATCTTAATCCCATCATATCTGACATTGGGTAGGAGACTGTGCAGTCTCTGCACTGGCCAGACAATCACAGGGCAGACACAGAGGTAGACGACCATTCACACTTTATTCACACTTAAGGGCAATAAGAGTGAATCCACACTAGCAATGGGATTACATGCAACCCTCCTGCTTTCAGGCAAAAGGGCTAACCACTACTTAGTATTTCTGAATATCTTCATGTTTTCTTAATTGAGGGATTGTTTAGTTTTTCTCTGCTGTGTGAACAGGTCAGCTTCCTGCAGGTGGTCATTAGAATGATAAAAAATCATTTAAGATAATCCCCCTTTTTTTTCTATGCTTTATCTTTTTTGGCTGGAGGTTTGAGATGGTATACAACTATGAGAAAGCGGGAAAAAATGTATCTGCTAAAAATGGGAACAGCTGTTTTTTTGTTGTTGCAGTAATTGGAATAAACTGGGACTGATTTTCATACTTCCAAATGATTGGATTTGTGTCAGTTACAGCCAAAACATACAAACAAACACAAAATGTCTGTGCCATTTCACTTGTCTTTACACCCGGGAATTAGAGAGTATCATTCTGATATTGCTGTGTCTTCTGTCTACTTTCACTTGATCTACTGTTTACTGTTTCAAACCATTTGTGAGTCATTATTCTCGGTAATGCCTGCCTCACAGCTCCCATTAACTTCAAGCTGCTTCTAAAGTGCATGAAAAATACCCCTGAGAGGCTTCAGCTGAATATGCACAGCTTTATTCCACCTTCACAATCCCTTACTGTTGCTTTTAAATTTTTTTTTTTTTTTCAGATTTGAACAGGAAAGACATTGGCATAGGATGCTTCAAAGGGAAGTTTAGCAGCAGCTGAAAAAGATCAGTCTGCACAGGTCACATGAAATGACAAATTCAACAAAGGGCAGAAATTGATTGATTTTATCATTTACCAACGTGCATATTGCAAGCACATTATGCAAAATGGGGAAGAATAATTGATTGCTGTCAGTAGAAACAGGTACAGGTGTCTTTCTTCCTTTTTAAATCAGAGCTACACATTTGATGGAAACATATTCCCTGTTATAGGACCTCTTTAGAGCCAGCAGAGGGCATACACCTCAAATCTTTGAAAATGACAGCATCTGCTTCTGTGGAAGGAACTGGATGAACTGCTTCAGTAAAATGTTAGGTTTAACATCATATGGATAGGAGTAATGCTTTAAAGGCCAACATGTAGATAAAATATCACCACAAACAGAAGGAAGTGAACATTACTGCTCAGCAGATTGTTAGATTTAATATAAACCTTTTCTTTTCAGGAACTCAAACTTCATATGGTGAAAATAATATATTAACAGCAATAATTCTGCCCAGTTGCACATACTCACTCCTGCGAGCCGGGGTGTGATTTCTACTGGGTACATGGTACATTTTTTTCCCACTCATTTTAGAATTCTGTTTTTGCCAAAGCTGTGGGATGTGCGCATTGGACGATTAGCTGAAGCTGAGTCTATCTTCAACTGTTTTCTTATTGTTAGCATGAATATTCCTATACATGGCACATTGATAAATGAGAGCTTAATCAAGTGCTTTATCTTCCTGTTCAGACAAACTCAGTGTAAGCTCATTGATGTTATTAAGGAATTTAAGGAAGATGAAGAATTCAGCTAGTGCACAGCTTGTACTGCATATGCATTTTTTGCATGAAATGTGCAACTTACAGAGAATAGTTTTTGCATAAATTTCAATACCATGGACTACAGGCAGAGGTTCTTGTCGGTGGTTTTATAATACATAAAATATTGTTGTATTAATAATACTTGTGCATATATGTATATGTTGCATATGAACATTTTAAATGTTTACCTCCTTGACATAATGTTGCCTAGCTGTCCTGGGAGAACCATATATTACTTAAAAGTCTGGAAAAGCTGTTCAGCTTTGTGATGGAGCATTTTCCAGCTGATCCAACATGATTGTTCGAGTTCGTTGCACTTTAGAAGTCAGACAATCTTTTGTCATATATGGAAATATTCAAGAAAAGTACTAGTAGTAGCCCAAATTGGGTCATAAATACAGCACTTGTATATTTTTTTAAAGTTGTATTCCCTCAAAAAATGAAACAGTCAATCAATATGCATTGTATAAAGGGTAAATTATTTTAATTTGCTGATAATGAGAGGAAGGAGGAAACAATGTTGTGAGTGAATCAAGTACAATACTACAGCCAACACGATTTCAATATTGCTCTGGCTTTCCCATCAGCATTTTCGCTATTAGTTCCACTATGTTGAAAGACAGGAAATGAGATACAAATTGCGGATATTTTATATGGGGGAGTTGCCCCAGACCATCCATTTTATGAGGTCCTCCTCACTTTCAAACCGAACTTAAGCCCTTGCCTGTGGGATATATTTATAAATCAATACATACTACGGAGATTTTTGCCTCATTATGCTAAAAGAATAGAAATGACTAGAATTTGTTATTGCAGTCAGAAGGATCATATTGCACTCCTTTCAGACACAGAGCTAAATGAGGCATCTCATTAAGCATTTTAAATGTGTTTCAAACATTACAAGACAAAAACCCTGGCAGCGCTTCAGCAGAACATAACCCAAACCCTGAGAAAAATTAATAAGGAAAAAAAATGTTCCTCTTGTTAACAAAGAGGGTATAGATTTTTTTCCCACAATGTATACATTGTTGCGTGATGAAATCCATCACTACAACTAGACAAATTAAGGCAAACATCTAATGCAGATAAAGATCATTTCCAGTGGATTATAGGCATGACTGCAGCAACAACATCCTCACCTTGGAACAATTTCATGAAATGATATTTTGATTGACATTTTGGGAAAAATAGAACAAAACCTCTTGCTCTAAATGTTTAATGGCAACTGGGTATTATGAAGTATAATTGGTAACAGCAGACAGTAACACACCACAGAGGAACACACAATTGTCACACAAAGCACATAAAAACTGATCACATCATTTTACAATTTATGACCATATTTCAATTTACTGTACATACATCCTATCACTTAATCATTCATAAGTCTTTTTTTTTTTTTTTTTTACTTATTCATTCATTCATTCATTGTCTGAACCGCTTCATCCAGGTAATCCCGGGTCGCGGGGAGGCTGTGCCTATCTCAGC
>JAOWBC010000182.1:20764531-20775153 GCA_028566105.1 Hypoplectrus providencianus
GCTACAGGGGATTGCCCCAAACGAAGTTTCGTTGTATCTCGTTGTACAATGACAATAAAGCTTCTATTCTATTCTATCTGAACTTGGGAGAACTGGACCCTGGTCAGGTGACATGTCATCATCAGGATCACTGTACCTCTTTTCTCCATCATGAGATAACCACAAAAAGTGTCGAAACCAACATAATTCATAGTGATGTTTAAGTAAATATAACAAAACCTCATGGATCAATTTTCAACCTAGGTGCAATGCCACTCCAGAACACATGTGGCGTACCAGCAGGATACAGGGGTTAGAATCACTGAGGCTTATAGCCATCAGCCTATTCGAGCAGCTGGGTGTAAAACCCGAGAGCGATAGGTATGAAGTGCTCGCCAACAGGAGTTGAGTCCAGTAGATTCTCACCAAGCAAGCACGTGAGCCCGCCGGAGACGCCAAATACACAGTATCGCCTTCACAGTGATTCTTTCTTTCACCATCCAGCCCAATAAGGTAGCATGATCACCATGGGGAATCAGCAAAGTGAAAGTACTTGTGCTCAGGTAAAAGCGGTTACCTACCAGGAGGACAGAAAGAGGGAGAATTCATGGGTGTATGCCTTATATATAGCTATATGCACACAGGTCAAGTGATTGATGGTGCATCCACAATTGCAATTAATTTGGTATAAGGCTCCTGACTCAAGGGTTGTAGTCATGTGGTTACAGGTTCACTGAAATAAAATAAAACAGTCCACAAACCAACAGTTGCTGTCATGGTGACTATGTTCACATTTATACAGTCTAAAGTGGTTATGCATCTCAATCAAAGTTTTTGACTTTGTATATATAATTTATAATTTACTGAAGTTGTATGTACGAATGACTTATAGTTTGCAATATTATTACTTTTTTATATAGGTAAAAAAAATACACATTTGTACTGCATGAGAAAATCTGCCCCAAACTGCATTGGATTAGCAACATGTGCATGACTGTAAAAGGAAGACTCATGGGTACCCATAGAACCCATTTCATACAGGTATGATGTGTTCAGATATCAAGGGATCCCTCTTGTTTGCTGCTTGGATGAGCTAAAATACTGAAATAATAATGTGTGCAAGACATTTTTCACATGCTGAGAATCACCCAGAATATCAACATACTCTCTTAAGTCACTGGATATGCAATCCTGAATTTTCTCACTCATTAAATAGGCTTCATTAGTTTGGAACTGACTGATAAAATATCCTTCAATCAGACAAAATCTCATTGCTTTGTAGATGATAGAGGGACATGACACAATTAACCGTTAACTACTCAAACACCAGACAAATATTAAAAAAAACATTCCAATATATATATATATGGTTCACTGAAGGTTCACTGTTATTACAAAAAAAAAAAAAAACAACAGCAAATAATTGACATGACCCAACCCATGTGACTTGATCCGCAAAAGCTGGCCTAGTTAGGAAATACGACAGTGAAACAGAATGTCTAGGAAATGAAATCTGACTTTGACATTTTACTTACTTTCAGCACAGCTAAGTAGATATATTACTGAAAAGTGCACATCACATGATGCAGTCTTGCATGCATAGCCTTGATCTTAAATTATAATATTATCAAAAAATGCAGCATTAATATGAAGAACTTTGAGTACATCTCAAAATAAATAAATCATTAATTACATACATAATACAGTGAAAATGGAGGCTGCACTGTCATGTATACTTTGATTGCACATGGAGAACAAAAATAAAATTTAACTTTTGGAATGGTTGGACTCATTCATTTAGGATGCTTCTAAGAGTGCAAATACAGAATAGCAACATGACATCTTCAAAAATAACATAAAGTTCTTCTAAAGGGAAAAAAGTCAAGAAACAGAGACTCCATGTTATAAGCATTAAGCAAATCAAAGCTGTTAGCAGAATCAACAGTTGGTGTGACTGTTCTGACTGTAAGCATGCAGTCATTTGAATAGAGCATGCAGCTGCATGCAGTGCCATTCTGTGACACGCTGTGACATGAGACTGGATAAATAAGTGACACGAGTGTTAGACAGCAGAGATGAGATGGACAGCAGAAACCTAGAATCCTCAGTTGTGATGCTGTGTACATTAATTAAATAAGATGTATAATTACTTGAATTCTACACTTAAAAAAAGTATCGTTTGAACATTAAATATCTCATCTTAAATATACACATTTTTATTTAACAATTTATATTGAATATATATGTTTGCTTTACAAAACCTCTTTCTTGTAGTAGTTGTATTTGAAATGCCCTTACAATGGAAATTGGACACGAAGGTGTTATACTATTCATTGGTCACATTCATCATATAATAACTTCCCTTTTTTTCACAGTATGTTTTCAATATAGTTATTTAAATAGTTCATAAAAAGTCAGTTGACTTTGATATTACACGACATAGCAAGAACTTTTAATAGACCTGCCACTGCAGTGATTGTGGCTTTACAGATTATTATTCTGCATAAACAAATTTAAATGCTAATTCAATACAGTTAAATGCTAGATTGCATTTTTCTGTGTCTCTGTGTGTCTCTGTGACCTCTACTGAATATCAGACAGAATTACTTTGGAACAGGTATATCCATAAATAAGTTAGGAAAATTTATTTTATGAGCATTGATGATATCAATTCTATATTCCTCTCTGCAAGCTGTCATAAACTGAAAAAACCGAAACACTGACTTTTATTAAAATTATTTTGTCAACAGGGTGCATGAAAGTGTATTTTGTTAGTGTAATACGAGTTCATTAAGTTAGATGACCTTAAAATGTTTGCTTTAAACTAACACCGTTTAAATTGACCCAACTAAATAAATAACTTCTGATCATAACATGACCTAAATAATATATTTACAGGCAACATACTTTACATTTGTCCTTTAAACATATATCTTATTTGAAGAAGGAAAATAATAAAAAATGTATTTAATTTATTAAATTAAAGTAGGTTTTCATCCAATTCCTTTTATTTTTGACCTAATTCTAGTTTGTCAACAGGTTCCACACAAATTAATTTAGTACACCCAGGATATATTTTTTAATTGCTTTATTCATCAATATTTATTTAACATTTTGTTGCCACTGGGTCTAAAACAAAACCCCACAACAAACCTTAATAGACATTAGGGTGCAGCATGGTTCAGCACTAACAGTTGCAAACTGCCTTTTTGCAGTCAAACAACAAAACAGGCTTGCAGTGTCTTTTTATAAACAGCATAATAACCTAACCATAACAGCACACATGATTTTATTCCTAATATTGTGGAGGCAATACCTTGAAATGGAATTATATTAAGAAACATGTCAACTTATGTTGCATCACTGTTACCCAAGAAAAACAATTATAAATCACATGATGCAGCATACAAACAAACATCAAACAAAACATCCCATATTTGTCAGTATTGTTGTCTAACAATACCTCAGGCTTGCATTTCTGAGTTTGTTTTTGTAATAACATAATAGTCAAACCATAACAATATACAGCTGCTGTGAACTTTTATTATTTTACTGTTGAAGAAAAAAACATGAGTTACTAACATTTTTACTAACATGTCAGCTCGTGTTGTAGCATTCTGATAAAGTAGTGTTTGTTTTTTAAAGTCACTACAAATTTGTTTAAAGTGTGGTAACCCTTTTCCACCAATATTTTCAACATTCTATGCTAGAAGATTTCCAAAACGTATCCAAAAGTTTATTTTTTCTGAAGTGATTTTTTTCCGGCATCACCTCCCTCCACTTCGATGCTGTAGATGCTTAGGCTAAGTTGCTCAAGCTCCCTCTGTACAGCAGTACCATCAGAATCCTTCACAAAGGGGAGAAAGAAAGGACACAACCAATCAATGAAATCAGAGATTTTGGTGAATTCCAAAGATTAACTTTTACCTTTCAGGTTTCCCTTAATGAAAATAGCATGATTATGAAGATATTATCGGTGAAAAAGGTGTTAGCGCCTTTAACAGTAAGTGATTTATTGTTCAGCAGCGAACGATTACACAAAGTGGTCACCTTCTTCAGGGCCAAAACTGTAACAAAGGGAGGAGGCAGGGAATGGGCAGCAGTGGGTACCAAATAAAAAAAACAAACAAACAAAAAAAAACAATCAAACCCAAAACTCTGTCCTACCTTATTTTTAAATACTAACTAACTATTAAGGGAAACGAGAAACAAGACTATCCGTTAGGCTGGGCTGTAGGCAGCAACAGCAGGTGATTTGATAGGGCAGAAGAGGGCGAGGCGAAAGGACCACAATGCCCTGCTGACAGTGGGAGGTCCCGATCCATTTCCCAGCGGGGATTCCCTCTGATGTCATCTGCGACTTCAGCTTCGGTCCTAACTCTGAGAAAAAGGAAAGAAAACACAAGCAAAACAAACAATGAACCCTAAGGGTCGTAACACTGAGTAAGTACGTGTTGTTTACTTGAACAGGTATTTCTATGTGTCAGTATTAGTTTTTTACTCTCTCAGAGGATTTATGGTAACAGTTGAAACAATATATTTTGTAGGCTAAATGTTGTCTTGAATACAAACGATATATTGTATATAATAGGCCTACCTGTTTATCTGAAACTGATATATAACGTTCTTCCCTACATATTTTTGTAGGGAACAGTGTATAAGCATGAAACATAAAGAAGTTATTTACATATACATAATTCTCCCTTATGTGACTGTTGCTAAAACAAATTGGAGTAATTGAAGCATTAACATCAGTGCTCTTGGGAACTCCACCAAAGAGGTTAAAAAGCTTAGTTCCCCACTGGGCAGTCAGACTAGTTAAATTTAGTCTGAATAGCATGAACTGATGGAGCCCCATGGATAAGAGAAAATACATCTAAAATACAAGACATATAACCAAGAGCAGATTATAAGATATAACAAGATTCGTTATTCAAGTTTTGATTTATTACAGTTAGAAACTAATAAAATTACTTACCAGGTATTCTTTGAAGAGGATCTTCAGGTCTTTGTTCAGATAAAAAAGTGCCCCGAGGATGCTCTCCCTACTCTTTTAAGAGTTTCGTTCATAAGGGTGAAAAACATACAGAAATATTATGGTAAGGGTTTTGTCACTATACCTGTCAATACTAAATAGTCAACATCATTTTAAAATTCTGTAATGTTCTCTACAGACAGCAAAACATACTTGTGGGATTGGGACCAAACTCCTGCTGATTTTAGTCCCAGCAGAGCCTCCTTTCTCCCTGAACACTTTGATGAGCTGGGCAGTAGGTTGATCAAGCTATGCATGAAACTTTGAGACAAAGGGGCCAGGAGTGATCCTCACAAATCCTGCTTCCACCTGAAAACATAATGCAGAATTTGTCAGTCTAAAAAAGATGAAAATACAAATATAAAGTAATTTAATATGTATCGATTAAATAGCATTAAATAAGAAAGTAACCAACTGACTTTGATAATATGCTGAACAAACAGGACGCTGAAGCAAAAGCAATCCACAGGCAGAAGCCAGTGACATAATGAAAGCAGCATGGGAAATGAATTGTTATTCTGTGGTTAATGGTGCTCAAAATAGTTGATTTGGGTTGGAATAGGGGATATTCCATATTTGATCAAATACCTCAAAACTGATATTGTGATGATATGGTGGGGATGACTATGGTGCTATAAATATGGGGGATACTGGTAAGGAAATTCAACTTGTAAAACAGTCTTTAATCAGGAAGGAAAAGTTTGTCTGTTAACATACCACAGGCAAGCTTAGCAGTGCCACTAACACCGCATTAATGAACAAGGAAACAGCTATCACTTCCAGGATCTGACAGTCCAAATACAAGAACAATAAATAAATGAAGTTCATTACTTGCTTTTAAGGATACTAAAATCCTAAATAATAATAAAAAAACACTATTCTGAATGAGCGCAAGTATGCATATTTAATGTTATCACACTGACAGAAGTCCATCAGTAACTACAACATGTGTGTACTGTAAATATTTGAGAGTGCTGTACGTTACTATTAACTCGATTATCACTTAAGAGAAATCCATTTTATATTTTATATTTTTTAGATGTTTATATGTTTCAGAACTTTGGTCAGTACACAAAAGTATTATCACAACACCTGTGGACAATCAAATAAATTCATCTGATGAATATTATACATTTTTGAGATGAAGATCACCTGTTCTATTTAATACTATAAATTTCACATAATAGTAGTTACACCATGGGTTTATATATTTATATATATGCCCCGAGGATGCTCTCCCTATATATATATTTATATATATATATATATACCCTTAACACCACAGTTGTAACATGTGGAAACCACAGACTTCGTATATAAATGGATGACATGACAGCTCCCTACGAGTGACGCCAAAACATCTTCACCCAACCCCTAGTGGCAGGTTGCAGTACAGTTTTTAAAATCTTGCCCGTTCATGAAGCTAGATAATTCTTATCATGTTCATCAAACTTATGTTTGTTCACATGCTTGTTTTTTTTTTTTTTTTTTTTTTTTTTTTTTAGGTTGGATCAGTAAGTTAAAAAAAAAAAAACAGAGAGCAGAGCAGACAAAACATAGCAACATAGTGACATGATTGACAGCTGTACTCCACTGACTTTGACAAGTAACCAAAACTGGCATTTTAGGTCAGTGACTAAGCTAGCAACTACATAGCCTAGCGAAGACAAAAACATATATCTAAACTATATATAAGGTCTTTTTAATAGTTGTTTTATTGTAAAAGAACCTTATGTTAAAGAGATGAACACAGGACATATAGGCGACATACTGACATAGAAAAACACTACACTTTGTCCTCTTATCTTAAGTTCAAATCTCTGACCCATTTATGTACTCAACCAGTGAACTCTGAGAATTTCAATGTCAGGATATCGTAACAGCGCCCTCTGGTGAGTCTAATGACTAATGACTGTAACTATGTCCTCCCATATTTGAGCCAGTGACAACTACAGCTTTATCTACTGGGGTCCAATCTTTTTGGCTTTTGACCCCTTACAAGGTAATAATGTGGACTTGAAACATCAAAAGTGATGTTCCTTCCTAAGGTTGTTCATCAGATATTCTTATAATTTTAGAAATGCAAAAGTAGTCAGTAATTTATAAATAAAATTCGGAAAATGTCAAAAATTTTATTTCGCCAATGTATATATATGAAAATCCACACAATGCTATTTCAGCTGTCTGGTTATTCATCCTCTTAACCGCCTATTAAATGTATCTTTTGGACGTGACCATGTTTGAGGGCTGTACAATCTTGCCCTACTTGTTGCACGTTGGAATTATCACAGCTCATTAAATAAACTACTTTTCACTGCTGTTAACTCCTGAGTAAAGCTTCGGTCAAGGCTGCATAAAGATTCTCACAAAATTCTCATAAAAAACTAAAGCAAAAGAAACACCTGTTTATTTATTTTGCTTAACAACCTCGGTTATGATAAATACAACACGATAAAAAGGTGAACACGCTGGTTTTCATGAGTAAAACAGCGGACTGCGGAAAGCATCGACTCTAACAGAAGTCGCCGCTTATAACCATTTCAAGCTAGCCATATACAATATAGTCATGACAGGAAGTGCAGAGATTATTTCTTCAAATTAAAAGTGCCACGGCAACTAGCGTGCGTCGAGGACATCTGAGCAACGGCAGTGTATTTTCCTTGACAACCAAACCGGAAGTATTTGCTTTTATTCCCGCTAGCTTCTCTACAGCACCGCTGCCAATAACCTCTCAGTTGAAGGAGGGACTTTGTTGAGCGCTGCGTTGGTGGATGCTTTACAGTCAGACAGGAGAACCGGAGACCTGGAGAAAAGCACTTTTCGGGATTTTCAGAGACTCAGAGGCTATTTTTGCCAGACGGCATCACACACCAGACAAACAACCGATCGATAAACATGAAGAATCCTCTGTACTGGGCTATGCTGGTCGGGATGACCGTCCTGCTGTTGGAGCAAGGTAAGTGATGGATTCTGTCATCCTCGGAGCACTTGTTATCGCTATCTTCCACTCTGTTTGGATGGAAGTGTTTGTCATTGTATTGAGTGTATTAAGCGTGTCACGGACACTATTTGCGCCTTCATCTGACATCAAGATGCTTGCCATCTAAGCTGCAGCTTAAATTAAGCGATTAGTGAAGTGCAGTTTAGCTGTCTCTGTGCCAGTGGCTTGACTCTCTAAGTATCCAAGTAGTTGTTCTGAATGTATTTTTGGAGCAGTAATATTAGGCTACAGTCCTTTACGGAAAGTTTAATCCTTTCATGGCAGTAGCGCATTAGTTATGCGTTTTCGCAACAGAGAAATAAAAATAGAAACAATATGCTGTTCGTTGTGCTGCTTTATAAGAAGTCGCAGGTTTATTTAAAGAAAGAGCTCTGTAATTGTCCTTTTTTTGCGCTCGTGGCTCCTGCTGCCCGCGGATCATCTTGACGCATGGTAAATCTCACGGACTGGAGGTCTTTGCAGCAAAGTTGATTAAGTATTAGTTCTTAATCCACATTGACTGCGTGGTCAGGTCATCGAAGTTAAGCCGTGTATTCTCCGGGCAGGCAAGAGGGCTTTGCTGGTGGAAGGGGAAGCAGTGAAGCAGTTCAGTCTTTCTGACCTTGTTTACACCTGGCATTAAACATTCAGTCGAAGATTGTGGCGACGCAGGTTTTAAAAAAGATACCCTCAAAGGCCACCTAAGGAAACAAAAAAAAAGGCACCTTTTGCAAGTGCGAAAAACCTACTTCTTAGTACCTGTATTCTTCTCCAGGCGAAATTACTAGACTACAATATAGACTCGGGGAGAGAAGGGACCCTTAAAACACCCTTGTCCTTCGATAATGGCACTTGAATTAAAATAAATACATAGGTGAAGTGCGTGAATCAATGAATAAGGGAAGGAAAGAGGGGACGTTTTTCTCCTCAGCTCAATATGCGTCCTCGGCTGGACAAAATGCTGCTCAGAACAAAAGTGGCCAGGTCAGTTTTGTGACGAAACAAAGTCAAAGGCAGAAAGAAAAGTGCACTTAAATATAATACATCAAGAGATTTAATAATGATGCCTGTTTAAAATAGGGCACTAATCTTAGTTAGGTCTCAGGGTTACAGCCTTCACAATATATGTTTACAAGTTATAGGACTTCAAAATTAAGCTTTTTATCTGTGTTGAGAGATTTACAGTACATGTTTTTTTCTGCTTTTCAAACTCCATCATCAGCTCTACTGGATCAGGCTTATACTGAATACAGTAAGCAAGACTGCTACACTGAAACTCAGAGTGTTCACTTCTTTAAGACAGCTGACACATCTTAAATACATGATTAGGTTGAAAAGTGGAGAAAGTCTGCGCCCAAGTCCTTTTTTCACAGCATTATATGACAAATCTGTGGGCCACATAACATTCAGTTGATTTAGTCAAGCAGTGAGAATTTATTTCAACCCTACTCAGTAAAGTTGGCCTTAAACACTTATCTATCAAGGGAATCATAATTTTGCAGACTACAAATTATGTAAAATAAAAAAAAAAATTAAAAAAACTATCCAGACATCACATTTAAAAAAAGACACAAATTAAACTGAAAGAGGCATCCAAGAATTGTTTCTTACATGTTACACTAATAAAAATGTCTGTTTTTAATGCAAATGGAAAATTGTCCCTTTCCCTCCAATTTCAAGTCCAATCCCATCTCCAGAAAGCAAACAAATGGTGCTGAAGTCATTTGCATATCAGCAGATCTCTTGCAGAATCAGAGATGTGTTAGATTAGATTAGATGAAATTTAAATGGTTCCCATGGGGAAACTGGGTCATTGCAGCAACAGAACAGGGCACAGATGAGAAAGATGCAAGTACAGAGCATTTTTGATAAGTTAACAAATAAACAGATCAAACAACAACAAAAAAAAAAAAAGGGGGGGGGGGGGTTATGATTAAATGAAGCAGGACAATTTACAGGTGAACAATGTATGCACAGTGCACAACATATTTAAGTGCATAACGCTCGCAATAAAAGGCTATATTTCATGTTCAGGGTTGTGGGTGGAATGCAGCATTTAAATTACTCATCACATCTGAATCCTGTAAAACCTCATTATTCAATCTATCCATGTTTAGTTTTCAGTCGCTAAAGTTGTAAAAGAAACGATTAGTCAGTATTAGGGCTGGGAATCACCAGCTGCCCCATGATACGATTCTATCACGATCTTTGACTCACTATTCAATATTATTGCAATTTTGTGATATGCCAGCATTGCAAAACAATGCATTGCAATATATACATTAGCAATTCAGCATTTTTCGACAGGAATTGATGTCCTTAATTCATAACAAAATATTCTTAGTCTGTTCACTTGACTTCCGAGTCTAGTCCAACTCAATGTAACATGAAAGTTAACGGACACTCGTACATTAAAAGTATTCACTACAACTTGAACATCCTTTTTGCATCCAGTTCAGCAGCTGAGGAATTTAGGAGTAAATTTAGCTAAAATAAGATATTGCACATAATGAGGAGATTAAAAAAAAAATCAAATAAATAAAACACAATATCAATATTTGGCCTTGACCTGATATAATATTGTCACGCAAAATATTACGATACTATATTAAATCGATTTTCTCCCTC
>JAOWBC010000182.1:20795352-20805822 GCA_028566105.1 Hypoplectrus providencianus
ATACTAGAATCAATCAATCAATCAATCAATCAATCAATCAATCAATCAATCAATCAATCAATCAATCAATCAATCAAACAAACTTTATCTAAATAGCCCTTTAATACATACCGTAGAATCTATGATAATTTCCATAAATTTCTCCTTTCTGTCTAAAACATATATAAGTTATATAATATATAATATATTAAAAATACTTCAGATAAATACAATACACATTACAACTGAGAAATTGGAACCATCAAATGTTCAGCATTTAAGAAAATTAAGGATGAATTAAAGATTAAAGAAGGAAGTCAGAGCTTTGGGAAATATGCTCCTTTTCCTTAATGGTTGAGAAGAGAATTTATAACCTTCTTGCAAGTTTAAACAAAATATTACTCTAAAACCAGCAGCCCATTGGTGTATCTCAGCATAACCTCTGCAAGTGTCTTGTTCACTCCTCCATGGAAGGTGGAGCTGCCCACTTGGAATAACTGGTGAAAACCTGGGTTTAATAGTTCTAGTCATATTATAATGTGCCACATAAGTTCTCTTGTCCCACTTTGGCACCATACTGGCTTTGGATCTTGAACCAGCTTCATTCCAAATTTTTGGAGCCTAGATCCTATCTAGAAAGCCCTCCCATGTGTCCATTATTTTTGAGCACAACCATCTTTCAGAGTATGCACCATGCAGACGAGGGATCATGTAGATAAACTGCAAGCTTTTACTACTGTAATTTACACATACTAAACTTATTAATTTGAACAAGCTAACTTCATTGAGTGTGAATTAGTTTGTTTTATTTTAAATCTCTATGGCATGTTACCGATTAGCAAAGATAAAAATGCAGATATAAAACATGTCACTCCTTAAAAAAGAACAGTTTATTTTCAGGATCAGAAATATTCCTAAAGTGTAACTAAACCGTGAAATGTATTTCTGAAAAAAAACATTTGAGGCAAGAAATAAGCAACACCATAACATAATCATAATATATATGCTTGACTTTTTCTTTAAGTTTCCAGGAAACTGGAAAAATGTAAAAAACAAAACAAAAAACAAAACAAAACAAAAAAAAACAATCTTGTTGGTGGCTTCAGCAAGGGATTGTTGCATGGAGATATTAAATATTAATTAATAAATAGGTGAGGGCAAAGTCAAACTAACTGTCCACCCTGTTCCCTGTCTGGGTGCTAAGCTGCTGTCCAGCTGCTGGCTGTAGACTCATATTCAACCTACCAGAATGAGTGTGGTATCAATCCTGTAAAGTAGCCTTTGGCAAGAAAGATTACGCAAATGTATTCATAATATTGAAGCCTTCTTTTAACAATTGGTTTGTCATCTTCAGCCAAACAATAAATTCACTCATCTTTCTAGTGTTTAAAAAAATATGCTTTTGATTTATTTTTGTCGTTGCCGCTGCTGTGTTTTTTTCACTACAGTATGATTTTCCTCTCAAGAGTACAGAAGAAATGCAGAACCTTTTCCCTTTACACCTTTTTTCTTGTTTTGAATTAGTGTAAACACAATGTGCCTTTCTTTTCAGCGTTGTTGTTGTTTTTGTTGTTTTCCTTGAACACCTGGAATGTTGGTTGGAAGAACTGGGAATTTTCTGTTTGTCTATAATCTCGCTTAAAATGTTCATGATCACACTATTTGAACTGTTTATTTGGAAAATGTTGCATCATATGTTAATAAAATTATGATAGTCATTTATTAATTCAATGCTAATTTAATAGCAAGGTTAATGTAGCTTTACAAATGAAGCTTCATTCAGTGTGCTGCATATTATTTACAGTGGCCACTTCGCTCTGAAGAGCAGAGACAGAGGTGCAGAAAAGAGTAGAGGGAGGCAGCCAACGGGAGTCTCTCAATGCTGGTTTCAAAGAAGTAGCCAGCCAACAGCTGACTGAAATATCTTGCAGCCAGTTTTCACACATATTAGTGAGTATTTTTATCACTGTAAGCATAAGCCTGGGTAAGATCATGGCTTTAGCAGCATACGTCAGTGAGGCGTCCGTGTGTGGATGCGTTTGTACGTCTGTGTGTCTGTCAGTCTGTCTTCAGCTAATCTCTAACTCCACTGGAACAATCAGCCTCATATTTGTTTTGCACATTTAAAACTGCATACTCAAGGATCTGCCATGGCTCTGTGGATTCATAATATTTGATAAACCTGTTTAATGGATTGTTTGGTATCATTTTTAAATGCTGACACCTCACTCTCAACCAGTAGGTTTCAGTTTCATAGCAAAGACATTTTTGACAATTAGCTTAGCTTAAAACAAGCTTTACCTATTGTGTTGCAAGCCACATCCTGCTTGTGCTTGTGTGCAACACATACATATCCAAGATATGTTGGGAGAACTCCATCATGTCGGAATTAATAATATCAACTGGAAGTGCAAACAGCTCAAGAAACATCACTAGCTTCCCTAGGAAGTATGTCCGGATGACTGCAGGATACAGCCTGTATACATCATTATGCAGTCAGAATAGACTGAGCTGAACTTTGTTGAGATTTAATTGCAATCCAAAGCATGCTAAAATAACTACATCATGATGCTCTTATATAAAAGGCAGAATTTAGGTCTCGCTGCGGGACAACAACCGAGCAACTTTTGAAAATGTTGGTTTTCTGAGCTGAGTTCAGGACAGTTAGGGCCATTTTGACTGCTTCTTATACAGCAGTATGAACTCCCCCCCAAAAATTGATTTTGCTATACTTTAGCTGCAGTTGACCCATCTAAAGGATGCTGATATCACTACATTTTGATGCTGATGTGTGAAAAGTCCAACGTCATGCTTTGTCAGGTCAGTCTGCAAGACAACAATGAATGTTTTTTTTTATTTAAATGTGTAAATGTTCTTTGAGTTTGGATCAGTCAATTTATAGATGTCTTTGTATCATGTTAAAGTTGATTTGATTAAATGCACTATAACATAAAAATATAGGCTTCTTCTTTTTAATTCTTGTGTAAAAAGTTGCAGTTTGATGATTATGGAACAACAATGAATTTTATGTGTTAATGATGTGTGTTAGCTTAGTTTTTCATCATGGTTTATATATTAAAGTATTCAAGATCTGTCTAGAAGTAACCTTATTGAATATTTGCAGAAATTGATACGAAGATCCTAAACAACGAACATACTGTCAAATCATTTAAATCCAGTGCTGTAAGTGCGGGTATGGGGTCTCAGTAGTTAATGGTTACTTTGTGCTTTTGATGAAACTCCCAAAATGTTTTTTTTGTTCTTAAGTTAGCATAAATGTCATTGCCAGCTAGTATTACACACATTAGCTGTGTCAGTCTTGCTCCACCTGCTCACATTGATAAAGGTAAACTTACCTATATCAACTCTTTTTAACTGATCGATCAAGTTTTATTGTAAAATTCGAAATAGTGGTTTCTGAGAATATGTCTGAACTTTATTTTCATGTCTTGACCCCATCTATCTCCCATTTTTGCTGCGGCTGCTGTTTCTCAATGTGACATACTGAAGTAGATGTACTGCAGAAGACTTTAGGATGGGAATTATTATTCTTTCTCCTTTTCCCAATAATTTTGTCATCAACCCCAATCCAATCCGAGTGCTGGTTGACTCTGATAACGCCGGCTTTCTACATCCTCCATCTGCTCTCTGACTGACTGTTTCAGAAGAGACACAGCTAAGCAGACATTCTGCAAAACAGCGCTGTGTCATTTTCCACTTTTACTGTGGACTACGAGCATTGGCAAGTACAAGACCTGTTATAAAATACGAGGTTATCAATTTTCAGACCCTATGATAAAGTTTGATAGAACCATTGTGGGTGCACATGTGTGACTGCTCAACTGAATGTGACTTTTACTGAGTGTGTAGGAGAACATTCAGGGATTGTTTTTGGAGATGTACACTGTGGATTTACGGACTAGTGTGGTAAGTATGAGGGACTCAGCACATACAAAGCTCTCGTCTGTCTCTGCCACTCTCTTGAGGAATGCCTGGATTTCTCTCCGAAAAGGGAAAAAAAAAATGTTAAAGCTGATCCAGTAACTTATTATATACTAGAATATTTAAAGTGACTTACAAAAATGGCACAATCTGACTTGAGCATCAGATTGGGACAGTCATATCCTTGAGGCTAGCCTGTGGCTATTCGTAAGGCCATGCATTGGTAATGGCCTCTGGGAAGGTGGACACCAGCCGTTGTCATCCATGTTTTTTTCTGCCTGAGTGTCCCAGACAGCACAGGGGTGAAAAGGAGGCTGAGGCATTCACCTTTTAGTGTGTTCATCTCGCTCAATACTGGAGATTGACAGAGGCCTATTTGCTCTCATGGTATTAGCTGTGGTGCTTGTTGCTGTATTAAGGCTGATTGGTTAAAGGTTTCAGCATGTCTGATTTTTTTTTTCCCACAATATGCTTGCATTCCTATGTCTCCCTATCAGCGAATGTCAGCCGAAACCCATTCAGAGAGGTGCATAGTCTTATCATAAACGGTGTAATGCATCCTTATGGTGCATGCATTCTGTACAGCTTTTTCCCCTCAGTGTCGGCACTCCCACGTAAAGCAGATATGGCGGACAAGTTCATTGGTATGTACACAGTGTTCTAAAATAAGGCAAGCCCACACTGGGATCATCAATAGGCTGACACACTGTTGTGGTGGTGGAGCTGAAAGGTTAAAATAATATCTAAATCAGGAAATTCTGGGAAGTGTGAGACTGAAATGAATCACTCCTGTCTCACAGAATTTTCTGCTGCACCTCTTTGAAATTCCTGACATGTTGTATCTCTCCCGCCAGATGGTGGGTCTCTTGGAAGTTGTTTTCACAGGGGTTCTTTTTGCTCTACAACCAGGTACCACAAGCCCTGGAAAATAATATTGCCATTAGTATGCAAAGAGATGCTGAGGTCCTTTTTTCCCCATAAACCTTGGGCTCGTTTGCTCTAACTCATTGTCAGATCCCTTTCTGACCGAAGTGGGTTGTAATTTGAATGAGGCCTTCTTATGGAGTGAAAACTGCAACATTAAAATCAATACTGTATAATATCTGCAGTTATTGTGGTGCGAGTGTTTGTTTTGTATCTAGCATCCCAGGAGGCTTATAGACTCTGAAATATGCAGTGTATGACAGCTTGATCTATAGAAAATTACTGGAATTAGAAAGTTGAAGCAGTATTCGATACATTTTTTTAACACATTCTGGAAGGATATGTACTTCTTGTAAACAGTCCAGGAATAGGTATTTTTCTGGAAGAGAGCTTGAGAGAAATTCTCAGGACTTAATCTTCTGATGATTACATTATTCTTCTAATAATATGCCCCGTGTCAAAAACTGCAGAAACAAAGTTACACAAGAATAGAAGAGGACAGGTAAAAAAAGAAAAGCAGGGGGATTACACCAAGAAAACCAATATCATGCTCAGCAAACATTAAACCATTATGTGGAGGTCTGTGTTATATTGTCATGGCTTAGGTCATCTCTACCCCTCAAAGGGCAGGTAAACACCAATAAATGCTATAAACTTTTTGTGAGGGGATGCCTTTATCTTAGGGTGAGGACTCTCTATCTACGCTGCATGCTTGCCTCTGCACAGGGGACAGAGTTTGCTTGCAAATACTGTGATAAACATTAAAATCAATGGCATGCCTTTGCAAGATCACAACCTACATGTACTGTATCTTAGGGCAATGGTCCCCAACCACTGGTCCGTGGACCAATACCGGTCTGTGGACCTGTTGGTACCGGGCTGCACAGGAACATTGTTTCTGTTTAATTAATTATCAAAGTCTGAAAGACGATTTACTTTGAAAATGACCGGGTTCTTCTTCACCTTGTTACTTGAATCAAGAAATTACGGTTACCACCCAATTAAGGCCACAATGTCTATGCAGAGGTTTTTTTCTGTGACAGCGATCAGAACAAAGTCACAGAATAAACTGGACATAAGAAACTGTCTCCCGTGACCCCCAGAGATGGGACTGTTTGCACAGAAACAAGTGCAGGTCTCCCACTGACACTGCATTAGGGTAAATTGTGTTTTTCTATGCATTTTAAATTTGTTATATTATTATATGTATTATTAGATTTTTTTTTCATGCTGGTCATATAATTCCTGTGTGGAGTGTCCCTGAAATTATGTCTTGCATGAAACCGGTCGGTGGTGCAAAAAACGGTTGGGGACCGCTGCCTTAGGGATAACAGTTTCTAGAAGTTGAACCAGTTTTGGCAGCACAACCCACACAGAGATGATGCAAAGCAATTTCAGTAATCACTGTGATGGAACCCGTTTTTGTCTGGATAAATAGTGCTACATGCTTCATGCACTGAGAAAAGATCATCAAAGGTATTTTCTGCCGGTGTGTTTACACATGATATGATCTGTGCTTTCATCATTCCAGTTTAATTACAATTTGTTGGGACTTCCAGGTGGACCAGTGGTCTAAGAAGAACATAGTTTAATCACAGTGCCCGTCATCGTACTATATTCCTCCGTGCTTTCTGTCACAGTGTGCTGTCAGATATTTAATAAAACTAAAATTACCACAAAAAGGTAATAAATGCATCACAGGCCCTTACGTTAGTCCTTGTGTGACAGGTAGCGACAGAACAATGAGGTGCTGTAGGACTCTTTGACAAGTGACAACAAATGAAAGTAAAACTCCCACATCTCAGCTATGTGTGTGTGTATATATATATAAATGGTGAGGGAGAAAGACAGATTTAGATAACTATACCATTACGTCTTTGTCAATAGTTAAAAGCATAGTGGATAGAAAATACAAACTCTATGTTTGATCCTCTTACCTCTTTCGAAGTGAAATATTAAAACCTGATTGGTGTTCAAAGTCCTTCCATTTTAAGCTCCACCAACACAATAATTTCAGTGTCATTTTACTGTCATGTTAATTTGTCTTCTCACATTTGGTTTAGCCTGGCTATCTCACCTCGATTGGCCCACTCAGTTGATGGAAATAACAACACTTACTTCCCTTTGCCAGAGCAGACAGGGCCAGTGCTCAGGGATCCAACAGACAGGCTTATTATAGGCCCTGGCTCGGATGTGTTTGACCTTTTAGATTCTCCAGCCTGAGCAAAAAAAGGGCATCAATGAGAACTCAAGGTCAGAAGAGATTGCAATCAGGTAATGATGGGACGGCCTTCATGCTTTTTTTCTGAAGAGATGATCTCTGAAAATGTGTAATTTGACTAAATATATGAAGGATATGTCTCCCTGTGCCAGGGATGTTCATTGTTCCTAAAGACAGCTGTTTCTGTAGCGTAGCCTTTAATGTGTCATCTATTGATCAAATGGTTTCTACTACAATCGATTTCATGTGTATTTTGGGATGACCTAATATAACGAATAACAACTGCATTCCAGTATGAATGCCTATAACAGGGTGATTCACCATGCACTTACTAACTGTCTTAAACATACTATTTCATAACAGTTGATGCCTTAAGGCTTTATTATTATTTATCACATTTTCATAATTATGATAATTTTATTCATATAACAAAACACAGCAATCAATATAACATTGTGCCAAATGTACACGAACATTAAATGTATTTACCAAATGCAAGAAACAAATGTTATTCAAAACATCCAGTTGTCAGGTAATGTCCATTTTGCCCTTTTGTGTGTCTCAACATCAACTTAACAAACCTTTAGCTCCTGTTTGGGCTTCAGCTCACTATGTCATATTTCACATTTCTGAAAAAAAAAAATGAAAAAGACACTTATTATATTGCTTAAATTACGCCCCTTCAGTTTTGTGGGGTTTGTACGTGGGCTTTGTGTGTATGTGTGTGTGTGCCAGTGTGTGCAGTGGGGGGAGGGGGTAACCATGTGCTTAACTAAGCCAAGCAAGTTAGTTGTAAAGTTAATTAACAGAACTCCTAAGTGGTTGTGATTTTAAATCCCCCACAAACCCCCCGCAGCATGCCGGAGGGGAGGCTTGTGATTAGGATTTCTCTTAAGTGGCTCTCCCGCCTATGTGTTCACATGAATCACTGCTTCATTTTAGTTTTCACATCAACACTGCGCACTGCCAAATATGTAATACTGAAATCTTATTTGAAGCTCTGCAAATTCTCATCCACCTCCCAGACATGATGAGGCCCTCCAGCCATCGCGTGTTATTGCCGATGCTGGACCCTTTTTACTGTGAATGTGTAAAGTCATGTCATAGGCTTCCATCAAGGGGATAAAGCTCAAGTGGCTTTAGTGTGGTGCTTGGCAATCACTCCTCTGACTGTTTCCCAGCTCAAGCCAGAGGTGGAAGCCGGGCCATCAATATTCTCTCTCCCTTTCTGTGCCCTTCCAGTCTTGTCCTAGACAGACTGTTGCTTTATTAGATAAGGAGCAGTGGACCAACCCATCTAACACTGAGTGGGGAATTGCATACTCCCACCTCTACAGTTTCAGGTCATCAACCTCCAGAAGCCTGTGAAAAATCATGATAGTTTATGGGACTTTTTCTTGTTTTAATATAATTCTGTGCAGGGTTAGTGCAAGTCTAGTCACTCGAAATTGATTTGTATTGGTGTGGCAGACATTATTGAGCTTAGCAGAAGTTCCATTTATAAGCATTAGCTTCACATATTTTGTATGTGCATGCTTGTTTTCCATTCCGTTGTGCATCTGTAGTTATTAATTGTAATCGGTTGACCTGACTAAATCCAACCTCTGATTTTCCCCAAAGCATTTTTAAAAAAAGGAGTCATTGGTATATTTTTATTTGTACTTTTAATTGTATTTTTCTTGCCTTCGTGTTTGGGAAAATTAATTTTTAAAGGTTTTAAAAAGTCAAGTAGTGACGTTGGTTGAGAATTTGAATATATATCAGTGGCATATTAAATAACAAGTAAAAGACAGTCCAATTCCCCCCGCAGAGAGGAAACCTAATTTTAATTCTGAATGTCTGTGATGTATGAAACACAACATTTACTGTGTGACTGTAGAGAATGCAGAGGAAAAAGATTCATCCGTCATCGTGAGCTGTATTTCGGTTGTGAAGCAGTGTGGGAAGTCATTGAGGGATCAGCACAAGCTATATGAATATAATGCCAGAAACAGGATTATCTTGTTTAGATACAGACAAGAGGAGGAGGAGGGAAAGAGAATGCAAGCTTGTTTTTCTGCTCGTAATTTCAGTACAATATCAGCATCAGATCAATCCTGCTATCCACTCAGCTCAAAAAAAGGTTTCTCATAAAGGTGTCCATGGTCTAGAAAATGACTGAAAGCATTTTTTTTTGTTAATTGTTAAACAAATAAATACATTCTGAAATAATTATCCATAATAATGCTTGATTCCCAAACTGAGATTGTTTTATGCATTATGTTTCATGTGCTGATTTCAGTACAGGGTAGAATAACAGAAATATATATCTATGAAATATATTTTTTTCTTTTATTCCAAATGGTGGAGCAAAATATGATCAATATTTTTTCATTATTTTCTCATACACACATGCTGCTTTTGTCAAGCTTGAAAACAACCTGCTGTTCTTGTTTTATTCTTGCTTGTTTTTTTTTTTGTTTTTTTTCTTTCAAACTAATGTTGTGTTCTGGCACACACACACACACACACACACACACACACACACACACACGCGCGCGCGCGCACCGCTCTTTCCAGGTCAAACAGGAGCTGAACAACATGTTGTCTAATCAGGTGTTAAGTTCCACTGTCTCTGTTTGTGAAGAAGAAAGCTTAAAATATGGGTCTATAATAGGATTTTCTAGCCATGCAGACGACAACGCTGGTCAGAGCAGCAGTGTTTAAGGCCACTTACATAAGTCATGAACACACTGGGCAATTAAGAAATAGGAGGCAGCCGGACATGTCGCACAAAGGAAAACATTCGTCATGCGTCTCATGCTGATACAGTTTATTCTACTTCCACCAACACAAAAGAAAAAAAATGTGCAGAATGGAAAACACAGTCCTCATCAGGGCTGGATGCTGAAGGTTGCTTTTTATTTTATTGCAGGAGGGTTCCAAATCGATACCACCAGTTATCAGAACATGTTAAGGTAAACTGTTGGAAACTCATTTTCCAACACAAGCTCAAGGTAACTCAGTAAGCACTTGTTTTTCAGTACAGGCTTTTGTGAAGTTGGTGTTAGAATAATTTACACAGTTTATTATTCTTCTCCAAAGTCAACTGTGATTGTGGCATTTTATAAACACGCTGAATAACTATAATAATACTACTAATAATTCTATTAATTATAATACATTTTATTTGTATAGTGCTTTAAAAGGTGCTCAAAGACACTTTACATTTACTTTACAATTAACATTTTTGTGTTAATGTAAATGGTAACAAAAAGTTCCAGGAGACAATCATCTGTGACACACGCAGCCACCTGCATCGCTCCTCAGCTTACAATATTACAGATATTTACTACATTTTAACACTTGTAAAATGTATATATATATATATATATATATATATATATATACAGATCTCCAAGGGG
>JAOWBC010000182.1:20824666-20845562 GCA_028566105.1 Hypoplectrus providencianus
GTAAACCCACGCACCCACGGGGAGAACCTGCAAACTCCATACAGAAGTGCCCGGACCGGGATTCGAACTCGCGACCCATGCCTTACAGCAAGAGTGCTTACACCAAGCACTCTTGCTGTAAGGCATGAGTGCTAACCACTGCGCCACCGTGGGGCCCCTGCTGTCAACAATCTTCCTTAAAAGGTTTCACATTTATTAAAAGGGGATTATGATTATAGTGGAGTCAGTCAAAAGTACAATCTCTTCACTAACCTCAGAAGAATAAGATTGTGACAAGTTTACTGTATTCAGGTACAAAGAAAATGTAGCTGTGCAGTGCAGATGAATATATGTCAGCCATGTATCTTTAAAATATAAACTCTAATAGTAAATGCCTTTTCCTACTTAAATTAGAATGTGACTAGAAAAATATTGTCTTATAGAGATAGGATGAGAAAAAAAAAATCTGAATGACAGTTTTTGTTGAATGACAGTTTGATGTTGAAGTTAAGTAACAAACCAACACAAAAAGTGCCAAATAATTGCAATAATAACATACAAAGATTACTGGAATAAAAATAATACTAAAGACAGATCCCATTAAGAGACTCACATGATGACCATGTACCAATTAATTCACTCTGCATTTTATGCTCTGGATATTTTCTCATACCCATGAACACATCATAAATCAATGACAAACTTTTCAAGACCTTTCAACCTCTTCTTAGTTCGTGTTCTCAGTCCTTGAATTGAACAGCGTGCAATCAAAGTTTGTGTGTATGGACTTTTAGAAATTAGGTTTAGGCTGTAGTAAGTAGGTAAGTGTTTTATAAAATTGCTCTTTTTAGACAACATTTGGAACAATCTGTGGTAAATGCATCACAACTCGCCTTTAATGGCACTCAACAACAAAAACAAACAGCACAACAAACAGCTATCCAATCAGTGCAGTTTAAAGCATTCAGTTGAGTGGCTCCACTTACCGCGTCCAGCATTGTAATTAGTATTCAATTAACCCACCCACCTGGGCTACTGTTGCCAGGCCTGGAAACTTGTTTACCTGACATGTCAATATGGTGCTTTCATTAATATCAGTGAGAGATATTTGAAAGAAAATTACAGCATTTGTGTTATCAAACCTCTGAAATAAGTCACAGAAATGACACTAGACTTTTGCAAGCACCATCCACATTGTTCTTGTCAGCAGAGGATTGTGAATGAACAATAGAGGTGTAAAGATGTCATTATCTGCATCTATGTATGTGTCTGTGTCTGTGTTCAGCTAGCAGACTGGGCAGAGCTGTGGCTGCACTCACATATTTTCTAATCTAATATTCATTGGCAGTGCAGTTTTGTGCCTTCAAAGCATCAGATTGTTTGAATATTTGCATATAAATCATTCTAATGTATATTTCCACATTCTCATACTTTACTTTTCATGATTTCAAGAAACATACTGCTGAGCCACAGACGTGTCATAAAACATGTCACTTTTTTTTTTCCTGAAGCAATCAATGTTTTGAATATAAAAATATAACATCAGAAGAATTTAAAGAAAATGGTGCATTTGTAGGGACCTGATATTCTTGCTCAGCTGATAGTTTTGCTTTTAAACTGTGCTTGGATTGTCACAACAAGCATTTTGAGGTGCACAAGGTTGTCTGTGAGCTCCACAGGTTTAATTATACATGACTGAAATAATTATGATATGAAATCTAGTAGTCAACCACATAGATTTGCTGTGGACACAAAAGAACAATACAGCACCTCAGACAAGCCGGTGGGTATTCCATTAGGCTGTCTCTACTTTGTTCAATATCCTCATTTACTAATTCTCCCAACACCCACTGTATTGAAATCTGTGGTAACAGATGACCTATAATCCCCACTGGGATGTAAGACCCAACGCAGTCAATTGTAATTTGGTGGTGCCACAGGAAAAAAATAAAGCTTCTTTTGTTAGTTTTAGCAGGATTTATCTAGCTGTTTCCAATTAGAGTTCTTGAGCCCTGGGCTGACTTGCCCATAAGACCACCCTTTGCCAAGTTCAGTACCATTAGATGCATTAATGCTCTTGTTATCCTGCTAATCAAGTAAACTGCTGCACCTACAAATGTTGGACCAAAGTCATCAAATTTCAATAATTCCAATCAAACCATCTGTTATTTTGGGTTTTGCTACCAAGTTTGTATGTTAAACAGGCAGTAGTATGATTTATTTTCAGAGCATATGGTAGTCAACAAACCAGTGATCAGTCATCCTGCTGCTGGCAACACAATTTTTGTTCCTTGAAGCCTCTTTTAAAATGTTGTTAACAAGATGCTACATGCAGCCATGCTAAAGTTACTGTCATAGGCAGACAGCTCCTTTGAGCTAAATGTGAACGAATACATGCTGATGTTGAGCAGGTCATGTTTACAGTGTAAAGCATCTTAGTTAAGTGTCTTGGAAAGTAATTTGATGAAGTGCAGAGTGACAGTAAGTACATCTGAGGATGAAGTGACTAGCATTAGTAATGCAGGTTTTTAAATTACAGCAGTGGAAAAGGGATGGTCATGGATGTGTATCCGATTTTGGGTTGATCTGATTGTGGTACAGGGTTCAATCCAAGTAAGTGGTAAATGGGCTGCACTTAAATAGTGCTTTTGTAGTCTTTGTGACCACTCAAAGTGCTTTTACACTACAAATAAAGCTAATTTACTCTTTTTTTTTTTAAACATTCATTTGTGTGGCTGAGGCTACCCTAAGCAGAGCCACCTTCCACCATTGGGAACACATTCACACACCAATGAATGCAACAATTTGGGGTTCAGTATCTTGCCCAAGAATACTTCAACATGTAGACTGCCATTCTCAGGGATTGAACCCCCAACCTTCTGATCAGTTGGTGACCTCTCTACCAACTGAGCCACAGATTTATCCCTGATTATTAGGATGTCTGCACAAAATAGCTAATCCCATCTGGAGCAAAGTTTGGGAAATGATGGCACCTCACATTTTCAGACAAACTTTTGCAACTGTAGCATAAAGAATGGAAACGACCACAGATAATTAAAATGTCTTTATGGCTTTCAGATGAAAGATTCCCCTTCTCTCCCTGGTTATATTATTCGTAAGACATAAATAATACTGTCATGAATAATATTGATTCACTTGCAAAGGAGAATAAAAGAAGCTGACTTTTTAATGCAAAGCTTAATGTACTTTAATGCATGTGCTGGGCTTACATAAAATATTGTAGCAATAAGGAGCTCTGTTTGGGCCTGCTGCCTCTGATTCACAAACTGAACCACCCAGCACTTGCCTTGTGCTTCTCAAATCCCTCAGCTGTTGAGAACTGCAGCCAGCCAGTATCACCGGTCGCAATCAAATGTGGTCATTTATTCATCAGTGCACTTGTTCGTTTCTTTGTTTGCTAAGTAGCTATAAACAGTATGTGCAGCCTTTTGTTATGAAGAGCTTGATTTTGGGGTTCTGCATGTGTGAAACAGTACAGCCACTTATTATGGGTCAGCAGGAACTTGTAGAAAATGTCAAAATTGAATCATTTTATAT
The DNA here is from genome assembly GCA_028566105.1 of Hypoplectrus providencianus. NCBI lineage: Eukaryota > Metazoa > Chordata > Actinopteri > Perciformes > Serranidae > Hypoplectrus > Hypoplectrus providencianus. The sequence continues at coordinate 20,828,204 of JAOWBC010000182.1, forward strand.
TTTAAAATTATTTTTTTTTATTTAAAAAAAAATGTGGTACCTCTATGTGATTTTGGTTGAACATTAGATTGTTTTAATTAATTTAAAAAAACTGAACTGGGTGTTACTGATAGGCAAATTTAAGTTTAATTCTTTACCTTTTACTAAACTGTACTAAACCGCAATTAAACCATGTCTCATTTGGTTCAAGCTACTATGATCATTACAGTAATAATGAATTAGTCAGTATTCAGTAATATATTTTTTCTTAATTTGACTTGGTTCTGTTATAAAATTTCAGTGATGTTACAGTATCAGCTTTTAGGATCAGCTGCAGCATACAATCAGTCACAGATTTCCAATAAAAGGAACGCTCTGATGAAAGGCCTCTGTCAAGATTAAGCTTGTGTATCGTCATTTATGTCTGCTGAGCGAGCCCTCCTCACTCCTCACACCTCCAGACAGAAGTAAGGGCAGTTTTGCAATTTCTGGGTGAAGTGATCAAGCGAATGATATATAAAGTTTTTCTGATTCTGATTCAGATAAGATAAGGTTATTTGCATATACCCCTGATATATTATAGACCCATCCTGCTAGCAGGGCTAAAATTAGTATAATATTATAGTCATTAGAATTTCTTAATTTCCAATCCAGTGTGCATCATTGGATCATTATATCGATTTTACTCTTGCAACCTCCCATAGCAATGCGTACATAGTACATGCCTACGTAGTGTCGTGTATATTAGTTTATATGTAAGCAATGTAAGCAAAGCAAATTATCATTTGTTTTCAGTTAATAAGATTATTAAGAATGTAAGGTTTGTGCTTTTATTTTCTCAGTGGAAAACACTGACAATATCAGGAGTGTTATTTTCACTAAGGCATGACAAAATATGGTAAGCAGTTTCATTAAAAATACTAATGTTCCTCTTTCTGTTTCAGTAAAAAAAAGAAAGTCTGTTGGAGACAGGGGACAAATAATTGTTAGTGGAAATGGATTTATTTAAATATTTAAATGAAATGTGTTTCATTTCCAGAGAATATGTTTGACAAGCCAGGACAGTTGGTAGTACATGAACCTGTGAGGCTGGTTTGTAGTTCACCAGTAAAACCAAGGCAAATAGATGAAACAGTTGCTTAAGCCTCATGCTAATTGTGTAATAATTAAAAAAAAAAAAAAAAAGAGGGAATTAGTGGATTCTAGCATTTCAGTCAGGGCCCATTAGGAGGACAGGCCCTTTTTTATTGGAAATGACTGGAACATGTCTAATGCTCACCATGTTACTGTTGGGCTGTGCTTCATTGGCTGTCTGAAGACAAATAAATGAGTGAGTCAGGATGCAGATGTTTACCATTTTTATATTTACCAAGTGTGCATTACAAAAAGAACCCTTCAAAACCTATTGTTGCAATCTGATTTATTGCTGTCATTGTATCTGGGCTTGATCAGTTGCTGCACAAACAAGCTGAAGTAAGAGTATTATTTTAGGTAATACAAAGCTGTTATAGTGGTGTCACGCCTAGGGAAGCAAACCTGTCGGAGCCCACCTAAGAATTGTTGTATACATAAATGACTAGTTGATGAAATGCTTAATTGAGCTGTTATCTAAATTTGCATCAATAAAAAAACCTAAACAAATCAACAGTGCTTGTTAATCTAAGTGCCTGAAGAAATATCCAGCTTCATCTCAGCTATGACTGGAGGGGAAGGGAGATTCAAAAATGCGGCTGAATAAATACCCAGTTGCCAATGCATGTCAGCGGGCTCTTTGGAAGACACCCCTATTTTAAGCTGCCAACATAAACATGTTGACAAAAATTTTCACAGCTAGCACAGTGCACAGTGCTGCCGTGGCCTCAGTAGCAGAAATTAGAGGGGGGTAACTGCTGTGTACTGCTACAGTACCTCTTGGTAATGCAGAGAACTGACACTGTCTGTCACCGAGGCGAGGGATCAAAATAAGCAGCTGTGGTGATGTTTTTTTTTTTTTTTTTTTTTTCGAGTTGGTTTCGGATGCTGTGCCTGGAGGCTGAGTACCACATCCATTCATCATGCCTCACCCGTCTCTTCACTTCCTTCTGCTCAGAATGTGTGTGAGCACAGGCCGCAGGAGCTCATGGACCTGGCCTGGATTTGTTGCTGTTAATTGCCGAAGTAAATAAAGACCGAGGACACCTTGCTAGATGCAACTTTTCTGAAGTTATTGATTGCGTTTATGTGGAGGATCACAACTTTAGCAGACAAGGACATCTCTCATAGGATCATATGTAAAGCACTTTCGGACTCATGATATTTGAGTGAGATAATCGCTGGAAGGACAGCTGAGTGATAGAGATATCTCAACAGCTCTCCTGCTAAGAGGCTGTGTTGACCTTTTAGTAATGGTTGCTGCACACTCAGCACAAAGCAGATGCCCTTGAAGAGCAGCACAGAGATTTCCCTGCATTGTCATGGCCTGGAGAAATGCATTACTTCCTTGCAGAGCACAACACAGTGTTTGCAGGTAATGTTCTGTAGCCGGACCTCTGCAGCTGATAACAACCGATGCTGATTACTCCTACAACTTCTCTACAGTATCACAGCACAACTACTCTGCTCCCTCCGATGAAATACTCAGTATTAAATCTCTTTTCGGATAATGTCAGCTTATTAATATCTCATCAGCTTATCACCACTGCCCTGTGTATTTAGTCAATGAATAGACAGTTATCCTATCCATAACCATTAGAATCCAGTGGTGTCTGTTACTTTTATGATAGCATTCAGAAGGTATGGTACATTCTATTCCATATAAGTAGTATATTACGAGACATAAATTGAAAGATATTTTTTTTTTTAATGTATTAACCTTTGCAGACATGAGTTTTGAAGTCTCAATTGTGCACTCAGCGAGTCCTTTTATGCACGCTGATGGTAACAGATGGTCTCTGCGGGACTCCTGTGTTAGGCAAACTTCTTTATTACAATATTCTCGAAAATTATTTATAATTTTTTAAATGACATAATGATACTTGGGTATTTAGCTGTTCAGGTGTCACAGGAAGTGAGGGTGTAGTGTATGTCAAACTGTGGTGCTGAATAAATACTGGAAATGCATCAAGGGAAAGAAACTATGTTTGTGCACTCTAGTCTTATGGGGGTAGACATACATGTTGATTTTTTTTTTTCTTTTTTTTTTTGGTTTATCTATATGACAAGCTGGTAACTAAATCCTAAACTGTGACTCACTTAAGCTTCAGTGCTCAGGGCTGACACTGAGTGGGAGAGAGTGATACACTGACGGCTTTAAAGACAGGACGGATCATGTAGCGAAACAAATCCAAGGTAGTTATTTCCACTAAATTACCATCTTAAAGACATCCAGAGAACACGGGTAATGTAACAAATGTAGGCCGAGCATTATCAAACGGGTGGTCTCCCGTGGGGTTACAGCCATGTCAGCTCGGGTCAATCCGCTATAAAGGATGTGTCAGGGCTTAGCATGAAGACGGGCAGGGCCATGCTTCTACAGATCCTTACCAATGGTGAGAGTCAGGCAATCTAATTCACAATGAGATCCCTCCAGAGCCTGAACTCTCAGCAGTTCGCCTCAGCCAACCCTGTAATTGATATTTGTCAGAGGAAAAGGGTGGTCCATGTCAGCTCCAGAGCTGGGAGACGGAGAAAGCCAGAAGGGCATGCTTGAAGCCTAGATAGTGGAGGAATATGCCACTGAAGTGTTGTGTGGCAATTTTGTTGATATTTCTAACACTGTAAATTGCCATTAATGCATGATTCCTGCTTTTTTCTTTTATAGCTGTGGGGTTTTATGGTACAATTTAAACTCAGTTTTAAAGCTGTCTTGTAACATGGTTGTAGTACTGCTATTAATTATGCAACTCTTTATCATGGCGGGCAAGGCAATCTAATACTTTTCAAAACCTTGTGTGTTAGAATAAACATGCTGGCATAAAAGCAACACTGTAGACACAGAAAGCCCCACTGGCACCACAAGTGGGAAAGTGTCAGTTAAAATCAGCTTAGAAGATGTATAATGGTAGACGATTACAGAACTAATTGTATTGTTATTCAATATGTGAGAGAACTCTGAATCTAAATGAACTGGAAAATCTTGCCTGAAACTTAATTTTTGTTGCCACTTTGCCTGCAACTTCGGCTAATTCTCTCATTTTCTTTAAAGATATGCATTCAAACTGCTGCTTAGCTGAAGAGATTTTTTTTTTTCTTTGAGAGAAAAAGACACAGCTGGAACTGTCTGTTGCTAGAAATTAATATTGTCCAATTTGATGGGGCTACTACTGCTTAACCATTGAATTAAAAAAATAAAATACTCACTCTACCAGTGGTAATATCATTAATACAAGCATTGAAATCAGCAGTGGGCCAATTACATTTGCAGTTGCAGTGAAGTTTTGGAAGCTAAAAGCTACTCATAAAATCCTTCATGAATAGACTCTGGATCTATTGGCATTGCTGTGGGATATAAAACTCACCCCTGGTAGATCAGTGTGTGTACCAGTTGTGTCCAAACTTTTTTTCAGAGGGTCACATACGGAAAAGTATAGGAATGACTGGGCCACTTACTCGACATGAAGTATACTGCCTCACTTTTAATGCACTTGCAATGGTATCATCAACTAAATGCAGGTAAATTACATTTGATTATTGAGTTTCATAAAAAAAGCCAAAATCAAAGCTTTTCTTAAATAGTAGATTTTCATTTTAATTTATACAATAAGGTTATTCATGTTGGCTGAAACACTTAACTTTACTGTTCATTCAGTTTATTTGATCAAATTTGAACAAAATAGAAGAATATGATAGTAATACCAAAGTAAACTGCAGAAAAAAAGCACTACAACCCAAGTTTCATAAAAATGAGGTTTTCTGTAATCCCACAGAAGAAAAAGATCTTAAAATAACCAACATATTATAGATATATACATACATTAATGAGATGATCCAACAGCAAAGGCCATTCCAGAAACTGGCCAAACTGCAAACAGAAACAGTTCAGCATAAATATTATGTGTGGGCCATGAAGCATTAGATTTTGATCAGATTTTAGATTTATGACACAGGCCAATTAAAAATTGGTGGCCCCTGGGCCGTAGTTTGGAGACCCCTGGTGTATACCATCATGTACGGAACAACAATAGGTGGCCAAAGCACCTTCATGGATGTACCTGTGGTACATTAAGCAAAGGACCACAATGGACCCTTTCAATGGACAAAATGTTATAAAGGGCTTTTTATTATCATCGTTTTCACCCCTCAGACATCTTGAGTGCGCGTGAATCCCACGTCACTCAACTGTGACAGCATTTAAATCCTGATATACTCCAAAATAAACCATCTTCCTGAATTAGCATTTATATACTTCTAATATGCTCTGCGAAATGTGTTTTGAGAAAAAACATAGTTGAAATAGGATTCATCATTCTATTAACACAGGGACAAACAGTTTAGAACATCTTTATGAATCTGACTTCTGAGTAGACTTTCTTAGGATTTCTGTCTTTACTTCTCAGAGAGAACTAAAGAAATTGTAATAAAAGAAATAAAATAATGTCAAGGTAATGTGCAAATTTTTTGCATCACTCATAATTTGACAACATCTAAACTTTTTTTTTTTTTTTAAATAAAACTTTAAGTTCATGCATTGTCCAAAATTGTTTTCACAATAAAGATATCAACCATCAGATATCAATGATACCAGATAATAAAGATCTAAAATTAGATCTTAATTTGTTTACATTTTTTTTGTGGCTGTTTTGCTAATGAGAGCAATTTAAAGAGAGAGGTTGAATCAACAAACAAATGGATAAAGAGAAGACTTTATTGTCCACCAGTTGAAATTCCAGTTGGACGGCACAGAGACCCTTTCCTGCTGTTACTAAACTTAACCTTAATACCTGTACCTGGAAATGTCCATAGGAAGAGATGATGACATTTTGTCCCTCTCCTACAACCCACATTTCCTCAACCAATAGGTGCCAAAAGATACTACAACATCTATGATAGGCCCACATCATTCAATAAAATCTGCCATCCTATATATCTATCATGCTCCAATAAAAATTTCAACACACTTCTTCCTGCTGCACAGCTGAACACAGGTGATTTAGACCCGTTTGAACAAATGACTAATACCACTGTATTTCTGCAGAACACAGTCTTTATTCAAACGAGCCTGGGAGGCTGTTTGTCACCAAAAAACGTAATGCGTCATTTCAAGCTCTTTGAACAATCATCCAATGCTTTTTCTGCTGAGGACAGATTCCATTGCTTGTAGTTCCTTACAGCTATGAGCCAGATGATAGTATCATCTGAGAGAAAAGCTGGAGCAGATGGCAAGCTGTGCTCAACCTCAGTGTGAAAGTCAATGCGGTTTTCAATTCTCCGAACATCAACCTGTTCCATCAAAAGCCTGTTTCAAATACTACACTCTCCAGAGGTCATATCTTGTCCTTTTGCTTCCCTCCTCCTGTCGTTCTCAATTGAAAAACTCAATGATGGACACACTAGTGACTGACAAGCCAGGGGAAAGTGGCTTTAGGAAGACAGCCGTCTGAATGTTGAGCACTCGTTCTGCTTTTTGCTCCATGTCGGCTCCTCTAGTTATTTCTTTAAATGTTGACCTTGTGGAAATTGCTGGTTGCTCCCCAGGGCCTCAGTGGACCGGGTCACAGCAGACTGCATCTCATCCGCTGAAAGCTGGTTCTCAATGGACGCTACATTAAGTGTTGCCGGTACTCCACAGACCACTCACTGCAGGGACCTAAGATCAGCAAGTGCTTCATAGGTCTGTACTGCTATGCATCAGACTAGGAAATGAAGCAGTTAGGCACGAGTGAGCCACAGCAGTTTATGTTCTGACAGTAAAAGACAGGAAACGGAGCTCTCCACTTTCACCGTGTTTCAACCACGCTCGGTAAAAGACATGCTGTCAAATTTTTGTTGTCAGCTTTTTACATCCACTTAAGCTTTTGTTCCCGTTTGATGAAGTGGTATCTAAACTGACTTTTAAAAAGTTTTTCCCATGTCTCATCTTCAGAATCCCACCACTTGTTTCTGCATGTAACCCCAAGAGGAGGGTTTAGAGGCAGAGATGAATAGATGTCATAACAGAGGAGGAAACTATCAAAAAAAAAAAAAAGTCAAAGATTGTTATCGGCTGGATTATGAATAGGCTTGTCTGTGAGGGGAGGCTCAAAAATGGGAGAGGAAAGGCGATCTGCAGACGAGAGGCAAGCAGAGAAATACATTTATGTCAGTGGCAATTTATGTCATCTCCCCTGGCTTCTTATTGTCCCTGTCATAATTAGAGCGGGGTAGATAGCATCAGAGAAAGGTTGGCGCAGATAGAAGCTCATCTCTTTATTTTCTCTCATCTTTATTACTAATGGCTGCCTCCGATACATATTGAAACAATGCAATCAGTACTTAAAAAAAATATTCTGAATTATTCATGCAATTGCATCACTGAGTGCCAGCGATATACTGGTCTGACAAGAATCATTCATATCTAATAAAATTCACAGTGTTCAGTCTCAAAGGGAACAGTGGGCACATACTTTTCAGTTAAACTTCCTATTGGAAACAAAACCAAGACAGTCATCGTATGCTGTACATATATATATATATATAATGCAATTGTTATTTGAAGCCCACAGTTCCATTAGTAATAAGAATTCTATATAAACTAAAGATATTCAGGATGATTTGAACTCTGTTTTTGTCATATCTTATCATTTCCATTTTCCCTGAGAGAAAAAGGGCTTTAGCAGAGGATGCTTCTGGGATCAGATTGGTCTGATTGTTATAAATTCTGCTTGTTTTTTTTTTTAATGATTATTAATAAAGAATTTCCTGTCAAATTTTGTCGAGGTGATAGAAGATATGTGCCTTCACGAACTCAACCTTTTCCAGCATGCAGGTTAGAGTTTTATGCAGCTCACCTTGATTAAATGGCACAAAAGATTCCCATATGAGGTGCTGTGTTACAAAATAGGAGCAGTATCTCTTATCTGTGGTCCAATACTTGGGTGGGTTTCTAAACGGATTAGGTTAAAGCTCATGTTTTTTATCCGTGAACCAATGTGAAAAGCACACAGCCCTGGAAACGTAACCAAAACAGAAGCGTTGAAAAGTTCCCGCAGCAGTCAATTTCTTAATCTAATCCCGGGCTGGTTTTGAACAGACTGGAGCAGCGACTTACTGGGGAGAATACAAATTGCCTGATGAAATGAAATGAATTTCTTGATGCTAGGCTATCTTCAGCAGATAATTGCTAAATCCTTTGGCTGTCTCGATCAGCAGAGGCAGCACAGGATGGATGTTACTGGCATTAAGACTGCAGCACCCTTGTCAGTGGTGTGTTTCTCTGTGAGGAACTCGAATGGCTTCCATGCTGGGACCTGACTCTCACACAGAAATTAATTTCCCTCTGCTACTCTGTATTGGTGGCTGTCAAATATAAAATGTTGTGTGTTGTAGCTGATTATGAAAGCTGCTCTGACAGACCTTTATCAGTGTTTACTGCCTCTGGGTCTCTAACCTAAATCACTCCCTCTGTTGTTGTTTTATCAAGAACAACATTTAACTCAGATGATTTTTTATCACTGAAATGAAGTCCCAACCTATTAGATTTGTTTAACAAATAAATAATAATAAAAAATAGTCAGGGACACCCTGTGGGACTTTGTGCCTGCCTCAAATAGTTTGAAAAAAAAAAAAAACCCAACAACCTCAGATGTTCTCCTAGTTTCCTGTTAAATTCAGAAATATCATTATTATTTGGCAGTTGTTTGCAGTTTAACGGTTATGTGTGGTTGCAGTTGGCACCGATTCACTTCTGTTTTTTTGGAGGCTTAACTGCAATTTCTTGTGCCGTTGAATATCACTCATTAATGCTTAATTGTTACATAGAAAGGTGTTTGCAATATTCCGTCGACCCCTATGTCAATGTTAACGGGAGTGAATTACATAGATATAAGATGATTTGAGATTGAAGTCAAAGATTAGTGTTCTGAAACGACTTACCATTGTCTTGTACATTTCTATTTATTTCTTTTCCTTTTACAGCCTGTGGCTTTTGCTCATAAGCATTCAGCACACACACTCCATGCAGACCATAAGGTTAGGAACATTGTGGCATATTACAGACATTAATCTCACAAGAAAATGATGTATTGATCTCTGGTGCACCACAGGTGGATCATAAAATGACCTCTGATGCATAATTTAGCAAATTTCTTCCAGACCTTTGCTACAGGAGAATGAAAGGTAAGGTTTTACAGGTGGTTTAGTTCAGACATCGCAACCACAACAAATGGCACTCACTGCCAATCACAGGCTTGTACATTTCTGTGATATATCACATATGCCTTATCAAATATGCAATATGTTTATAGATTTAGGGGAGCAATTGTAACCATCTTTGAGCCATTCCCCATGCAGTGTGTAAAATCAACTTACAGAAAACTAAGACTTTTTGGAGATACATAATCCATCACAGCACATTTACATCCTTCAAAGTAAATTGTTTTATTCTTCAAACATTTTTTTATGTCAGGGTTGTAGAAAGGTGGAGAAGGATCATGATTTATTGGTGCAAAAATGTTGTTGCACTTAATTTTCTTAATTTACTGTCACTCCCATCCTAAAATGCTTAAACTAAAGATTAAATTAAAAGGGGAAGCACAATGATATTGGCTGGTCATCTGTATCAGCAGATAAAGGCTTGAAAAATAAGGTTTCTCATGACAAATAAAGAATATATTTATACAACATGCTTGTATATTAGTGTTTTGGTTATACTTTATAATTGTATTTATTATGTATAAAGACAATTTGGATCAATATTTATTTATATTCAAAAAAGGAAACTAGGCAAAATGGTTTTGTTGTTCTCTACAATTAGTTAGAATTAATTAATTAGTTTGAATAAAACGAGTGGACAATGACTAAACTAACAGATTGTAAATAAGACAATATCTGCTTTTAAGTATGGCTTGATGAATTGGATTTCAGTTTAGAGGATGCTGAATGCCTTATGTCATTATTCCTAGCAGAGCCTGCAAGGTAAATGAATGCCTCAGTGGCCGGTGGACTCAGGTTTCCTCCATGCTCCCTTTGCAGCCCCTGCATTTCCTATGCCAACAAAAAAAAAGACACATCCGTGCTCTAGAAAAATTGTAATTATTTTAGTGGGTGGAGAATTCCAGTGAGGAAAAAAAACTCATTTCAACAGGATAGCAGACCTCCCGTAAAATATGCCTCTCCTTTTCATAAGCCTGGCAAATTGGGGACAGTAAAGACCAGGTGCCACATGGGGAAAACATTGCAATCTGACACTCTGTCTCATTTATGATTTCTACACAAAACATCAAGGACATGTGACTTTTCAATGGGGGTTTTTGGAATTGGAGGATGCATCATTTTGTCTTTCATTTCTACTTTTATTCAAAGCTTTCAGAGGGACTTTTTCGTGCCCAGCATATGTGTCCTGACTGAATTTCTGTCCTTTATTTATTTCATATGTGTGAGCCTGGTGTCCCTCTTCCATCCAACGACCTTTGGCACTGTCCCTTTCTATGTATACACAGACTATCCAAACATCTTAGCCACCGCTGCCTAAAAGGCAAAGCCTGTGCTCTGAATCACTTTGAAGCATCTCTGAGGATATGAGAATTTCAGAAAAGAGGATCCCGAAACTTTTTTCCATCTAAGATTGGCCATCGGTTCACTTTAAGCAGAGCTTAAACGAACAAAGAGGAGTATAATGGTCTTCCTTGGTGGAATCCTACAGCGAAGGACTTTGGACTTTAAAATTTAGTTGAGGATTATATTGGGATTAATACAAGTATGGCAGATGAAAAGGAGGAGTTTGTGAGCCGAGATCCCTCTGTTGTACAGTGTTGATATTCAAGAGATGTTCTTAACAACTCCCAGCTGTAAATCACAGATGCAGGGATTTAAAAATCTCTCTGTCTCCTATGAACAGAGATTTGGAGCCCACCGTTGTATTAATATGCTAATTAAAAACATGTTGCCATGTGATGATTATGTACTTCAGTGAGGCACTGTGGTGCAACTCTGCGGCAGCTTTATTCCTGTTTTTCTCCATTAGTTGTAGCTAATGTACTGAAGTGTTCCACTGGTATTCTGACACAATTGTTTTTATTCATAGTAAGATGTTGCCCACTGCTGCTTTTTTGGAAGGCAATCACTCTTTACTTCCTCGCTGAATGTTTGAGAAGTCTGTTTGTTATGACTAATGTGAGCTTTCACCCACTTGGTCTCTTTTTACACACATTTAAAACACTTCTTATGATTTAACCGTGTCGTTTTTTCATCGTACTTTGCGAAGTAAATCACTGACAATTACCCTGAATATAATTAGCTTTAGAGCTCTTTCCCTCCAAGGTCTGGAGGACAAGCTGTGTCAGGTGAGTTCGGTCTTGTTCACCTTCCCCTGCATATCAAATGCCACCTTTAGGCCTCTTTCCCCATTATGTAGATAGTGTAACAGTCCTCAATATGGCAGATGGCACTAAAATCACCCACTTCAGGCGTGCTGATGCTCTGCAGTTTTAAAAGTGTTATATTTTTCATTTGCTCAGTGAGGTCTGATTCAGTGTTTGTGTGTCGGCTTGTCTTTTTTTTACAATAAGTCAAAGGCCCTGCACATCTTTTAGTCCATGACAGCTTCAGCTCGATTGGTCCTGACATGGAAGAGCCAGATGGTTGTTTTGAGGCATCTGCTGTAATTTCTACACACTTTGTTCTTTATTCTTATTTCTATTCTATTCTCCTTCGTTGTCGTTATTTATCTGGTATGTATGTATAATACAAAAGGCCGTTTCTGCCTTTCAGTACTTTGGTTATTTTATAGCAGGTTTGATATAACTTTTTTCAGCATTGCTAATGTTGTTGTAAGAGATCAACCAACTTTTTTTTCACAGCTTCAATGTTGCAGTGAGTATATTGAAATAGAATATCCCCTCCTAAGAATTGTCTCTAAACTAGGAGGAAAATATTAATAAAAATCTGCCATGCGCTCACAGAAAGAATCATGAACTGTTAAATAAGATATATATCAGCCTGAGAACAAAGCCAGAACAGAATGAGGAAAGAGACAGTGTTTTTCTCTGGAGAGGGCCCCCCACTAAACTGTGATATGGATTAGAAAAATATTCCCACAGCACAGATGGTTATCATGGCATTATTAACTGGCTAATGACTTTTTGTCTTTCTCGCTGTTTGGTTTCTACAGGCTTGTGTCAGGCTGAAACTTCATTGAACAAATAAATGTAACTGCCTATGCCTTTTGCTTTTTTTTTATCCATTGGGCTTTGGATGAGGGAATTATGGGAGCATATTGAATTCATAGATCATTGTTGCTAGCTGGGGGCTTCAAAGTATCATTAATATTCTGATTCCGCAGATCTGTGAACGACTCTCTCGTTTCTTCTGTGTTATTACAGCGTCGTTCCAGGGTTGAAAAGTGACTCTGCTGGAGATTTTAAATAACTTTTTGTGTGCTGACTTTGAAATGTGCCACAGACAGCCAACGATGTTTGTTTTTTTTTTATTGTCATGAAAGAATACAACTCACTGAAATGCAATTATGTGCAAAGCTGATGCTTTGTGTTGACTGGCATTCAATCAATGCATTGATCAAGGTTTTCCGAGGCCTGTTGTGCCTTGATGTAGGAAGTCGGGTGGACTGGGTAGGAGGATCAGTATCTCTGATAGTGGGTTTGTCAGATTTATACAGACAGGATTTACCACCGTGCTGTTGTGGGGATTTGAATTGATTTACTGTTTAAGTTTTGAGACTTCACTTCAGTTTTTCTTCTTTTCATTTGAATAGTTTTGTGAAATTGTTGTCTTTCCTCTTTCCCTCAAAAGAAGTGGTGGTCTTTTTTGTTCTCTGCTGTGACGTCAGAAAGTGAGCTGATGGCTTCACACCTGGCTCAGGTAGGCATTACGTTAGAGAACTAACAACTGACCTGATTTTTCGAAACATTTCGTGCATATCAGATCCTGCATTTGAAGATGCAGAGTACTCCAAAATTTCAAACAGAATGTAGCCCAGATGAAAGAAGAAGGGCTTGTTGGAAATATTTCATTCCTTTTACTGTTTCTATTTGCAACTTTTGTCTTGCTTTATAATAGCAGCCTCAAACTGTCATTAAGCGACAACCACAGAGAGTAGTGGAGTTCAAACCCAGTGCTCTGCTGTGGACTGGCACCTGCAGTGCTGTCATGTCTCGAATCGACATTCTGTCTCTATAGTGTTGTTCGCTGTTGGCCTTTTCAAACTGCAGATGAATAGCAAAGTTTTTTATTTGTTCTTTTAGTGTGCTGCTAAAGATGTTACCTCACTGTCAACAACTTGATAATAATAATTTACGCATGGGTCACCGATAAAAATTTCTTGGGCACTTAGACAGCTCCAGTCTCCATTCAAGCACTTATAAATATGTCAGAAAGACAGAGAGACATTTAAATAGGAAAGGGAGGTTTAGACCATCCAAGCATGTTTTTTTTGTTTTGTTTTACAAACTGCTCTATATAAGTAAATGACACCTTCCTCCTGCAACTCAAAACCTTATGTGGCAGCATTTAGAAAAAGAAAATAGTAATGATATGTAGAGCAGAAAAAAGAAGTTAACACCAAGTACAATACAAAAGGCACACATCAAGCCAAACAAAACTGGATTTAATATCTGGACATGTAAATGGCTTCCATTAGTGCAAAAGAGCAAAACGTGATAGTATGGTCCTACAAAGTTTCTGATTATATTAATGGGAAGCCAATTTGCATGTGTGTCATGCTGGATCCTTTGTCATTTGGATGAAAGCTTCCCTGCATAGGTACAGATGAAAAGCCAGGAACTCTGTAGTACCCTTACTCAGAATCTAGTCAGTTAGTCACATGACCTCACCATCATGTGAGGCACCTTAAATGCTTTAAAAAAAAAAAGGCACATTTCCTCTTTTGAACATTTGGCTGTGGATTTTTTAATTCCCAATTCGGATTTCTTACGATATTTACAGATTGGCAATGAGAAGCTATCCCACAGTTTCCCAACAAGCTTTCTTACAAAATAATAGATGCCATAATGTCCTCTAATCCACCAGACAACAGTGCAGTTTTATTCTTCATAAAATTAATATCTAGAGTGGACTGCCCTTCCTTGTGGATCAGAACCATATGTAAACAAGGCCTTCAAATCACAATCAATGAGGGAACTGGTTAAGTGGCCCATATGGTGCCTTTCTCCAAATCTAATGAGCTAAGATAGACCTACAAATTAACCCTAAAAGTGATAGATTGAAGTTTGCACATGCAATATTGATTCACACCTTTTAGCTCTGTCCAAAACTAGAGGGACCTGATAGGAAAGGGATGATGTTTCGACCCTTGGTACACATTGGAATATGATTTGTGACATTGCGGACCTGGACGTGCTGCTTTTGTTCAACCTAATTATAAGATGAATATGTAATTTATCATTTCACTTTGGATTACCAAATGAATTGTATTATCTCTCTCTACCTAGCAAGTGCAGAGGGTATGCTCTTTACTTTATCTATTTTTTTTCTTTTATACTAATCCATCTTAGCTTTGAAATTCAGTAAAATATGTCTGTGAAAGGAAACTGGATTTGATATATTGAAAAAGTAAAATAAAAAAGAATTATTATTTTGATAAAAATGACTCCATTTGAACACTAAACCAATGCAAGTCTGACTACATCTCAATGAACACCTTCAAACATATCCTTGCAATGATGGATATTGATCCAATTGAAATGTTAGTTCTTTTCATCCCATAAAGTGCATCTTCATGTCTTCTACTGAAGATAACTCCTAACTTTGATTCAGCCCATGTCAAAGATGGCTCTTCCTTTTTCTTAATCTTCAGACACTCCATGACGCTTTTGATTCACTTTGAAATGCCATTAACATAGATGTGAGCTCAACTCTTGGCTGTGAATGCTAAGGCTCTTACATTTTGGAAAGGGAGGAGTGGAGCTGAGGAGGATTGGTAGGGGGGATTCACTTTCACTTTCATCACATTTTAGCTTTGCTTCTTTTCCATTAATCTGTCAAAGGAAGAGAAAAGGACATTTCTACAAGCAGCTAGCTTCCATCTTTCAATACGCTGATGATGGCCCCTTGTACTCATCATCTGTGGTATTTTGTTGCGAGACGTTGGATTAAGTCAAGTGGCAGCTTACATGCCCATCGCTTTGTGCCCCTACTCAGATGCTCTTTCACAAAGGCCACGTCTCTTAGGAGATTAGAAAAGGAATGTCTCCTTACCTCCCCACTCACTTACATTATGCTTTTGTGTGTCAATTTGTGACATTTGAGCGATGCAGATACAGTCGCCCTCTGCAGATGTAAAGTCTTAAATGATGATCAAATTGTTAAACTAACATATTACTTAGCAATTGAGCAGAGGTCCGAAATTGTTTAATTTCATAGAAAAATCCTTCACACAATTGTATTAATTATTTACTGTGCAGTTAATTTACATGTTGGAATAATAAAGTACATATTAGATGACAGTCCATAAGCAGCTGTTGTGTGATCAACATTTAGAAAGGGTAATTAATAAATATCTACTCTGTGGTTCTTCTAGCCTCATTATTATCTTTAAAGCCAAATAAATAGCCAGTCTTCATTGCAATCACCAACAACAACAAAAAACAAAAAAACAAATGGAAGATGTGGTTTGGATATTCGCTAGTTGAGGCGTTTGCTGTCGCTCTGTATTTTGTTGCTTGACTTAATGAAAGTATCCAGCTGTGCTGTGCCAGCTATATGTAAAGTGCACATAGTTTTGGAAAGGTTTGAGTGAGATCCTCTGCTAACCAGTTGGTCTAAGCAGGAACACAAGAGAACATAATCCACTTAAAACATGGAGGGTGTTTTTGCTTACTCAGTCAGCACGCAGTCAGGTCTTATTTCCACAGGATGGGCTAGATCAAGAATCGATTTAGACATAATTAGGCTATGGATCAGAGTGTTTTTTGTTTTATAACAACAACCAATAAGTCTTAAATCCAGCCCCAAATGGCCATAGAGTGACACCAATACTGATACTGATGCAGCAATGTTTGATGCTCAACAGATGTAAATTCGGAATTCATATTATGTAGATGTGAAAAATGTAATTAAAATGTACTCTAAAGGTTTTGAAGCTCGTGTTATATAATTACCTTCCATCCACATCCTGAAAATCTGAACATAAAAGTTATCAAGAGATACAGTGAACCCATGGCATGAGGTTATAAATGAAGACATGTTTGGTTACATAACCAATATTATTGCTATGAAGTAGTCCAGTTGAGCATCCACTTCCTCTACACAGAGGCTGAGAAGCCAGAAAGGCAGAAAGTGCATGCTCCAGTTCAACACTCTACTGTGCAAGACAGGATTTAGAAGGAATTAGGCCATTCACATAATCAATCATTCACATGTTGACTCTCATACTAAACTGATTCCTATTTTATCATGACAATGATCAAAAATTAAAAACAGACATCAAACCATACATATGTAGGTCAAGCCCCGGCACAATGAAGCCTTACACAGCACCAAGGTTACCTCAGCTATGTCCTCAGTGTCAGGCCAGAAATATCACATTAGTACAACTGGATTAAAGCCTTGAAGAATATGCAAGTAGGCATTAGAGAAAACTTTTCTGTTCCTTGTACACATGGAAGCGAGGCTACAGGGGAGGCATCTCATTGAACGCCAGTAGCCTGTGAAATATTACAGGAGAAAGTCTCTCAAGGATTCAAAAGGGTTGAAAAGTCAGCCACAGTCACGAATGTACTCAGTGGTGAATACCAGGCTGGTACAAATATTAAATATGAACAATGACATCAAATAACAAGAATTCCTCATTCTCTCATAAATGTCTAGTCTGACTAAGCCTTTGTCCCAGAACTCTCCCCTTTCTTGTACACTTTTCTATCCTTTTAACTTAACTGCATAATATTATTCCGGGCCGTATGCTTACATATTTTAGGGTGTAAAAGACTAATAGGTGCAAAAGAGCTGCAATTGGGTCCAGCAGATCACCACAGCCCTCAGCTGTGACACAAGCTGCAACATAGACTGATGTTTGGGACAACTTGGTCTATCGAAGTATATCCAGTAGGGCAGCTGTGGCTCAGTTGGTAGAGAGGTCGCCCAGTGATTTGAAGGTTGGTGGTTCGGTCCTTGACCATGACAGCCTGCATGTTGAAGTACAAATAGCTCCCGATGCTGTGTTCATCAAAGTGTGAACGTGTTCCCAATGGTGGCAGGTATCACCACCTGTGTGAATGTGCAAGTGAATGGTTAA
>JAOWBC010000182.1:20879427-20894715 GCA_028566105.1 Hypoplectrus providencianus
CCAAAGGGCTGTGCCTGTTGCAGAGTCTAAGTGCAACAATTGATATGTTGCAAATACACTGCGGTGAGGTTTGTTTTGCAGCGGTGGAGAGTTCATTACAAAGGTGATGCATTGTAGCTCTCGTACCTTCCTGCTGGAAAGGAACATAGGATTGCTGGGTGCATATTTCTATTGACAATTCTATTAATTATGTAGAATTGGTATTTTTGTAATATAGCATACATACAGTTTTAGAGTACTTTTGCTTTTACAGCGCCCTTATCAGTCCATAAAATGCTGGTTCCAAAAAGGGACATGTGACTCCCAACCCCCTATTTTCTTTCAGCATATTGTCATGCACATGTTTATAAAGTTGCAATATTACAGAAGCAGTTTCAAAACTCTTTAAGTTTATGATTTTTGTTTTTTATTCCTTGCAGGTTGAGTCTGAAAATACCATTAAAATACCATTACCATGGAGCCTTCTGTGGGTGGTTTATAAAGGATAATTCTCCTTCTGTCACTGTCTGTCCCTGTGATCGTACACATCCTCAGGTGCAGAGCTAAAACTGTGCCCACACTGAACCATAATAAAGCCCTTATATGATGACAAACAGAGCACATTTTTGAAAATTATTTTAATTAACATCCAAGTTAGGAAAGTTAACACGAATATTCACAAAGCCATATTTGTATTTTGTGACCTTGATCCCCCTGTGTGTGCGTCTTTCTAACTTCGCTCTCCTACATCTGCAAAATTTGGAGCGGAGACAGTGGTGGCAATAAAGATTAGTCAGCAGGCCGCAGGAATGAATGTGAATTATTAATACACAAACACATTAGCGGAGGATTATTAGCTGTGCATTGTGCTGTTAACCCGCTGCAGCTGTGATTGGCAGATTAGTGCCCATTTGCTTGTGTAAGGATTATGATATTAGCTGGGCTGCCAGGCAGTGAATGCACCACTTTCCAGACATGTAGATATGTTATGGCATGTTTACATTCAGTTTTTCATGCTTATCTGCATATGAATTGTAGTTTCACTTCATGTAATCCAATTGTGATTGCGTACTGTGCATGTGCAGGGACACTGCGACCACATTTGCTTTTATATAAATTCCACCTGTTGCTTGCTGATTTTTTTCTGCTATATTTCTAAACACAATGATTATTCTCTCTCGATAACGCCTTCTCTTTTCAGCTGCTACAGCCACATGCTTTGAATTATCTGTATGAGCAGCACGGGGCATCGGGGCACACAGTCTTCCCACCAGTCTTCTCTGTGTGTACAGTTTCTGCTGCTACAGAGGTGTACTCTCATCTCATACACCCCTAGAGTTCCAGCAGCTCCTCTCCTGCAGCAGTCAAAATAAATACACCAGATCTAATGCAATCTGATACCAGTTTCATCCTGGATTCATATCTATCCAAAGGTGTACGCATCTGTGATGTCTCTACTTCAGCAAATATTACAAGATAGCTGATAGAATCCCAGCATCCATCCAGGAAAAAAAAATAAAAAAACATCACTCCTCCTCAAAGTGGTGAAGCAGAGGATCAGATACAGTCTGTCTGTGTGTCGTGCTCGTCAGCATGTCTTGTTATCACTCTCAGTTTGGGTTGTCTGCCCCTCTATCACCACATACTGGAAACAGCATCCCGCGACAGCTTGCTTCACAAGCTGAGAGGCACACTCAGGGTTCATCCGTCCCCGGCATGCAACAGTGTCAACAGTGGTTCTGTTCACGGGCCATTTTTTACGTCTCCGGATTTTTAACCTTCTCCTTCCGTCCCTGGCCTCGGCATCCACTTTATAAAAGCCATGTCAACTCTCACTCAGGCACCTTGTGTATCTGTTTTTCAAGCGCCCTTCCTGTTTTCCTTCTCCTTCACCGCTCGTTCTGCTGCTGTATGTTGGTGCAGTATTTTCAGAAATGGATCAGCAGAGAGCGGATGGAGCTGTGGGGGGCTGACGGGGTGGAGGGTGAAGGGAGGGGCAGGTTGCCGGAAGGCCCTGCTCTGTGGCTGGCCTTGTCAAATTGATTGATGAGAAAGGCAAGCCTGTGTTCTTGGCAGACTGGGGATTCATCCTCCTGGCTGCGCTGATACACTTATCTAGGTTTATAGTGGCGGCGGCGATGGTGGCGGGAGAGGTTGGCATCACACTGCAAGGGTGTTAAGAAGGAGATTAGGCTGCTGCGCATCATGCCAAATGAGCTCGGCACCGGCTGATGCACATACTACAATGTCATGTGAACACACGCAGGCGTTCCCTGTTTCTATTCAACACACAGCCAATTGAATGGCAATACTGAGTGATAGAGAGCCTGGAGGAGAGATGAGGGAGCACATGTGGAAATCCATGTTTTCTGTCTCTCTGACACTGGAGTTTGAAAGGAACACAGCATCACTGGCTAAATGTAAGACAACAAAAAGGGGGAAAAATGAACAGCACAGGAAGGCTTCTGTTCTGACAAATGATGTTCCACCTCAGAGGCTTATAGTACTCCAGGTCCCCTTCAGGTTGATTTCTTTGCTCGTTTTTGTGGAATGACCCCGAGGTCTCTCAGTATCATACAGTGAATCACAAAACATTGGAAACCTTTCTCTCTTGCGTGTGCTGTTGACAAATGCAGCATGAGATCTGTGGGACACATTGGGAATTCAATGTAGCTGAATTTATGGTATCAGTCCGGGCTGGAAATAAACCAAGCCTATTCAATTCACCCAAAGCCTAACCTCTCAATGTCAAGGACAAATAAAGCGAACAAAATATACCTTTTTATGTGAAAGGCATCATTTCTCATAAGGAAATTAGATTTTTCTTCTTGACTGGATATTTTTATGGTTTACAGTGAGTCTGTGTCTCAGTTATTTCTGTATTCCACAGTGGCTGCTTTAAAAAAATAAAAAAGAAGAAGCTTCGTAGCACACTAAGAAAGCTTTGATATCCTGTGTGCATACAATGGAAATTTAGAATTCCTTAGTATACCTGATCAAAAGGAATCTGCTGAGTGCAATGATGACACCACACAAACACATGCACTTTTAATTAGGCACATATTCAGACAAATAAGCGCATATCCAATCACACCTTTAGTAAAGTTTTAGGTCATCAAATCATACACACATTGTACTAAACTAACCCCGTTGTTTATGCAGTGCTACTATATTTAATTATAAAGCATTTCGAAAGCACAGCAGTGAATATCAGGTGTAGGCTGTTATGGGGGTTCAAAAAGTAGATTTTGTAGCATTTGGAAATTAAAACCGTCAACTTTCATCTCAGCATCGACAGCTGCTTCCTTCCCAGAACAGCGCTGGAGGGAGAGGAAAATGTTCTTTCAATTCTTTCACCATGAAAGAAAGTTCAAATTGCATTGCCTCGCCATAGCACTGAGGGGGAAGGGATTTGTCTTATAGATGTGACATTATCTTAATCCACTGTCCAGATCCCAGCGCGGAGAAAAAGATGTCAGTTATATTTTCATTCTTGCCATATTCTTATGCCTTCCCACAACACACAGTGCTATTAAAGTGCCATCTGACAGGGTTGAGGACTAGCAACTTTAAGCAGTGTGAGTTGCATCATGCCGAACAAACAAGCCCAAACTACGGTGAACAAAACTTTCCAAACATTAATTCCTTTTTTAGTATACACAGTGTTGTGCTTCACAGGTGCTTTTACAAAACTGCAGAAATTAGAACAGATGTCAAAATGTACCTGAAGGTTTTTTGGTTATGTCTTTAAGCCAAAACTCACACAAATTCCAAGCACTGAGTGAAATCTGCATCAATACCTCCTTCGACTCAGTCAACACCCCTGAGCCCTCAGTGCAAAGCAATGAGGTCAATCTTCCCACCAGTGATAAATGAATGAATGAGATCTTTATTGCTTCCCATTACATCTGACCCCAAGAGAGCAGCAAATAAATGCATACAGCAATTTCTTTTTCAGCCTTTATTTATCCAGGGAACGCTGAGTAGAGACTTTAGACTGGACCAGGTTCTTTTTCAACAGCTCCGTGTTTTGCACTTCAACACAGGAGTGCAAGGAATTAAAGACCCTGTTCCCAGGTTATGACTTAAAAACCCACTATCACCCTACACTCCTCCCTACACCCATTACACCAGATATGAAAAACATCAGCATCAACGCAATCATGCTTTTTATGTGCTCATGCAATATTCTAGGTTCTGTTGTATAATGCTTAAAAAAACATTATTTGCATGTCCGTAGAATTCTATCAAGCCCATACAAAAGCCAGATAATGTGAATTCATGACTATGAATTTTTAATAAAAACACATCTGAGCACCATGGGGATGGATGGTCATTGCCAGTGTGTGTTACCTCAGTTAAACTCACATTCGGCTGGGAGAAGCCCCGCATAACACTGCCTCTTCTGCCGGCGCTGAGCAGTTCAGCAGTAGCAGTTTTACTTGGCATATAACATTCATACTACATGAATAAATGAAGCTTTACTTTATGATGTAACTTTTGCCCACTGCAACAGTCAGGAAAACGTAGGTGGGAAAAAATGAGTCAGTCAGTGCCTTAAAGCGTTTAACCCGCAAATTCTCCAGTGGAGCGGAGAAGTGGCTACGAGTCAAAGAATGTGGATATAGTGGGCAGCTCCCAGTGGCCCGGGGCAATGCCCCATCTCTGTTTTTTTTTTGTTTATTTTAAAGGCTGAGAATCAGATTTAGCTTTCATTTCAAGAAAACATGGACCCATAGATGCTACTAAATAGTGCATCTCCTGAACTGACATCATTTGGTTGAGCAACAACATAAATAAGAAACTCTCTTTTCTTTCTAGGTAGCTGCCAGTGCACGGATAGAAGAGTATGTGTTATTGTGCCATATCAAAGAGAAAAAAAAAAATAAATAAAAAATAGGAGAGGAATGATGAATGCAAGTACATTTCCTCAAGTGTTGTACTTAAATATAGAGTGGCCAGTGTTTCTTTTCTTTTCTGGTTTTTCTCGGTGTCAAAAAAATCCATACTAAACCTTTCAGCATGTTGTAATTCAAGTGGTCTGAGCGAAAACAGCATTTCGGTATCTCCTCTTGACTCCCTTTTCAGGCTTTAGGAAATCATGCTGTGACGGAACATGACTTGGTGAAAGTCTTATTCACTCACAGAATTTTTCTGCCAAAAAGTTGCCATTCCAGCATTGGTACAACTGCTGCGGCTAATCTAAGTTCATATTTGTGGAGCACATTTGCAAAAAGCAAAACAAACAAAGAAAAATAAAAAAAAACACAAGCGCTCACATAGAACTGCTTCTTTAATTTAAATGCAGAAGTATCACAGTGATGATGGTGTTGGTGGAAGTGAATGACTAGTGCTCATACAGGTTACTACAATATGAAATGTGTGCATATGCCTGCACTCATTTGGTGTGAGGGGCTTTGGACTGAGAGGGCAGAGCTGCAGGAGGAGAGATATATGTCACATTGAGAAAACTGCCAACCCCAGCTTTAAGTACAATCTGAGGGTACTTGTGAGGTTATACACAACATTATAATTAAATCTTACTTATGTATATAAGCAGTAGTTATAAGTGTAGCACACACTGTTTGCTGTTTGCTATTCGGATTTAGTGTAAACTATATTACCCCACCAAATGATTTGACTTACAACTTAAATGAAGTGTGATGTTTTATTAGAAGTCTGTGGGAGAAGTGGGGTACATTATACAGTTCTGCTCAGAAGTTTACAGCAGAATTTTTGCTTTCTGCTTTTTCAGAGAATATGAATAACACAAAACTTTTTTTTCCACTCATGGTCAGTAGTTGGGTGAAGCTATTTATTGGCAATTTAACCACTAAGCATGAGTGGGGAAAAAAAAAAAAAAAAAAACTTTTAATGTTTTCATTCATGTTCTCTGAAAAATGGTAAAATAATCACAGATTCTGCCAGGGTATGTAAACCTCTGAGCACAACTATATAATCAGAATTCAAAAAAGGGAAATGTAAAAAAAAAAATAGAGACAGTTATTAAAGGCTGACCCAGGATGCTCTGTCATAACAGCTGTTGTTGTTTGTAACATAATTCAAATAGATGAATGAATCGTGATGAATTTACAAATCCTTTGCAACATACATTCAATGAAAAACTTTACAAACATACGTATAAGCTCTGAATTCTGAATTCAATCTGTCTTAAGCTTATGGAAACATCCTTCTTTGAATCCAGCTTGATTGAAACTGAATGCCACAAACTTTAAGTTTCTTTCACACTGAATTTCAAAGGTATTGTTGTTCCTTTCTGTATACATGCCATTGTGCTGGGAGAAATATGTATTTATTCCTGGTATGAGGTTTTGCTGAACAAAAGAAAGGGATATTCACTTTCTAACAGCTGGTACAATCTGTCATGATTAGTGGTTGAAATGCCCTCCATTCACCTGATTATTATTTCACTTCTCATTCATCTTGCTTACTCATACTAGAAATGGCTCAGTGAAACAGTAAGCCTGGTCCTAGGCCATGCATTTATTTCAGTATAGCATAATTTCAGATTCATGACTAGTGTGGTGTATCACATAATTGCTTGTAACTTTAGGCACATTTGCTCAACATTATAAAACCAAATTTAATGCAAATCCAATCAAGGGAGTCCAAAGTTAGGCATAGATTTGATTGGAGACTGGTGTTTCACTCATAAAAATGATTTATCCTGGGCAGAGAGTCCCTTGTGGCATGAATAATCTTGTTGGTTGAGTTAAATATCAATTGGCAGAGCTTGAGAAATACAGGCCAAATATAAGTTCCAAGACTGCTGCTTTAAGATGAGCTGTGTGCTCGCAGTAGCATGTGATCAATTAAGACTCACAGCTGGTTATATTCCCATCTGCTTTGGATCGCTCTGCACTATAGACTGTAACCCAGTTTGGCTGTGATGTATTTCTCCTGGAATGAATGTCGTGGCTCCTCATGGGCATTCCCATGTGTTCATGTCAGCCAAGTCAATTTTTGATGTAAACAGCTGATATTTGTTTTTTTTTTTTTTTTGTTTTTTTTAAATCTGTTCCCTGTCTTTGCTATCTGTTGTTTTTAGACTGTCAGAGGCTTAAAGATGTTTTATTTGAAAAATGACCAGATTCTTCTTCACTTCGTCACTTGACACATCACGTGGCAGTTATCGCTCAATTAAGCTCACAAACTAGCTAAAAAATGAGCAAACCAATGTCTTTGCAGAGCATTTTTGCCATGACAGCAATCAAAACAAAATCACAGAATAAACTGGACATAAGAAACTGTTTCCCGTTACCGCCAGAGATGGGCCTGTTTGCTCAGAAACAAGCGCAGGGCTCTCACTGACACTGCGTTACTGTAAATTGTGTATTTCCATGGATTTTACATTTGTTTTATTATGATACTTGTTATCAGATATTTATTTTCATGTTGGTCATATAATTTCTGTGTTGTGTTTATCCACCACACCTTAAAGACAAATGAAAAAAATGACAAAAAAACCCAAAACATTTTAAGTGTTCGGGAAAGATCACAGTTATGGTTAAACTACAGGCTACTTATACTCAACATTTCAGCCTTGCTACCTTGTGGACCTGCTTCTTCCTTCCTTGACCCTGAATGCTGATACATTTCAGAACTGTTATACTGATATTACAGTCAGTGAATTATTACTGTATGCATTTATCCCACAAGTCAAATAAAGTAGTCCATCCCTACCTACCTATCGCATATTTTTTAGATACTTGAGGCATAGGTTATAGGTTCAAGAGCAACTCCTGCAGTAGCGTAGCGCATGCATTGAAGCCTAAAATGCTTAGCTCATGCTTTTTTTCTGTGTAAGCATTCACACCATTAGGATATAAAAGCAGCAATATAAACATACTTGCTTCCTTTATAAGGACGTTATGTTGTATAATGCATTCAGTGTATACTATAAGCATAAATATATGAAAATAATAATAATAATACCTACCTAAATTTCAAAATGCTTACGATGTAAAAATACCTTTATGATGCTTATGAATCAGCTTACTTCCATGGACTTCCAACAGTTTACTGCCTTTCAGTTATTATCTTAAATAAGAGAGCCAAAAGCATTTGTAGTAATAGGAGGAACTGAGTTTTTTTTCCCGCTTGGGTAGATCTTTAATCTTTCACATTGCATGGGCCAATGACAATCAAATTAACATAATTATTCATTAATATGCAAATGAGTCCAGATGTTCAACAAGCAACAGATGTGCACTTCTTGTACACAACAGCTCAATATGAAAAACTGCTCAGAGATGATGACACAGAATACAGAGAGCATGGGTAATTTATTACAATGCATTTAATCCCCACTTATTATTTGTCCAAAATAGCATTAATGTTGGAGATCCAGACGACGTCTAATTTCTCTTTCAGCACCATGCCAGTAAGCTCATTGTCATGAACAGGCAGAACATCATGACTTAGAAAAGATTAGGACGATAAACAAACAAAAGTGAACAAAAAAACAAACACGGAGAGGACTGACAGTTACTGGTATTTCTCAAAAATATGTTTTTAACAGGTGCCTGATGACAAAGAAAAGCCAATTTTGCTCAGCATACATCAGTGCAATATGAAGTGATCCACACTTATGTGAGAAGTCAAAGGATGGAACTAAATCTGCATCATAAACAACACATTCAAATTAAAACACATTATTTCCACTGCTTGGCAAACAGTGCTGTTGTTGAGTTGTAAGGCATTAAGTACAGTACAGCACCAGAACTGTTGCAGAGTGTGTGCCTGCACATTGCCCTGCACCTCTAGGGGTTCCTTTGTTTTATACTGTATAAAAAGTGTCTCCGTCAGTTCCTGAATTCCCTGCAGCATCTCAGGGCAACAGGACTGATATGTTGATAAATCTGCAGCCTCTGAGCCAGAGCGCCCGGTGTTCCACATGACCGTTCCCCATGTTTACCTTCATTAAGTGGCCTGAAAACGTCACAAGGCTGCTACAATTTAAACACTTAGATTTTAGCTGGCATCTTTTGTTTTGCCCTTGAAACACACTGTAATGCAAATGTTGTTTTGTAACATTAATTACTGAACTATGTGACCATGAGGCAGGTTTCTACATGGCTTGTTCGAGGGCTTTTTATGCTGTGTAGCTGTTTTAATTTAAGGACTTAAAACTATGAAACATTACATCATTTCAGATTATTACTATGACTGACCAAGCAGACAGCTGCAGATTTTTGAAACAAAATAGTTTTCATGTCATCTCAGTGGTAAGAAATATACAGTGTTTGCGTGTATTGATTCACTGATTTTTATTTAAGTGGGACCAAGTGTACACACACCCCAAACAAATGGATTCAACTGATTGATTTTATATCCCTGCCCACCGTAGCAAGTGAGGGGAATCATTTAATAAGGTCAAAACATACAGCAGGATATTTGTGTGATTTAAAGAGCTATCTATGCGGCTTATGCTTCACTGAACGTGACAAATGGACTTGAAGTGCAAAAAAGAATGTGTGGGCTGCTACATTTTTTTAAATGGAAGCATATCTGTTCCATGATACATGCAAGAGACTGAAAAACAAAAGTCTTTGCCTATGGATGGGATGAAATGAACAGTAAAGGATTTGCTCTCATCATCAATACAACATTCATGATATAGTAAATATGTAAATATATTTTTCTAACTTACAGCACTCTTTGTGCTGTGCCATGCTGTGTGTTGGCTTGTCCAGATGGTTTCCACATATGGCTTGGACGCTGCACCTAAACGGTATAATGGAAAACCCTGGGGAAAATGCATTGGAATTATGCTTAATATCTCTAACAATCACTTTGAATCACATAAACAGTTGGATGAAATAATGTGATTTCTATTGTTATAATGTTAAGTACCTGCACAAAAACATGGTGTTATTAGCTCATGTCTTAATGCTCTGAACCATCTAACCATTTCCTAAACTAAAGCTTTTTATTTCCTGAGCTGTCATTGTCATGCTTAACTCTTATTGACACAGCAGTTTCAGACCTGTGAGACCAGTGATATGACTTGCTGTGACAGTATTTAATAACCACCACGCCCGCTGATCTATATTCACCTAGTTCCAGCATGCATGGAGACATGTCTGACACATCAAGTTTGCCCCTGCAGTGGCCATGTGCTGTGCATGTATACTATACTTGGGCACCAATTGCATGACCTGCTAAGTCAGAGCTTTCCTTTGTTCAGCACAAAATAAAACTCGCTGGTTGTAGGATAAATAAACCATTACTAGGAGTCCACAAAATTGCTCTCCATTTCATTTCCTATAGCGCTGCTTACGGTTTGTAATCATTTGGCTGTAATAACGGAAGCAAACATGGAGTGAAGTGTCACTTTTTGTAATCAGCAAGCGAGGAATTCTTTCTCAGCACAGAAATACAGCATGCACCGAGAAATACTGATGATTACAAACATCACCAACGAACTGACACAGAAAACCTGTGGTGGTGTAGTGTTCTGGTTGGTTTCTGAGACAAAAATGGGTTAGAGTGCCTGATGACAGCCCAAGGCTCATTTTAGCCCCAGGGTCCACTAGCGGCTTTCTCCGGTCCTGCTTTGAGCACTTTTATTTTCAAAAGACTTTCTAAGACAACCTTTTTAAAGCATACACTTAAGGTTTCTTTACAACACTATGCATTTACAGAAAAATTCGGGGACCCATTTTATTCTTTACCCTCATTTGCGTCACGACCCATAAATGTTACACCACAGGCCTTGCATACGAGGATATAGAACATGCCCCAAATGCAACTGTGCTAATTTTGCAGCTTGAGCTGTGATAGTGCAGCAGAAAGAGCACTGACCAGTTGAGTCTATATGCAGCACACATAAGATTTAGGGATCACCAGAACTGTTTTTGTGCCTCTCGTCGAATAAAACACTGACTGACTCCCTTTTTTTTGTTTGTTTTTTTCAATTCACTAATGGCTTCTAAGCTCTCCCAAACCAACCTCATTCAGCCTCATCCACCAGGACAGTGGCATCAATAGTGCAGCACATTGCTCATCCACACAGCATGCCCGAGCTTCAGACACATAAATGACTCCTCCCATTTCCTTGTCTGCCATTCTGTTAGAAATGGATGTTAATATGCATTGTGTGGGGCCTAATGGGGTATTGCAGGGCAAAACAAACAATGTGAATTCCCCTCAGGATTTTTTCATCTGAACGGAATGGATCTCATTGGGGGATTTCAAATAACTACTGTAATACCGCTGTTCCTATTACACTCTTCTTCTCTTCCTCTCAAGCACCACCAATTATTTGACTGGCGTTGAGCAGGCTGCTCTCCCTGCCACCTGCTCGTTATTCATTGTTACCCCACTACATCTTTGCAGTGCCTTGTCCCCTCTCGAAGAATTTCCAGGACCTCCGTCTCAATCAATGTGCTTTAGTGGCAAGAGAACGCATACAAAAACAACAAAGCATGCACAGCGGCACACTTATTTTATGAGTAAACATCATCTGAATGAAAGAGTCCCCGCAGCCTGAAATCATTTGCATGTGATAAGAATACACAAAGTTGAAGTTTCACTTGAATCCCTGTATTGCGTACGGGGATTTTCTGCAGCTGGAAAATACGCAGCCATTGGTGTTTTAACGGCAGGACACTTTTCTGAGGAATTATCTCAGCTCTAGACATAAGCATTTGAGAAATAGCAGAGTGCTGGCTAATTTGTCTTAATCTGCATGGTAGATATCATTCCCTGCGTGTGGTACATATGCTCACATATTGACAGAGGTGATTCCTGTGGTGTGTGATCACACCCCTTAATGGATGTCAGGTTGGGTTTGGAGTCTCTAAGTAGATTATACTCTCACTGTTTTAATGAACATTTTGGCTGATGTACATGTGTACAGGGTAATATGAAAGATGAACCTTTAGCGGCATGCAGGAAAATACTTTCCGATCCTTTGCATCATTGCTCCCCCTCATAGTTACTTTCCTGTTCTAATCTGTCACTCATTATACTGTTACTACTAAATCATAGCAGGAATGCTTGAATTAACTTTTGGTTTGAGCAGTCCTCACTATCAGTAACTAAAAGGTATATTTACCAAAGTAATAGACATCCCCGAACGCTCCATACATTCTTAGGTATGCAGAGGGAAATGCTGATTTGTTCATGCCATAGAGGTGAAGATTACAGTCCAGTAACTCTGGTAAAAGCACAGAGCCCTGTGTAGGCCTCCCAAGTATTCGGTAGACATTTTCTCATTGGCCGACTACTTTAAATGCAGTTTTCAGTGGGTGAACCCCGGCGCCTTGGTATGGTCAATTGCCATCACAGTTGCACCCTGTGTGTAGCATGGCCCCCAGGGACCTGTCCATTGGAACATTTTCTTGTTTGCAGGATTCCTGTTCTTGTATTGGTGTTATTTTGAGTTTGGAAGTTTGACACACTTGCTATATTTGAGGACATTGCACATTGCATTGCATTTATTGCATGTCTAATAGAGTCAGCACTGCATTTGGGGAATCTTGTATTACTTGCACAAAGTAAACTACTGCCCCCCCCCCCCATTAGCATTCGACAATGGCACCTTTAAAACATTTAATTTAAATGATCATTGCTTATTCAAGCAATATGATGTTTTGGAAATTACTATAAATATTAAGTTATGCTAAATGTATTTTTCCTGTTAAATGTAAATGAATTAAAATGTAAATTAGGAAAAATGAAGCTTAAGCTCTCGTGCAGTGCTGACCCAGTCTTTTGTTCCTCTGAGGGTGCTGTGGCACCCACACTTGGAACCACATGCTAAATGTACCAGCACTAGTGTCCACAATATAGTTTATAGTAACATAAAACTATCCTGGTTTTGATCATATACCTAATTTATATGGAGATGAGAAAAACTGTTTTTGCGCCTGTGGTAGTCCAGCTCCAAATGTATCCTCTCTGCATCTAGTTATTTGAGTCAGAGTCACTTCAACATTTGAGGATAAACTCCATGCATTGTGGCTGCTTGTACAATGCTGCATTTTCCGTTATACATTTGCACCAGTAAAACTTCACCTGCATATATCGTTTATTTGTTCAAGATTTCTGAATGTAGGATATAGTTACAATAATTTTCTGGATAAACCTATAACCAGGTTTTTGGTTCAGATCATTTATAAATTAACCCCTTAAATCAACAAGCACGCCTGCAGTCCAAGTCTTACCATGCATAAACCACCTACTGCCTAGGGTGTTTACAGTATGAATCAAATCAACTGTGGATTTCAGAGTCCAAATAAACCCCACTGAACCAATTCTGTAAACATATTAAATTCATCTGGAAACACAGGGTGCTTTGTGTAGCTATGCCTGTGAGGCAGCTTTCAAAGGAAAAGACAGAAAAGCACATTGACCAAGAATGCAATGGCAATCACAATCCCTCTCATTTTCTATTGTGCGTTGCTGTGTAGGAAGACGGAGGAAAAGGAATGGTTGAAGCATGACCAGCAGTGGATCCATCAGGACATTGTTTGTAAAATTAGCTTGACCTTTTTACGTGTATGGACAATACACATGTTCATGCAGGCATGCACTCTACACACAAAAACCTGACAAGAAGCTATTGTTACCAGCACAATGGGCTCACTCCCACATCTCCTCTATGTATTGTATGGAGGGCAGAGTTAATGTATTTATTTATTTTTTATTTTTAATGAGAATCTAGTACATTTAGTGTCAAGGATAGCCTAATTTCTCAACCAAAGCTGAAACATATTGTTGCAAATCCATCACTCTTTGTCTCCGTCTTCATGATTGAATTGCCATTAGTGTTGTGAAGATTGCTTTGCCTTTCCATCTTAATGATCTAACTGAGAATTGACCTGCTACAATGAGTTAGGTGAGCACATTAATGAACTACAGTAATGTAGGAGGTGACTGTTTGAAAGAAAAAAGCCGGAGGATGTTTTTTATGAGAACTTTATAAATGATGCAAAAGTAAAAGTAAATAAATAAATAAATGTTTAAGGCCCCTACAGTCATTAAAATCCATATGTGAAGTTAGAACAGACACAGGAAGAAAAGAAGTAAAAGAATGTATACTTCTGATAAATAAAAGGCTTGCGACTTATGTAAAAGATAAAACATGCAGGAACATTCGGGTCAGATGAAAATCTCCAGCTTATACAGCGTATCACATATTGTGGTTAGTAAGTTATCAGGATAAGCAGGTCACTTGGGAACTGCCAAAGATTATCATATTTAATAAATCCTTCCCCTGTTGCCAAAGGGAAATTCACACTGGCACAATTTCAAGCTTAGTAAGCCAAACTTGAGCAGATTACTCTGTCTGTACATGGCTGATGCTGAGAAGTTAAATATATTTCAAGGATCTTAGCGAAAGTAAGTTTTTGCTCTGCCCTTTTGAAACTTTTTTTTTCAGGTACAAGGCAATTATAAGCTAATCGTTAGTCATTTACTAGCTGATAGCGAAGACCTTATCCCTTTTGTCAATGTGCCTTGGGCCTTATTATTATTCTGGACATCTTACATTCTCTATTTGATGTGGAACGGGTGTTTGCCATCCTGAGGACCCTCCCAGTAAATGAGGTCAATGCATGGTCCTCACCTGGAAATGGATTAAATTGTGGCCATATATTACAAATGACTTGTCGGCTGTCTTGTAACATGACCTTGTATGACACAGCTCTGCCCCCTGGTCAATAACACTTACACAAGGATTGTTGTCCCCTGCTGAAATGTGGAGCTTGGCTCCCAAAATAACAGTGGAATCCGCTGCCAGTGTTGATTAGATTGCAAAATCTCATCTTGGGAGCAGTTGTAAGGTGCAGCGCAGAGCTCTCTCATACCAGTTTGTCAATGCAGAAGTGGTTGTTCTGTAACCGCAGGCTTGACCCTGGAGTGAGCTCGAGAGAATATTTTATTGAGTTTGACTTACTTTAGCAGCCTGTGATGCATTTTAACAAGCTTTTGTTGACACTTGATGAAAATGCTGTCTCTTATAGAGGAAACATTTGTAGTAGTTTGTCTTTAAGCTAGTGTATATGCTTACATGGAGTTGTTCTCATTTATTTTAAGATGAATAAAATAAAAACTGTTTATTACATGCTTCAGATCTGTGAACATTTGAATAAAGAAGCTGGCTTATTACTGCAAGGCCTAAGCAGCAAACATAACATGCACGGATCAAGACACCATTGAATACTACTACTAATAACTGTTTTGTTTTGTTTTATTCTGTTTATTAATCTGTCATCTCTTCTGCAAACTCCAAGATAAAACAATACAGAACGTCAACATCAACAATGAAAACATAATGTT